>CM076575.1:2090591169-2090905754 GCA_034641835.2 Pinus albicaulis | reverse complement strand
TGTATATGAGCCTAAGAAGAAAGCTAAAGTGAAAAAATGCATGGTAGCCAGTGGTTGGATGTGCTCTCTAAAAGGGTTGTTTAAAGAAGATAAAAAACCAAATGATTTGTGAGAACTCAAGTTTTCTACTAGTGGTGAGTTAAGGCGAACCACCAACTCTAGAACTAAAGCTCGAAGTAGTTCCTCGAACAAGTCCAAATCTGGTTAGAAGTTGAAGTCTCCTCCTGATGGACGTAATCCCTAATAATGGTTTAAAGTTAACCATAAAATGATGTAGCAAAAACATAAGTCTTGTGTCAGTGGTGGTTTAAGGAGGGCCATCAACCAAAAACATGCTCATGGAGCATAAATGTGTCTAGCTGCAACTCTGAATTTGGCTATGGCTGACTTTGGCTCTAGAATCTAGTAGCTAGGTTTGGTTCAGGTTGTGGCTCGGGCTCGCTTGATAAATATTTGAAGCAAGTAGTTGACCATCAATTCCCCCTTTGTCAAATACAAGATGAGAAGAAGAAATCTCAACTGCAATATGTGTCAATACTTGAGAACAAATTATGGGTATGAATGATATATCTTCTCATATGTTGAAGACCATTGCCAAGATATGATCCATCCAAGGTGAATCTTCATTCTTGTATAAGTCTTATTTCTGGAACATCTATATGAATGATGAGTGTGTTTACCATAATGCTCACAAGGGTGAAGATGAAAACACTAATCTTTCATATGGCCAAATCGATCATAATATTGGCATTTACAAATATGATGTGGTCGTAGAATAGGAGCAAGTGAATAAGAATCCTCCTAAAGAAACCCAACGCAATGAAACTTGATGGGTTTGGAATAGTATGGAATATGAAATGAGACATCCTTGTCATATCCAAGACCGGTTTTGTTCCTATTGTTAACAACTTCTTCCCAATATCTGATGAAGGGCTTGGGAAGTGCAGGTTGAACCTCCACATCTTTATGCAAACATGCTCTTGAAATGGCCTCGTTATTATGATAAATTTCTCACTGCTGATTATAGTCAACTTTAGACTAGAAAAGGGAGCTGCTCCAAATAAGAACGAGTTCAAAATTACGAATTCTCCGTTGTAGTTCATCTCACTGTAGGTCAAACTCAAGTTGGAGAAACTCAATCGTATCAGAGTATTCAATAACTCTAGTACTCTATCAAGTCTGGCCATTTTACAATAACTCAAGCTTAGAAGATTAATGGTTTCTGCCTCAACTGAAAATGCACTTACTTACAATGCAAATTAAACAAGTAAAAGATGGGTACCTTTTGATACAATATTCAAAATGTTAAATGATAACAAGAGAGGGAGGGAAAGCCTTCAAGGTGAGAATAAACACCCAAATCTTAGCTAATGTTCAACATAAAGCTAGCTACACTACTTGCCTCTCCATAAACCACTTCGTATCTCTTCTCAAAGGATTTCACCAAACCTTTTCGACAACTTTTCTCCCTTTAAGCTGCCAACTTGCTTTTTTTGTTTCCACCCTTGTAACTTGCATCCTTCATCATGCATCCTTGTTAGTGTTTGGTTAAATTCAAGTATAACCAAACCATTTTAAACCCCAAAAGGTAATATTTCTAGGTGAATTAATGGAAAATTCCAAATTCGAGCCCTAAAGCACAATCTCAAGGTAACACCAATTTGAGATTGAAAAACTAATAATTTTTTCCTCCTTCAGTTGAGAGATTATGCCAACATTCCCCCTTGTCCAATTTGCGGGGGGGTTTCTACACATAAGCATTTCATAAATCTTGACCCCCTTAATCATATTTCAGGTGGGTCACTTACATTCAATCACCCTCACAATTAACAAGCTCGTGATTGCATATCCCACTTTTTAAAGGAAATATGGTTCTATTGGGATTAATAACTCAAAAACTAAGATGAACCTTGAGAAACTAGGGATATACTTTAGATATTCTTTGAATGTAGTTACTGATGCAACTGAAATCACTGAAAACAAATACATGAAAAGAAAGAAAACTCATTTTAACCAATTCCAAAAAAAATGATTTCTTCTTCAATGTTCATGGTTGCATCTTTCATATTGTGCCATTTTTAGGTCCATGACACTCTCCTTGTCATTGGTTCATGCCCATATTTACTTGAACATGCTCATTAATATCAAGTGCTCTTCTCCTTCCACCAAACATCACAATTGCTCATTTTCTTCAAGATTAAGAACTTCTAGTTGTCCTTTGCCTTCTTTATCCATTAACCTCGTTCATGCCACTGCGTGTATTCGTTGCGTCTTTGTTCAAATTTGTGCAACATAGTAACAACACCCTATTAATTTGAAGTAAAGAGTTTGAATAGCTAGATGGAGAAGGAACTCAGAAGTTTTGAATAATATTTTGTTGGAAACAATGCCCAAAAATGCATTTCTTTGAATGATCAAAAAACAATTTCTTATTGTTGGAAAGAGGATCACACCAACTTATATACCTCAGATCAATACAAAGTTATAACCTTGATGATGTTTCCTATAAAAAGGAATGGGAAAACCTTAAAATCTCCTTTGAACCTCTTTCTTGATTCATTCCAATTCCTAGAAAGACAACAACTTTTGATTTCTATAACAAACTTTATAGCTTTGACTATTAGAATGAAAATCTACACATGGAATACACAGTTTCTTATTCGCAAGAAGATACACAAAACTTCATAGTTCATGTGCAACTTATTATGTGTCCAACATTTTATTTCACCAAATTTTAATTAAAATAATGTTTCCCAAATTATTTTAACTAAAAAATATTTTTTATTTCAAAATTATTTAGTGTAAAAGAATATAAAGATCCATCTTAATTTGATATTTACTAAGCCTCGTGAGAGATCAATTCTTTCAATATGTAAACCTTTTTTTGAGTGCAAAACTTGAGGAAATGTTTGCACCTCGAGAGATTTGATTTCTCTCATGACTAGGTAAAACCCCAATATTATTAATTCTTAATAATATTATTTAATTTTATTTTTCTCTTTATATAAATATTCTTCTTTTTATTTTTATTTTGAAAGTAAGAAGTTTTTATTTATAGTAAATTATTGTATCGCTTCCCACAAACTTTCCAAAATTCTACTACCTCAATCTTACTAGATTTGCTAGCTAGTAGGTGATTTCCAAAAATTTCACAACAAACCAAAGAGACTTTACTATCCAAAACAAAAGGGGTGCACGAGACCAGTAATTTTAGAACACAACATATAGCCTTCTAAGAGTCAAATGAAGTTACCAGAGCAAGGTTCTTCGATTTAGAGCCAGGGGGAAGTAGACGCTAAAATTCACATTGTATATGCTTCTTGATTTGAGCCGAACATCAATTCAGATGATCAAGGTTGTCTTGCATTCACCATTGGTTCCTTTGAAGATCGTTGAGGAATGAGATGAACTCATTTCGATAGTCATGCTTTTCCTTGAGAACTTGCCCCAAGCTATTGTCTTGCATTCACCATTGGTTTCTTTGAAGATCGTCGAAGCTATTGTCTTGCATTCACCATTGGTTTCTTTGAAGATCGTTGAGGAATGAGATGAACTCATTTCAATAGTAATGCTTGAGAACTTGCCCCAATAAAGACTTCAACTATTGAAGGGTGTTTGAGTGCAAATGAGGGACGCAATCGATTGACTCAGAGTTAGAAAATAATTTACTTTCTTTGCGAACAATTTATTCAAGGCAACGAATGTCCACCTGAGTACCAGGAGAAGTTGCAACTTGGAAAGTAGTTGCACAACTTCTTGAGCTAGATCCTCAGAGCAAGGCTTACTCGTTTGGTCATGCTCCATAACACCCGCACAACCATGTTGTCATGGTGAATGACCAAACAAAATAATCCTCAATAAAACCACGAATGCAACTTAGTGAAGGCCCCAACCATACCAATTGAACAAGGATTATCAAAATATGTGAACAACCTACAAGGAGTATCAAAATATGCCAACAACCTACCAGAGTTGAATTATACCATGAAAACATAACACGAAATATACCTTGAAAACATTTCTCATACTTGAACATAATTACTAAAGTATCATACTTGAACATAATTATTAAAGTATATTGTAGTTTTGTCAGAGTACAGACAGTTTTACATGTAATTTTGAATTTTAGTTAAATGAAAGAAAGTTCAGAACCAGATGGCGGGACGCAAGAATCAGAATATTATCACACATGGACGAGATTTACATAAACAAACAACAATATCAAAATTACATACTGGAGAAGCTCTGTCAGAGCAGTGCTCTGAATTATTCTTATAATTATATTATTATTATTATTATTATTATTATATTTATTCTCGTTCTGTCTGTTTTACTTGTTTTACTTGGGACATCCATAGCGTCCACGGTTTTCCAAGCGGTTGCAGGCGTAACGGTCTCCATCCGGAGTTCCAGAAGACCCTGAGCCGAACCCTGACCCGGAACCTGAACCTGATCCGGAACCGGAACCAGACCCAGAACCAGAACCGGAACCGGAGCCGTAGCCGAATCCAAAGGCGCTACCGCCGCCGGAAGTTGATCTGCCGTAGCCGGAGCCGGAACCCCAGCCGGAACCGGGAGCGGAACCAGAACCCCATTTATACCCCCAGCTCCCTTGCGGTCCCGCTCCATGATCTGAACCTGAAGCAGAAGAAGCCCTGCCTCTGCCTGAGCCGGAGCTTCCCCCTCCTCCTCCTCCTCCTCCTCCTCCTGCCGCCGCTCCGAATTTGGACGCCATTTCTGCAAACAATTTCTCTTCCTCTGTAAAGGCCGCAGAAACAAGAACCGCAGAAAATATTGCAAACGCTATAAATATCAGTTTCCGCATTTTGGCAGTCCGAGTCAGGTATTGTCACAGCTAGGTATAAGTAAGAAGAAACGCTGCGGTGCCCTATAATGTTGTGTTGGCATGTTTGCGCACCATCGGCGCACTGAGCTGCAACTCGTCCCAATTGCTAATGATCTGTCAACACGCGGGAGGAATGTAATGAAAGGTCTCCATATTCCTTCGCCTTTTTGATGAGGTGGCCACTGCAATCGATTATACTCCACTCAGCGTCTCGAGTTGATTGAATTTACAGAGACCGCTGGTTGTAGATTGACTTTCTGCCATTGTTATTTTTTTAAAGATTTTTTTGAAGACTGTAGGTGAGGAGAGATGGCGGTTGATTAGGGTTACTAATATTCATGTATCTATGGTTTCATTAATGTATGGGGACAGTATGGTTTCTGAAAGTGAGATAAATTATGGGTTCCAATTATTTAACAAATTTGATTCGAAGATAATGGATCCTCGTTATTTAATAATTTTGAATCAAAGATTATGGGTTCCAGTTATTTAACAATTTTGAATCAATGAAACTATAGTTTTATATTTGTGTATCAGAAATGAATTAGTCTCAGGATGATTCTGCAGGTTGGGTGGATTATGGGTTCGAGTTACTTATCAATTTTGAAGATAGTAGATGTTTAAAAGAGGCGGTGGATTATGGATAGGCTCCAGAGCACAGGTGGCGTGGATTGTGGGTCCCGATATTTGTGCTTATCCAAGTTTTCTTTGAATATTTCAATTTGATTAAAAATAAATGAAATTTTTATTTATTTTTATATATACCACCCACGAAAGAGTTCTAGAATGCTAATAATATAATGTTAAAGTGTACTTATACGATAATATTTTAAAAACCCTTTTATAAGATTTTTCTAAAGTGGAATGATTTTTATTATAAATATTAAATTATAATAATATCAATAGAAAAATTAAGAAAAGTTATTTTTATTTGGTATGCATATTTTAAAAAGATTTCTTTTTGAAATATGATCAACATGAATGAATATCAATATAGGAGGTAATTTAAGAAGAGTCATTTTTAATTGGATTTTAAGAAATATATTGAAATTTGATAATAATAAAAAAGTGAGGTCAAAAAATTGATTTCAAATTAAATTTCAACATATTTTCAAAATGTTTGATCAAATGATTTGAATTTATGCAGGAACATAACAAATACACATATAACCATAAATATAAATGTGCAGCGGAAATAATACTTCATTTTATTAATATCAAATAACTGAAATTTGTTTACAGATAGAATGGAAATAAACTAACTAGGGTGTTGGTAGCTTATCTCTAAGAAGAGATGTGGCGGCTACAGGCCTCTGAACTCTGTGTTATAATGAGGCTCGAAGGCCTATATGTTATTGAGAAACAATGGAAAGCCCTAAACATCCAAAAACCTAACCCTATGAGATGAAACGCCAGAATATGGGCCCTGTCGAGGTAAATCGGTACATCAATTTCTTGGGGTCGTAACTTTGGCATACTATCTTTGTTTGATGCACATGATGCATCGTTAGAAAGATCTATCCAATGAATACAACTGCTAACATTGAATATCAAGTCTAGAACAGACTCATATTAGCCAGAAGTTTGATGCCCAAAAAACGTCGTTTAGAGCCTCAAAACGGCTTTAGAAGTTCAGGACCCGAAAAACTGCGAAAAATAGTAAATTGTGCTACAATTAAGGAAACTGAAAAACTGAAAGAAACAATGGTGGGGGTCCAAGTGGAATAGGCGGGTGACCACTAATATCCACCTAGATCATTCCTCCCCCCTTAGGAAGTAATGGTCCCCATTACGTTGAGTTCCTCCATGAGATGAGGAAACTTCTATTGAACTTGGTCCCTGGTGAGCCACTTGCCTTGGTGAAGGAGTTGGTCGGCTTTGACAACTCGATATAGCTGGATCCTCTACTGGCGAGTGTTCTTGATTTGTGTGTCCATAATCCGATCAGTTATGGCTTGTTCCATGCAATCTAGGTTTAACTCTGTTGGTGTGAGTTGTTCTACCATGTCGGATGTGTCCAGTAGAGGTGGAAAGTAGGGCCAAAGGCGGTCGACATTGAACACTGGGTGCATACCAAGGAATGGTGGAATACTGAGCTCGAAGGCATTGTCCCCTACAGCCTTGGTGATAGTGTATGGCCCATATTGGAGCAGGCAAAGCTTGCGGTGGGGTCCAGCGAGGCGCTCCTTTTGCAAATGTAGCCACACTTTGTCACCCACCTGGAATTTGTGTTGCACCCGATGTTGATCATGTCGCTGCTTGTACTTAGCTTTGCCTCTGTCCAATATGTTATGAACCTATTGGCGAGTGTGTTGAATGTGCTCAATGAAGTTGTTCGCCTTGGTAGCATCAGACTGGACATGAGCTTAATCAGCCTGAGTAGCTGCAAATGGCATGGCTACGTCAATGGGACATAATGGTTGGAATCCCAAGCCCACTTGAAAGGGGTTGTGGTCAGTTGAGTTGTGGAGGGCCCGATTATAGCTATGTTGTACATAGGGGAGGCTCTCATCCCATGTGCATGGATGCTTTGAGTTGTACATGCACAAAATGTGTACGATCATCATGTTGACGACCTCTGTCTTGCCATTAGTTTGGGGATAGAAAGTTGTGGATTTGGTGAGCTTGGTGTCCAACATTGACCAGAGTCTGGACCAAAATGTACTGAGGAACTTACTGTCTCGATCTAAGATGATAGGTTGTGGGAACCCAAAGTGTACCCACACTCGTTCAAAGAAGATTTTAGCAGTGGCTTCTGTTGTAATATTCTTCTTGCAGGTTGCCATAATGGCCATCTTCGAGAATCTGTCAACAAACACAAAAACACAGTCGTTGCCATGCTTAGTAGAAGGAAGGTCTGACATGTAATCCATGGAGATGGATTCCCAAGGTTGACTAGGGGTAGGCATCAGAGTATAAAGGCCTTGCTTCTTGATGGTCGGTTTCGCAATGGCGCAGGTAGTGCAGGATCTGATGTACTTCTTGACATCCTGTCAAAGGTTTGGCCAATAGAAATACTTCTGCAATACTGCCAATGTTTTCTCGACCCCAAAATTCCCAACGACCCGACTGTAGTGCGCTTCCCAAATCATCTTGGCACGTTCTCTTGAAAGAACACAAAGGTGTCCCAGGTGACATAACAGTGCATCCCGGAGGTGAAAATTTAGAACTCAGTTACCCTCCAAGAGCGTCTTGTATGTGTGGCCAAATTTTGGATCGCTCTTGTAGAGAAACGACCAATCATAAGTCTCATGCCCACAAGAGTTGAACACGGTGGTTATCGCCATGATTGGTGGTAGGCTGAGGCAGTCTGCAACATTATTGGTGTTTCCCTTCTTGTACTTGATGTTCAAATGAAACTATTTCATATATGTGGACCACTTCTGATGGCGATCGTTCTGCAACTTCTCTTGTGTTTGTATGAACTGCAGGGGTCGGTGGTCTATGTGGATGATCGTTTCCTTCCCCAAAATGTAATGCTTCCATTGTCGGCAAGCCTGCACAATGGAATACATCTCTTTGTCATAAGTGAGATACTTTCGAACTGTTTCAAATAGTGTCTCACTGTGATATGCCACTGGATGCCCCTGTTGAGTAAGAACTGCCCCAATAGCATAGTTAGAGGCATATGTCTCGATCTCAAATGGTTGTTGCAAGTTTGGTAATGTGAGCATTGGGCCACAACAGAGATGACGTTTTAATTCTACGAGTGCCTTCTATTGAGATTCTAACCAAAATAATTATGCTTTCACTCCTCCCTTGGTGAGTTGACTCAAGGGCCAAGTGATATGAGAGAATCCCAACATGAACTTGCAGTAGAAATTAGCAAGACCCAGAGTTAGAGTGGTTGGGGCTGGCCAATCCCGAATGACTTGGATCTTGGTTGGATCCACATGCAACCCCCGCTCATCAATAGTGTATCCCAGATACTGAACCAGGGTCATGCCAAAAGTGCACTTCTCCAAATTGGCACACAACTTGTGTTTCCGAGGTGTTTGGAGGACCTATCGGATGTGGTGGAGGTGCCCTTCCCAAGTCTGGCTAAAGATCTGGATGTCATCCAAGTACACTACTACAAATGAGTTGGTGAATCGTCGCAAGATGTCGTCCATTAGCCTCATGAAGGTTGTGGGAGCATTCATAAACCCGAAAGGCATAACCAACCATTCAAAAAGGCCCTCCTTGGCTTTGAAGGAAATATTCCACACATTAGACGGTTCGATTGTACCTGGTGGTACCCGGACTTCAATTTGATCTTGCTGAAATATTTTTCCCCTTTGAGTTGTTCCAGAAGGTCATCAATCAGTGGGAACAGGTACCTATTCCATAAAATGATCTTGTTTAGCACTCGATAGTCAATACAGAGTCTCCAAGTCCCATCCTTCTTCTGCACCAACACAATCAGGCTCCCACAGGGCGATGAACTTGGCTGTATGTGACCTTTCTGCAACAGCTCATGAATCTGCCTCTTGATCTCATCATTCTCCAGAAAATAGTGTTGATAGATTGATCCATTGGGCAGTGGCGCACCTAGGCTCAAATCGATGGGGTGCTTGACCTGACAGTGCAGAGGCACCCCTGCGGGTGAGGTGAAGATGTCCTAGTACTCCTCCACGACCTTTTCCATTTCTTTTTGTCGTGCGAAGGAGCCTTGTTTGGAGGTCGTGGCCACAATATTCTTCTTGCCCTGAAGGCAGATCATTAGGAAAACAAATTTCCCAGTTTTGGAAATGAGCTTACGACATTGTTTTGTAGTAACCAAAGAGATAGAGCAAGCGGTGGTACCTCTGGTATCCTATAAAACTTACTTCCCAAAGTAATAATAACAGCGCGAGGTCATGACTCATACACAGAATGTCGCTTCCACAAGTATGGTTGGCCTAATAATACATCGCAAACATCAAGAGGAGAAATGTCACATAATACCTCATCGATGAACCTGGGCTTGATGTTGTAGGGAAGGCGACATTGTTGGCTGACGCGGAGATCCCATCCTTGGTGAAGCCACCTGATGGTGTACGACTGTGGGTGTGATGTGGTCGACAAACACAACCGCTTCACGAACTCTGTTGAAATGAGGTTTTTTTCAATCCCACTATCGACAATAAACTGTAGCGGGGATCCCTTTACCCACATCTGGGAGTGGAAGAGACACTCCTCCTCCTCTGGATCTTTCGGTTCTTACTTTTGGATCTTCGTGGTGGCAACGATGGCATTGGGCTCTGCATTGATAATTTTCTTCCATCTTTCATTCCCCTTCTCGGGTTATGATTCCGTGTCAGAGAATGCATCTGATTTAAAATCCTTCATCTCGACCACCAGTGACTGCTTGGCCTGACACTCACTTGTGTTGTGAGTGGAGCTCTTATGGAACTCACACCACTTTCTCGTGTCCTTCTTTGGCTTCGCAGTGTTGTTCTTTGTTTGCGGCTTTGGCAGGTTGTCTTGGGTCGCCATGCCTTGGATTTGTCCTTTGTTCTGTGGTTTGGGGGCACCTTTCGCTTGCTTTTGATTCGCAAATCCAAAGTCTAGCTTCTTCTGTTTGAATTTCTGCTCAATCTTGGTAGCATACCGGTATGTCATACCAAGCGATGAGATTTCGAGGAAATCCATTTCATCCTGAATGTATCTGCGTAGACAACTGTGGTACTTCAACACCAAATGTTTCTCTGAATCTTTGATACCCAACTTTGTGCGCAGGGTATGGAACAGATTCGTCAGCTCATGCATATCTTGATCCCTTTGTTGCCGCAACGTAGTCCATTGTATGTACTTGTCCTTATTTCTCCCCACAGGATAGTATCATTCCTTGATGGTGTCTCAGAAATAATTCCAAGTGAGTATGTCTGAGAACAGAGAGGGTTCCCCCTCATCATTTTTCTCACAGTAGGTTTCCCACCAGTCCTTGACATGGGGGCCAACTTTGAGTAGTGAAAAAATAATCTTCTCCCGATCGGAAAAGTCATGAACCGAGAAATATCCTTTTAATATACTCAACCATCTATCTATGGCGTCTACATCTATTTGGTCATTAAATATGGGAATGTCAAAATTTACTTGTACCTTAAAAGGGGTTGCGCCTCCAGAGTGGTTGTTGGATGTAGATGCACTGCCAATGGCAGTCGTTGAAGGATCTGAGCGAAGTTATCCATCATCGCATTCCTTTGTTTTTAAAGGGCCTCCTCGAGCAATATTTTGATAGTATCTCCTCCTCCCTCATCTTTCTTTTCGTCCCCCATGGGAGGTCGTCGGGGTTTGTGAGGTTGATCTTGCAAAGGTTCAACCAAATCAAAGCCCTAACTCCTTATACCCCGACCTCGTTGGGGACATGCAAACAAGGATCGAGAAAGAGAAAACCGCTCTAATACCACTGATACGAATTTATGTAGGAATGCAACTGAATACACATATAACCATAAATACAATTGTGCAGCAGAAATAACACTTCATTTCATTAATATCTAATAATTGAAATTTGTTTACAGACAGAATGGAAATAAACTAGCTAGGGCAGTGGTAGCTTATCTCTGAGAAGAGATGTCGCGGCTACAGACCTCTGAGTTATGTGTTACAATGAGGCTCGAAGGTCTATATATTATTGAGAACAATGGAAAACCTTAAACATCCAAAAAACTAACCCTAGGAGATGAAACGCCAAAATATGGGCCCCGTAGGGGTAAATTGGTACATCAATTTCCCGGGGTCATAACTTTGGCATACTAGCTTCGTTTGACGTAGGTGATACATTGTTATAAATATCTATTTGAGGACTACAACTGCTAACAATGAATATCGAGTTCGGAACGGACTCTCCGGAATGGACTCGTATTTGCCGGAGGTTTGATGCCCAAAAAACATCGTTTAGGGCCTCAAAACGGCTCTAGAAGTTCAGGACCCGAAAAACTACCAAAAATAGTAAAATGTGCTACAACTAAGGAAAATGAAAAACTAAAAGAAACAATGGAGGGGATACAGGTGGAATAGGAGTTGGCCACCAAGATCCACCTAGATCATCGAAATAAGTTCAAGTATTAAAAAAACTCACCACCTAAAATTATCTTTTTAACTCACATTAGATTCAACCCGAAAGTCATTGTCTAGATTATGAGTTGCTTTCAAAGAGTGTTTTTCCTTGTACTTATCAAGGGATCGACCTCTCCTTTTTTCCATGCCCAGAGGGGCCTCTGTCATGGTTGTCATCTTTCTCCTCTACTTTTCCTGCTGGTTGTAGAAGGTCTTAGGAGAATGATGATAGAGGCTAAGTGTAGAGGTGAGCTCAAGGGTACCATCATAACACAAGCCTTAGCTATCACACATCTTCACTTTGTCGATGATATCCTTATTTTTTGTAATGGTTCTAAAAGAGATGTTACTATTCTCCTCGATTTATTATGTATTTTTTGGAAAGCTACTGAAATGCTAATCAATGACAGGAAATCCACCATTTCCTTTTAAAATCTGGATGAAATGGAAATCCAATATATTAGAAATGTTTTTCCCTAAAAAAAAAAAATTATTGAAGAAGGATTGAAGTACCTTGGGTTTCATCTCAAGCCAAATAACTACTACAAGGAGGATTGGAACTGGCTTATAGAAAAAATGGAAAAAGACTAAAAATTTGGAGCCATCAATGGTTGTCTAGGGTAGGCAGACTAGTCTTAGTAAAATACTTTATAGAAGCAATAACAACCTCCTGGATGTCATTGGCTTAGATTCCAAAGGGAATTCTGGAAAAGGCTAGAAGAATTTGTTTCAAGTTTTTATGGGTTGGCAATAAAGAACAAAATGTCTTCCCATGGGTAAGGTGGGAACACATTGCAGTTCCAAAGCTCCTCTGAGGTTGGGTCTCAAAAATATATTTCTCTCCTCAAAATCTCTGGCAGCAAATTGTGGTTGGAGAATATTGTCTACACAAAGTCTATGGACCATGGTAGGATTCAAATACATTTCTCCTAGTTCTCTTGAGGAATGGGTTAGAAGATAGAACAAGTCTCGATCAAACATCTCAGTAATATGGAGAGCAATTATGAACTCCTTTGACTTTATAAGCTAAAATTTAGCTTTGCATGTTGGAAAGGGGAATGGGGTGAGGATAGGAACTAACCCTTGGCCAGGTAGTGGAAAAAGTCACACTCTCCCTCAATCCCTCATTTATTTCTTCTGAGTTAATGGGATCTCAAAAATTTCTCATTTGAATAAGTGAAAGCCTCTACCCTATGGTCATAGGGGTGGAATCAACAGAGATCTAAGGTTAGAGGTTGCTTTCAATGATGTATGGGCCATCTATTTAGAAGCCGTAAAAATGGACACATCATATTTTCAGATAGGAAAGATGAATTACTATGGATTTCTTACCCTTTCAGAATCTACACTCCTAAACTAGTTTATATTCATTTGAATACTGCTTGGTTAATTGCAACTCCTAAATTGTGGTAGAAGACTTTATGACTGTGAAAATGGTTGACTAAATCTAGAATATTTATTTGAGTGTCTCCAAGAGAATAAAGCCCCTACTTGAGATGTAATGCAAAGAACATTCCAGATAGGCTCAGGCTCGTGTACTTTATGCAAATAAAACATGGAAACTATATCTCATATTTTCATCCATATCCATTCACTCTTCGGGTCTGGAATACTTGTTTTTTGGCTTTGCGTCATGCCTGAGTTTGGATTGGAAACAATGTTGAAGACTCTTGGAAAATTTGGCTTTCTTCTTCTTTTGTCAGCTCTTTTAGAGCTTTGTCGCTTATTATTTGTTGGGGGATTTGGTTGGCCAGAAACAAATCAACCTTTCAAGATGTGGTTTCCTTTCCCCCTCGTGTCAATGTAGAAGGTCTTGCCATTTTATTTCACTTCCCTCAATGTAAGGACACTCCTTTGCCACATTGTGTCTGTTGTGGACAATTTTGTCACCCCTAGAGACAGTCTAGAATTTCCATAGACCAGTGCCTAGGACATCTTAATATAGCAAGGAGCTCATCATATAGATTGGGTTGCCAATCCAAAAGCTCTCTTACTATCTATTGTTGAACAAGGAAATTAGTTTAAATGGGACCAATCTCTATCAGAAGCTGATACAAAGATAATAATAGTGTATGAACATCATGCAAAACTCCAATACAAAGGCATCATACAGTTAAGAGACAACTTACTATAAATAGGGCCAGTGCAAATAATATGCCACAGAAATCAAATATCAGAAAGTGGATGCAGTGCAGAAACATGGAGAAGATACTAGTTAACATGAGACTGATACCCAGATACACAACAGAATCACATATGGGCTTATCCAACTAAGAATCCATACATGACAATGGCATTTTAAAAGCACCCTCCTCAAGTAGCTAATATAGTAGAAAATATGGATAAGGTGAACATGGAACAGTATATCATGACTAGGCCTATTTAAAGCGCTTGACTAATCCCAGTATGGGCATCAAATAGGATGAATCCTTACTCAAGATTAGTGAGCCACTCGCATTCTAGAGCATGATACAAGAAGTTAAATAGCATGAAATGAGATTTTATATTAACACATAAGAGAAAATTACATACTGTGAGATACAAAAGACCAGAATCCTCATTACAGTTATAACTCCTCCTCACTGAGACCCTACGGGCTCTGAACCTTCATACAAAAGTGTTACAAAATGTATACAAAAGCCTTTTCGCTACACAGTTTACTGATAGAAATCTGGAACCCTTCTAGTGTCTTATTTCTGGGTTTTTATAAAAAAGATAGAGAATTCTCTAGAGAATGAGGTAGGTGATATACATTTAATGATCTCATTTAAAAAAATTTGAAGGAAAAGCCCGCTTATGCTATTTGGCGTTGCTGAACTGATGCACGTACTCAGCTACTACTTCATGAAATAAATGTTGAAGATAAAAATCTCCTTATGAATAAGACACAAATAATAAAATATACAAATGCTATGTACTTGGCTGAAGGAGGAAAATCTGCTGCGATAAAACCTTGAGGTTGCTTGCAAGAATAAGTGAACTAGAAAGAAGATCTCTCCAGAGACACGGCATAAGAGAAAATCTTCATGAACCTTCTATACTTTCCTTGAGAAGAAAATTAGCTGAAGTACAATCTGTAGGATATGATTTTTAATGTATTGTACCCTTGGCTTGATCTAGAAAATCTCTGGTCCGATACCCTTGTCTTTTAACACCAGATATGAGCTCATAATCTTCAATGAGGTTGTTGAGATCTTTAATTATTTGATGACGTTCTTTGCAGGAACATTTATATTCCCATATGCTAACCGACATCTTTAAATTTTCCCTGGAGAGTTCGAAAGATTTTAAATCCTGCTCCTGCGACGGATGTCTTATCATGGCGGCTTTCAGGACCCTTCTTCATAATGATAGCTCCAATTGAATTGCCTTCTGAGATGCTCTATCGCTGCAGCCAAAACTGTGAATCAAAACATCTTTCAGTATGTTGAAACCCTGCAAAATCCACCAACACATTAGAAAAACCAGGTAGAAGTGGGATGGACGAGGAGTCATTGATGATAATGGCTGAGAACATGGCCGACCGGATAGGAACGCAGCAGGTGGTGGAGAAAAAATACGTATGGAGGCCTTGATAAACGTACGGAATGTAATCTTTTCCTACAGAAATGCTTTAAACTCGATGAATGAATAAAAACGACAAATATGAAAAGAAAACATATGTATATATATATATACATATATATATATATATATATATATATATATATATGTATATATATATATATGTATATATATATATATATATATATATATGTATATATATATATATATATATATATATATATATATATATATATATATATGTATGTGTGGGTTACCATGGACACGCGGGAGTGTGACACGTAGATGATAGTACGACAAATGTCGATGAAAAGGGTGACGTGGCTGCGGAGTCAACAGACGGGAAAGACTGGATTCTGGGCCGTCGAATTTTGAAAACAGATCAACGGCTCAGAGGCGCGGGAGCGATACGACAGTGAGCCACGGGACACAACAAACATGGGATAACGCGCGGGCATCTTTGGAGGATATCCGTCGTAGGATGGAGGTCGACAGATCCAACGGCGCGGGTGAATTCCGCTGCTCGACCATTGCCCAACCTTTAACGCGCAAAAAAGTGGTTTTGAACGCCGCACAAAAGACACGCGACGCGTTTTCAATGGAATCGTTGGCATTTGGTTTAAAACCGCCGGCTTGGTGGAGGTCGTGCGGAATTAACCGCTGGTTTTCATGCGCGGGGACCACCACAGATGATTTAATTGCGGGCCGTCGATTGGTTTTGATCGGATGGTTACAATTGCGCCCGCACACATTTATTGTTAAGCCCCCTTTCCTTCTGGCATGAGGTTTTGCGTTCGGGACATATGGAAACCAAAACATGGAGGGCTAAGATCTTAGGACTAGGCCCGATAAACTTTAAATCATGGGTTTTAACCTTGGCACAGTGTATTTTATGAGCGGAAAAGGTAACCATAGACAAAATATGGAGGTCTGTGGCTGCGAAAGATGTTTTAAGCAGATCCAAAGGGACTCGGTGGCCAAAATTTGAATAGGGGGCTGATATGCACAACATCGGCTCCATCTGGGGACGACGTGTTCATCCTTGGACATGTCGAGAACATGCAAACCACTGAACATTTCTGTATGTACATCCTATTTTTTGATTCATCTGCGTTTCTTCTGATAATTTTCTAGCATCCTTTCTTTATAAAAATAAAAGCTAAAACAACTTATATACAATATAATACAACAGGCATTCCCAGCCGGGATCAGAATTGAAAGTATGGCTTGAGGAATTGGCCATTCAAAGGGGCGTCCAACAAATCACCCTGTAGGTTTTCCAACATGAAAGTATTGTTTCCTCCTTGATTCACGATTTTGAATGGGCCAAACCACAACGGATCAAATTTAGCATGCTTGCCTTTCTCTGCTCTTCGAACGTCCCATCTGAGAACCAGGTCTCCAATTTGGAATTTCCTATCTTTTTCATGCCGATCAAATACATTTTTCATTTTCTCCTGATATTCTATCAATCTCTGATTCACCTGGTTCCATGTTTCCTCCAATTCGACCAATTGATTAATTCTTCTGACCATGTCATCTGGTTCTTCCTGGCTTTCCTGCATAAAACGTGCTACTGGCAATGCCAATTGCACAGGAAACACGACTGCTCGTCCATATACCAATTCATAGGGAGATTTCCCTATTTCTCTCTTGCTGGTTATCCTATTCGCCCATAGAGCAAATTTTAATTGAGAGTCCCAATTCTTCTGATTCTCATTTATCGTTTTCTTCAAGGCCCTCACCAGGGTTTTATTGGAAGACTCTGCTAAGCCATTTCCCTGTGGATAGTAAGCTATGGAATGAGTCAATATGATGTTATACTGTAGGCAGAAATTTACAAATCTGGTAGATTTGAAAGCCTGTGCATTATCAGTTACAATCCTAGCAGGACAGCCAAACCTGGATATGATATTTTCCTCCATAAACTTGATTATCACAGCATCTGTAGCATTTCTTGTAGGTATGGCTTCCACCCATTTTGTGAAATAATCTGTGGCTGTTAGTATCCATTGTGTTGGCCACTTGAAGGGGAATGTATTTCTCCAATAAAATCTAATCCCCATTTCTGAAATGGTTCATTTACATGAATAGGAATCAGGGGCAAAGCTGCTAATTTCTACCTTTCTGCAAATCTTTGACACTTGTCACATGCTCTGACCCAAACAAAAGCATCTGTAAATAATTTCGGCCAGTAGAAGCCAGCCTTCAGGATTTTATGAGCTGTAGCCCTCCAGCTGTAATGCCCTCCACATATTCCCTCGTGAAATTCTGTCATTATATTTTCCACTTCACTTTCTGTGAGGCATAATAGTAATATACCTGAAGGGTCTCTCCAATATAGTTGTCCATTAGCAATTATGTACTTCTGGGATTTCATTCTTATAGCTCTGTATTTTATCTTATCACAACTTGGGGGACAGCTAAGTGTTAAAATATATTCAACTATTTCTTTATACCAAGGACTAGTGAGATATTTCATGTGTACCTTTTGAGTGGCCATCTCTAGTCCTTGTTGTTCTTCTCCTTTCTCAGAGTCTTCATTTGCTGTCATGGATAAATTAATGCCCAAGGCTTGATGATTTGATTCAGATAACATCTTGGCAAGTCCATGTCCTTTAATCAGCTTGGTAGGCCTTATGTCTAGATCATACTCCTGTATTTTTGCAATCCATCTTCCTCTTTTACCTTCGCTATTCCCCTGAACAAGAATGTCTTTAACAGCTGCTGTGGGAACATATGCAGTAATGTGAGATTGCAAAACATAGGTTCTAAAAGATTTAAGGGACTTCACCAGGCCATATGCCTGCTTCTCCAATATATTATATTTTAATTCAAAATCATGAAGCACTTGACTGAAGAAATTTATAGGTTGCTCATATCCGTCCTCATTTTTCTGCAACAATACTCCAGCAATTGTATGAGGTGAAGCAAATGAGAATATTATAAATGATTTTGTATAATCTGGCCCAGCTAGCACAGGAGCTTCAGAAAATGCCTGTTTTATTCTGGTGAATGCATCTCTAGACTCTTGGGACCATTTTACTTCATTATCCTTTTTCAACATATCAGTTATATGCCTAACTATCTCAGCATAGTTAGGAATAAACCTTCTCAGAAAATTGATTCGACCTAAAAACACCTGCACTTCCTTCTTATTCCTAGGGAAAGGAATACTGTTTATTACTTCAACTCTCTTAGGGTCAATTTTCACACCATCTTTAGTTACAATGTGCCCTAAGAGTTTTCCCTCATCTAATGCAAATAAAGATTTTTGAGGATTGAGGGATAGGCCATACCTTATGCACTTTTCAAAAGTTCTTCTTAAATTCTCAATATGTTCATCATCATTCTTTGAAAACACTGTGATATCATCAAGATATACCACCAAAAACTTGTCCTTCTCTCCAACAAAGGCTATGTCCATTGCCCGCTAAAAAGTAACTCCTGCATTGATTAATCCAAATGGCATCCGGGCATACATAAATGTTCCCCATGGTGTTGTAAATGCAGTTTTCTTCTGATCTTCTGGGAAGACAGCCACCTGATTATAACCAGAAAATCCATCCATCATTGACATTCTGGATGCTCCCACCACTTTCTGCAGGATGTGGTCCATCTTAGGCAGTGGATAATTATCCTTTAGAGATGCTCTATTTAAATTCCTGAAATCCACACACAGCCTTATTTCTCCATTCTTCTTCCGAACAGGAACAAGGTTTTCTACCCATTCTGAGTATCTCAATGGCACGATTATTTTGGCCTTCAGTGGCTTCTTGATTTCTTTTTCAATAGAGGGAAGCAGCAGAGGATTTATCTGTTTGAGCTTCTGCTTATAAGGCTTTGCATCTTCCCTCAAAGGAATTTTATGTTGCATTATATTAACATCAAAAGTTTTTAGGTCCTGATAGGACCAAGCAAATACATCTTTATAAGATTGAAACAACTTCAAATATTTTCCTTTATATTCTTCTGGAACTCTTTTAGATAATTTTACAATTTTGGGATCAGCATAAGTAACCAGATTTAAATCTTCCACTTGATTTTCTTCTACCACTTTGTTTGGCTGCAATGGGATATCATCTTTGTTAAATAATCTTTCTAGAGGCACCAGCCCTCTAGGTATAACATTTCCTTTGAGCTGCAGCACTTTATTTCCTGTTATTCTTTCTTCCCATTTGTTTTCTGCAATATTTTCAGTTTCCTCCTCTTCCTCATAATCATCAATATCCATATTAGAGAACTCTCCCACTGTCTCCATGAATCTCTTCATCTGTTCATCATCTTCAAATACCTGCCAGTGCTTAATATTATCTGGGATACATGGTCTGTAACGTACCTCCACTTCGTATCTTAAAAGTGGATTCTGAGGAGGACGGAATGTACTGGCAGCTACAGCAAGAGAATCTGCTATTCTGTTTTGCTCCCGGGGCATGAACTGTATGTTAAATGCTGAGAAGAAATTCTCCACCATGTCCCATACTTCGTTTCTGTAAGCTCTCAACCGAGGATGCTTAGTTTGGCATTGATTTCTGATCTGTCTTACCACCAGCTCAGAGTCTCCCATGACCTTTCGACTTTGGATGCCCATGTTTCTAGCTGTCTGCAGTCCCAATAAAAGTGCTTCATATTCAGCTACATTATTGGTAGCCTCATATTCCAACTTAAAGGACAGTGGTATCCATTTTCCTGTGGGAGAGATTAATAATACCCCAGCTCCATTTCCTTCCCTTGAATTTGCCCCATCAAAATGCAAAGTCCAAATTCCTAATTCCTGGTCCTCCTTAGGCTGCTCAGCTTGGATTTGACCAAAAAGGGGCTCATGAGCATAATTTTTATTTTCTTCTAACATCAAACATGAGAAGTCTCCCTCTTTGTTATAAATTGGGGAATTCTCTTAGCAGTCAGCCTTAGTTACCATTTTAACAAATCTAGTCTCCCTGTATAACCTCCTTTCCTGGCCTCCAAAGACTGGGACAGTAGCATATGTCAAATCTAATTTGATTGACCCACCAATTTTTGTACCCCAGGAGCTTGACAGCAGCATGCCAAAGCGGGCTGGGATATCAGCAACCACAATGTCCATGACCACACTCTTTGCTGGAATTTGGGCCAAATTGACCACTAAATCTTTAATCATTCCCAAGCATTTAACCCTTTTAGAATCAAATGAATATAGGTCTTTGTATGGTCTTGTAACTTGCAGTCCTAGTTGTTCCATGACAGAAAAAGGCATAAGATTATGGGAAGCCCCAGAATCTAACATACAATTGTGTAACAGCAGGTCATGAATAACTAGAGACACATAAAAGGGAGGAGTAGAGGGGTCTATTTCCTCGACATGTGGGCCAAAGACTACCATGGGTCTTTCTTCTTGAAGGTTTAAACTATCAGGCACGATTGGTATTTCAGGAGGGAGCATGAAGGAAGTAACTTGAGACTGATATGCAGGCTGTTTTAATAGTTCAGTCAGGGGGACTGGGATCTTAATTTTCTCAAGTTCTTTTTGCAGATAATTTTCTCAAGTTCTTTTTGCAGATTGAAAGAAGGTGGGGGCTTTTCTATTACAACTTCTTTTGACTCTTTATTTTCAGCTGAAGATTTAATTTCTTTTGACACTAACTCAGCATTAGGAGGACTGACTATTTTTGAAGAAGAAGGAATCTGATCGTTGTGCTGCAAGGAAGCATTTAGAGGACTCTTACCTTTTTCTATGTTTCTCTTTGTTGCTGATTCCTTCTGAGCAGGTGCTTCTTTCTGAGGTGGCTCCTCTTCTTGATCTTGAGTTTGGGTCCTCTTCCTTGAAGATCTGAGATCATATTTTACATTGAATTGTGCTTGCATGAAATCAGCAAATTGCTTACAATAATGGTCAATCTCTGCTTCTTCTTCTTCGTCTTGCAATGGGCCTTCTACATCATCATTATTTGAAAAAGCAAGATTTGAATCTTCTAACCCATAAGCAGTATCTTCATTGGAGTCATCTGCTGGACCTTCCAGGTGCAAGGGATGTGGTACCTAGTCTTGTTGCTCCTTTGCTTCTCTCGGCAATATCTGCAATGGTGGTCTTTTATATTGGGGATTGTATCCTCTGTTTGGAGCATTGTAGAAATTCTTGGGAGCTGCATTTTTAGCCTCCAGTTCAAGATTAACCATCTTCTTTATCATTTTGCTTATTTCATCCATTTTATATGAATATTTATCTTGATTAGAGGTGGAAACCTCTTCTTTGCCTCTCCTCCTAGTATCTTGTTCAATTTTTCCCTTCAGTTTCCCAGTGGAGGCAAAGTTCGCTTCCAGCTCCAGAGCATCCGACTGAGCATCATCTAAAGTGGCGGGTTTTCTTTCTCTCAATGAGAATCCAAAGTCAAAATCAAAGGCTGCTATAAAAACTATCTTGGCAGCTGCTTCATGAGGCTTCATTTCAGGAGGTAGGCTCAAATATAACTTGTTGAATCTTTTAATAAACTTTGATACTCCTTCATTATGCTTCTTCTTCAAAGTATTAAATTCAGTAAGACACTGACCATAATCTTTCTTTTCTCCCCACTTTCTGAGAAAAGTATTCTCCATCTCGTCCCCGGTGGTCACAGAACGATTTCCCAATGTCTTGAACCATTTTCTGGCTTCACCCTCCAAAGATTGCACAAATAATCTTAAGACCACATCCAAATGTTCAACATTTAAGTTTTCTGCAAAAGAGAAGAAGGTCTCAAGATGTTTCTGAGCATCAATTTCATTTTCACCATTGAATCTAGGCAGAATCTTCAAGTAATCCTGTGGCATATCATTTAGCACTTGGGGTAAGGCCAGTGGAGCGTATTTGTTCAATAGAAAAGCAAGGACATTAGCCATTGGAGGAGGTGGGGTTTGTGCAACAGGCTGAGATACAAATGAAGGAAGGGGAGTAGGAGGAAGTGGAGTACGTATAACAATGGGAATAAATTGCACAGAAGCCTGAGGTGTGGTTGGGAATAGTTCACGGTTAACAGCAGCTACTTCTGTAACTTCTTTAATTTCCTCAGCCTCGGGAGTAGGATGAGAATCTTCTTCAATCCAGGCACTTCCTCTACGTGGAGTTTCTGAGTAAAACTCGGGATTTTCTGTTCTGATCTCTTGAGGAGAAGAGGGCGGATAATCTTCAACAGAATATTCAGGGTTTTCAGCACGAACTGATTTCCTCTCCTTCCAAACTCTTTTATGAATGATCTTCTCTGGGTCAGACACGTAAGGTGTCTTTGAATGAGATGTATCTGACCTCAAATGTGGCTTACGAGGAGCCAGGACTACCAATATATTTATCAAATAAATAATAGTGGAGTCGCCAAGGTGAGAGATACGCAACTCTTCAACTCTCTGTGCTCACCTGATTAGAGAGTGAATACAATTTGTCGAGGCCCAGGGAAACTGATATTCTCAAATTCGATCCCCGGCAACGGCGCCAGAAAGATGTTGTGGACAATTTTGTCACCCCTAGAGACAGTCTAGAGTTGCCATAGACCAGTGCCTAGGACATATTAATATAGCAAGGAGCTCATCATATAGCTTGGGTTTCCAATCCAAAAGCTCTCTTACTATCTATTGTTGAACAAGGAAATTAGTTTAAATGGGACCAATCTCTCTCAGAAGCTGATACAAAGATAAGAATAGTGTATGAACATCATGCAAAACTCCAATACAAAGGCATCAGACAGTTAAGAGACAACTTACTGTAAAGAGGGTCAGTGCAAATAATATGCCACAGAAATCAAATATCAAAAAGTGGATGCAGTGCAGAAACATGGAGAAGATACTAGTTAACATGAGACTGATACCCAGATACACAACAGAATCACATATGGGCTTACCAACTAAGAATCCATACATGACAATGGCGTTTTAAAAGCACCCTCCTCAAGTAACTAATATAGCCAAAAATATGGATAGGATGAACATGGAACAGTATATCATGACTAGGCCTATTTAAAGCGCTTGACTAATCCCAGTATGGGCATCAACTAGGATGAATCCTTACTCAAGATTAGTGAGCCACTCACATTCTAGAGCATGATACAAGAAGATAAATAGCATGAAATGAGATTTTATATTAACACATAAGATAAAATTACATACTGTGAGATACCAAAGACCAGAATCCTCATTACAGTTATAACTCCTCCTCACTGAGACCCTACGGGCTCTGAACCTTCATACAGAAGTGTTACAAAATGTATACAAAAGCCTTTTCACTGCATAGTTTACTGATAGAAATTTGGAACCCCTACAATGTTTTTCTTTCTAGTTTTTATAGAGGAAAGAGAAAACTCTAGAGAATGAGGTAGGTGATATACATTTAATGGTCTCATTTAAACAAATTTGAAGGAAAAGCCCGCCTATGCTATTTGGCGGTGCTGAACTGATGCACGTACTCAGCTACTACTTCATGAAATAAATGTTGAAGATAAAAATCTCCTTATGAACAAGACATAAATAATAAAATATACAAATGCTATGTACTTGGCTGGAGGAGGAAAATCTGTTGCGATAAAACCTTGAGGTTGCTTGCAAGAATAAATAAACTGGGAAGAAGGTCTCTTCAGAGACACGGCATAAGATAAAATCTTCATGAACCTTCTATACTTTCCCGAGAAGAAAATTAGTTGAAATATAATCTGTGGGGTATGATTTTTAATGTATTGTACCCTCGGCTTGATCTAGAAAATCTCTGGTCCGATACCCTTGTCTTTTAACACCAGATATGAGCTCATAATCTTCAATGAGGTTGTTGAAATCTTTAATTCTTTGTTGATGTTCTTTGCAGGAACATTTATATCCCCATACGCTAACCGACATCTTTAAATTGTCCTTGGAGAGTTCGAAAGATTTTAAATCCTGCTCCTGCGATGGATGTCTTATCATGGCGGCTTTCAGGACCCTTCTTCATGAATGGCAGCTTCAGTTGAATTACTGTCTGAGATGCTTTATCGTTGCAGCCAAAACTGTGAATCAAAACAATCTTTTAGTTTGTTGAAACCCTGCAAAATTCACCAACACATTAGAAAAACCAGGTAGAAGTGGGATGGATGAGGAGGTGTCGATGATAATGGCGGTGAGGACATGGATGACTGATAGGAACGTGCAGGGTGGTGGAGAAAATACGATGGAGGCCTTGATAAACAGACGGAATGTAATCTTTCCGCGTAGAACATTTTAAACCTGATGAATGAATAAAACGACAAATATGCATGAAAACATATGTATATATATATATATGGCAGGGGAAAACACCATGGACACGCGGGAGTGTGACACGTAGATGATAGTACGACAAATGTCGATGAAAAGGGTGACGTGGCTGCGGAGTCAACAGACGGGAAAGACTGGATTCTGGGCCGTCGGATTTTGAAAACAGATCAACGGCTCAGAGGCGCAGGAGCGATACGACAATGGGCCATGGGACACAACAAACATGGGATAACGTGCGGGCATCTTTGGAGGATATCCGCCGTAGGATGGAGGTCGACAGATCCAACGGCGCGGGTGAATTCCGCTGCCCGGCCATTGCCCAACCTTTAACGCGCGAAAAAGTGGTTTTGAACGCCGCACAAAAGACACATGGCGCGTTTTCAATGGAATCGCTGGCATTTGGTTTAAAACCGCCGACTTGGTGTAGGTGGTGCGGAATTAACCGCTGGTTTTCATGCGCGGGGACCACCACGGATGATTTAATTGCGGGCCGTCAATTGGTTTTGATCGGACGGTTACAATTGCGCCCGCAAACATTTATTGTTAAGCCCCCTTTCCTTCTGGCATGAGGTTTTGCGTTCGGGACATATGGAAACCAAAACATGGAGGGCTAAGCTCTTAGGACTAGGCCCGCTAAACTTTAAATCATGGGTTTTAACCTTGGCACAGTGTATTTTATGAGCGGAAAAGGTAACCATAGACAAAATATGGAGGTCTGTGGCTGCGAAAGATGTTTTAAACAGATCCAAAGGGACTCGGTGGCCAAAATTTGAATAGGGGGGCTGATATGCACAACAGTGTCATTGTCGAAGATCCTGACAGTCCATTCCGTGAGCTTACTTTGATGAGGCCTCTCAAGAAAATAAGCAAAGCATGTGGGGGTCGATTCATTTTCCACCTTGGATCAAATCACTCTTTTAATATAAAAATGGGCTTTGGTAGAGGGATAAACAATCATGTATAACTCTTGGCTGTCAAATTTTTTATGCTTTTTGCAAAAGAGAAAGGATGTGAACATTTGCAAGTTTTTGGTGATTCTCTTCTTGCAATAAATTGAATCAATGGTGCATAACAATGTAGAAACTTATTAGTTGTTCTAGTTTGGGAGGAAATAATAAAGATAAAACTTACATTTGACAATTTCACTTGTTCACATATCTACATGAAATGAACACTGAAGCGGGCCGCCTCTTAAAAGACAACTTACTACTCAACCAAAATCAATTGAAAATTTCAGAGGCTTGAGATGACATTTACTTTGAATTCTATCACAGGCCTTACATAGACGGTTTCAACTTTGTTGTCAACCATTGACAACAAGCATAAATTACTCTCTATTACTCTTCTAATTTTTTAGCAATTCATATATACATATATCGGAACAACATACAAAATGAAGTTTAAAACTTCAATTTTTGGTATTGTAATATTGCAGAATTAGGCAAACATCAGAGGTTGAAACAATATATTTTTGTCAACTTGTTTGAAACCCTTGTTTTTGAAGTCAAATTGAATCCCGTGAATTCAACTAAATACACACAATACCTATGTATATATAGAATGCAATTTTGTCTCCTCCTAAGAGATCAAATAACTAAAGTGTTAAAAAGAAATAATTGTTGTTGTAATGCAAAAATTCAATATTTTACATAAGTTTTCAAGACCACAATAAGCTTTCTAACTACCAATGATTCTCTTGTTGATGTTGTGGTTTCAATATATATGGAAACTAAAGTTGATACCTAAGTATTTGTAAGATTTTTTCCGCTTCAAAGTGTTATCACCATCCAAAATTTTAGAATTATTTCTTTTTCTTAGATTAATTTTTTTGTTGTCTTTTCCTCATTCACTCTGAAGGACATCTAAACTCTGGAATTTATCATTTTTCATGATATTTGGAGCTTCAAGAATATGTGAAATGTAGTTGATCATGATATGTTATGCATGACATGGGAGGTGTTTTACATAGGTAGGTTCAACAAATTCTAAATTTGAGGTTTGATGTAGTTGATTGCTAAGAATGGTACCAAAGACACTACTAGCCCATCTAAACATGTTCTATAAGGTCTTAGCTATACTTTTAGATTTGAAATGAAACATATTTCCTCTTGAATTTCCACATCTTATCAAGCATGCAGATTCATTCAAGTTGGTTTCATTCCTCTCACAGTATTAACACCAGCTAAAAGTGTTCAATGGACAAAGGAATTTGGATAGAAAGTGACATTTCTATTAAATATTTTCTTTAACAAGGATTATGATATAATAAATTGGCTCTCCATGTTGGACATGCTTTCATCCTTGGGTTTCAAAGCTTGATTTCTTTTATCTATTTTTCTGTTTGGTAAGTGTCTAGTTATTGTGCCTCATTTGATAAATATCTTGCAAAAAACTATGACACAATGTTTCTATTTGGCACCCTTCTTTTATGCCATTGTTGATGATGTACTTGGTTATTTTCTAGAGGCTACCATAAATCGAGGTAAAAAATAGAAATTACCCTTCCAAGAGGTGGTAAGGTGCTCAATAACCATTTTTAAGAGGAATTTATTCACAATATTTCCCTCTCATAGGAATATGGAGTTAGAATACATGGACACAAACAAACACACATAACTAATTATTATTTTTTGTGAAATTTGCATCCTAGGGAAACTCATCGATCACTTCCTTTCATTTCAAAGATGACACCTAAGGTCAAATTGATTTTTGCAGACTCTCAAGGCTTTGTCAATATAGGGCTCAAGGAATCTCCAACAACATACTCATTAAGAACTGGACATGTCATTTGGGGAATTGAACTTGGCTGAGGAGGATAAATCTTATTCGCACAAACACTTGGGTTAGACCAAATTGATGATATGAAGTTAGGATATATGATAATTAACTTCAAATCTAATTATTGGTTGATCAGAGTAAAGGACAAACTAGATTAGTTGAATCATCCCTAATAGTACATGAGGGATGGTGATATAATTATATACTTAGGAATTCCTTTGAGTATAATGTCTCCCTCTCTTCAGTGTGAGATTGGTGCCTTTTGAAATTACAAAAAAATCAACCATTGGTTATTAAAGGATATGCATTTTCCCAGTAAAATATTTTTATCGACAAAGTCCTTTAGACGATCCACATTTTTTATGTTTTTTGTTGCTTTCCTTCTAATACCCAATTTGATGGAAACATTGCTTATAATTTTTTTTATAGTTGAAATTTTGGGTGACTAAGATTTTCCTATGGTACTATGGAGGACTTATACCTTCCTCAAACAATGAAAAAGCTTTGGTTTAATTCATATCATACTACAAGTAGCCATCTTGTTGGAGAGATGGAAAATGGAATTACTTGTTGGGAGGAACCTTAGAAAATATTGATCAACTACACGATCATCAAGGGAAGACATTTATCCAAAATCTAGGGGACTTTCTCACTTAGTGATGTGATTATTGCTTTGAAAGATTACAATATGGATTGTTCTTATATACTTCAAAACATTTTGAAAGCATGAAAGGTGGTTTCAACTCTTACATGGGACTAAGATGGCGTTATGAGAGGTTTCACCTTGCTTTCCATTTTATTTGGACCTAGTGTTGGGAAAAATACTGAGAGGGGGGGGGGGGTGAATCAGTATTTAGGACTTATTCAAAACTTTTTACTTTTCCATTCACTAAAACCCATACGCTACTTTGTTGAAGCCAACTAGCGTATACACGTGGATATCCTTCATAAAACTCGCGAATACACAGAGATATTATTATGCATTTATTTCTTTACTTAGGTCTATGCATCATTAGATGTTTAGTTAACAGTAAGCATGTGTAGTAATAACATAATAAACCATCATACATAAGCAACACACATGAACACCAGGATTTTAGGTGGAAACCCAAGTCGGGAGAAAACCACCGCTGTCGTTGTCTCAGCCTTCAATATTTTATTATAGAGAAAACATCTTACAACCATGTCACGCGCGACGATTACCAGCATGCGAGGCACCCACCTGCGAGGAAGGCCACAACCTTCTCCTGATTTACCGGCCTCTCTGGAAGAGAGCTACAACCCCCACCTTTCTCATTTACCGGCCTCTCCACGGAAAGGCTACAACCCCTTGCTCTAGTTTACTGCTCTTGTTTACCAGCCTCTCCTGGAAGGGAGCTACAACCCCCTGCTCTTGTTTACCAGCCTCTCCTGGAAGGGAGCTACGACCCCCTGACTGAAGGCTACGACCCTCAGCTCTACCATGGACCATGTTTCATCAATTTTCATACTGGATCCAATAGCTTCTTTTAGGACACAACTTGCAGGCCACTTTTCATCATATTTTCAGACTGGACCCACTCCACACATTTGAGCTCAATCATACATCAAACTGAAACTTATAACTCCATCACTTCATTCATTGAATCATCAAGCAATCAATCAACAACTTGATCTTTCATCAATATAACCAGCAGCATAATCATCATTCAAACAACCCAGATCTGTATGAATACATCATTGTCAGATAGTAGAAAAACAACAGAACAGATCAGACATTTCATACCATATATTTCAGCAAACCCTAGTTTTCATACGCGCTTTCCTTTCACTGATCCTGCGTATATATGCGCTTTCATGCATATAAACCCGCGTATACATCTGCACATATTACAGAACTAATTTCACAACCCATACGCGCTTTCGCTTAATACAACCCGCGTATATACACGCTTCCTCTGTTACAAACTAGCATATAGATCTTCAGATATTTTAGGGCAGCACAATTCTTCAGAACAAATGCATAGCTCAGATTTTACTCTTCACTTCAGAAACATGTTCGCCTCATCTCATATCTAAACAATCCATAAACAGATCTAGAAAATACAAATACATTTCAGATCTGATACCCTTCTTCATCATTCTCTTCATAGGTGCATTATGAATTCGGATCTATCATTCAACTGTTACCCTTTCCATTCAGACATACTTCATAGTGAAGTATCCATTCAAACCCAGACTCATGCACACACAATGCACAATGAATTTCTTCTCCTTAAATAGATCTAGCCTTTGACAATACCATGAGCCAAAACCACACAACTTCCGATGGTATTCCTGGACGGGATCACATAGACAATCCAGTGCTCAATACAATGGGTCAATACCATGGTAGTAACCCCTGGTTTTATTCTTTTAGAGGCGCGGTGGGGCATACCTTTCGACTTGCTGCGTACTTTTAAAAGTACCTGCATGCGCCAATATAACCGTTAACGTTGTATGCCTTGTGAGCTACCGCTAACGACATTATTCAGCGCACGAATATTCGAGGCAAATAAACGGGGTCACCGTAGACATCATAGTTGTCATTAATAAACTCATCAAGCATCAAGAACAACTTCATTAAGTAGGTTGCCATCATCTTCATCAAGTGGGTTGCCATCAAGGACAACACTCTGCATCATATTGCCAACAATCTCCCCCTTTGGACTTGATGGCAACCACGATGGTGTTTGATCACCACAACAGATAGATACATGACATTCTTCCCTTATTCAAACACCATGTCACTCTCCCCCTTTGACATCAAGGGCAAAGGGCGGATCAAAACCAATACAAGGTTTTCCTCCTCATGTAGATAGAAGAGCGTTGTAGATCTGATGTGCACTGAAGTTACCATGCTCCCCCTGAGTCCATGTTGAAACATATTTTTCAATGAAGTACATGACTCTATGACCTTCCTATCACCAAGGACTCATACTTACATCAAATATCCAACCAAGTGGATTTACATATGAGACTCAAATACCCAACCAAGTGGGTTTACATTTGACTTGTCACCTTCAGTTACATTTTGACTCAAGTACCCAACCAAGTGGGTTTTACATATTTGATCAAGTCCTTACATGACTGAATATTACAATTTTACATCATAGGTCTCAACATGACCTTTTCATCAAATTACAAATATGACTTTTTATGACCAGTACCAGAAAGACCTCAAGAGAGAGATCTTATTTCAGAATCATCATAATTATGATACATTTAACATTAAGGGCTAATGCTCCCAGAAATACATCAAACATCCTTTCCTGTAATAAGGCTCCTCAGCAGCAGCCTTTGAAACTCTTTTCTGACAAGTTATCAACAACAAATCTTCCATGATCTGTCCTTATCTCTGAATCATAAGACTTCCATCTCATCCATGTGTGAAAACAAAGAATACTCTTCAGCAAAAAGCAAACAGGGCTCATCCATAATCTCATCATAAGAAACCATGTATCATGTCATCATCATTTAGAACTAAGAAATAAGCAGATACAGTGCCAATAATACAATCATTAGTAGTCAGACTGATGCTCCGCCTGAACCTGTGCTCCTGATCTTCAGCTGTCATACTAATTTTCTTATCATAAGTGTATACGTGACTATCTCCACTGTAACTCGCGTGTATACACGGCTTTAGTTCACCGAACCCGTGTATGGAAAGTGAAACATTGAAAACTTCACATTCCTTCATCTCCCCCTGAATTTGTATCACCTGTACCTGTCTTCTTCACATCAGATGCTCTCTTAGAAATAAACATAACCAGAATAACCAAAACCATCATGGGAATCACCATACATCGCTCCCCCTGTGACGATACATCACTAATCCCTATAATGTATCTCACATCACTCCTGCAATCATTAAGAGAAGTAAGCTTTAGAAGCGGATGACTGCAGTAGGGTCAATATTCCCTACGTTTCTGACCGGTCCTCCTTCTTTTTCCAACTTTGCTTGAACTTTCTTATTGTGTGCTGGAAGTTCTCCAATTTCTCAGATCTATTCATCCTGCATTATTTTTCTACATGTCCATACTTGTTACAAGTATAGCATCTTATGTGACCAGAAAAGTAAGCATAAGGATCATAATGTGTTGTTCTATTCTTCCTTCTATTACAATCAGCTGCTTTATGACCATACCTGCTACATGAAAAACAATATCCTTTGAAGAAACCAGAGTACCTTTCTGAATAAAATTTGTTTTATTGTGACTAAAATGATCTGCTTCTGCAATTTTCTACAACATGCCCATAGTTATGACAATTAAAGCATTCAACAATATTGAATGATTTCCTTTGAGAATTCATGATTGTCGGTTGACTTCTTGTTTCTTTCAACTCTTCAGGTTTGGTATTGACATCCTTTGAATATTTAGCACTTCCTTATGAACTAGATTCTCCTTTAATAGTTTCATGAAAACCAAGACCAAGTTTAATAGCAGGAGACCTTTGATTACTAAGAATATTTTCCAGAATATTAGTACTATCTTGAAACCTTAAGAGTTTATCCTTTTCTTCCAATTTACCTTTGAGAATGTTTACCTCAACCTCCAATTTTTTGCATTGCTACTTCATACTTTCTTCTTTCCTTCTTCCTTCTTCTACTTGATCATTCAATTTTAGAATCTCTTCTTTCAACCCATTTTCTTGTTCTTCAAATGTTTGTAGAAGATCTTCATTCTTCTTATTTGATTTTTCCAGATCTGTTTTGAGCGAGATGATTTCTGCTTCACGTCCTTCCTTTTCAAATGATTGTAGAAGTTCTTCATTCTTCTTATTTGATGCTTCAAGATCTGCCTTTAGAGAGATGATTTCTACATCAAGTTCTTCATTATTCTTATTTGATTTTTCCGAATCTTCATTTAGATCGATGATTTATGCTTCAAGTCTTTTATTTCGATTGGTTGCATAATTGTACAACCTTTGATACTTGTCTACTTGTTCATTCAGTATTTCTATCTGTCCTTTCATTTGAGAGATCATCTCTTTGTAGATAGATTCTTGCTTATTAGATGATCTTTGTAGTTCTTCAACTTTAATCTTGAGAGCTTCTTCTAGATCCATAACATTACTTTCACTATTTTCACCATTGCATGCACAAGAAAGTGAATCACAAGAACCACATTCAATACATATTTTATCTTCTTCATTTTTCGCTACACATGTTTTCTGAGATATCTCCTTTTGAGTAGCCTTATTCTTTTGCTTCTTTCCCATTGTGACGGATCTCCTTCAAGCGATCAAGCTTCTGCAGAAGGACCTGCTCTGATTCCAATTGTTGGGAAAATACTGAGAGGGGGGGGGTGAATCAGTATTTAGGACTTACCTCCAAAGCACCTTTTCCAGTGCTAAAACCATATTCCCTTTGGCACGAGCCTTTCGCGTATACACGCGGATATCCTTCACAAAACTCGCGTATACACAGAGATCTTATTATGCATTTATTTCTTTACTTAGGTCTATGCATCATTCATTCATCAGATTTTTAGTTAACAGTAAGCATGTGCAGTAATAACAGAATAAACCATCACACATAAGCAACACACATGAACACCAGGATTTTAGGTGGAAACCCAAGTCGGGAGAAAACCACTGATGCCGTTGTCTCACCCTTCAATATTTTATTATAGAGAAAACATCTTACAGCCATATACTGGCGCAGACTCATACCAGCATGCAGGCACCCACCTGCAGAAGGATACAACCTTCTCTCGTTTACCAACATCTCCTGGAAGGGAGCTACAACCCCCTGCTCTCATTTACCAGCCTCTCCTGGAAGGGAGCTACAACCCCCTGCTCTCGTTTACCAACCTCTCCCGGAAGGGGGATACAACCCCCTGATCTTGTTTACCAGCCTCACCTGGAAGGGAGCTACGACCCCCTGACTGAAGGCTACGACCCTCAGCTCTACCATGGACCACGTTTCATCAATTTTCATACTGGATCCAATAGCTTCTTTTAGGACACAACTTGCAGACCACTTTTCATCATATTTTCAGACTGGACCCACTCCACACATTTGAGCTCAATCATACATCAAATTTAAACTTATAACTCCATCACTTCATTCATTGAATCATCAAGAAATCAATCAAAAACTTGATCTTTCATCAATATAACCAGCAGCATAATCATCATTCAAACAACCCAGATCTATATGAATACATCATTGTCAGATAGTAGAAAAACAGCAGAACAGATCAGACATTTCATACCATATATTTCAGCAAAACCTATTTTTCATACGCGCTTTCCTTTCACTGATCCTGCGTATATACGCGTTTTCATGCATATAAACCTGCGTATACATCTGCACATATTACAGAACTAATTTCACAACCCATACGCGCTTTCGCTTAATACAACCTGCGTATATACGCGCTTCCTCTGTTACAAACTAGCGTATAGATCTTCAGATATTTTGGGGCAGCACAATTCTTCAGAACAGATGCATAGCTCAGATTTTGCTTTTCACTTCAGAAAAATGTTCGCCTCATCTCAGATCTAAACAATCCATAAACAGATCTAGAAAATACAAATACATTTCAGATCTAGATACCCTTCTTCATCATTCTCTTCATAGGTGCATTATGAATTCAGATCTATCATTCAACAGTTACCCTTTCCATTCAGACATAATTCAGAGTTAAGTATCCATTCAAACCCAGACTCATGCACACACCTTGCACAATGAATTTCTTCTCCTTAAATATATCTAGCCTTTGACAATACCATGAGCCAAAACCACACAATTTCCGATGGTATTCCTGGACGGGATCACATAGACAATCCAGCGCTCAATACAATGGGTCAATACCATGGTAGTAACCCTTGGTTTTATTCTTTTAGAGCACAATTGGGCATATGCGACTTGGCATGTACTTTTCCGCGTACATACGCTACTTAGCCTTAACAGATCCGCGTATGCCTTGTGACATACCTTGTTTGACATTATTCTGGCACTTTCTAATATTTCTTTCTTCTGTTACTTCTGAGCTACTTGTAGAACATCAGATTTACATCATTAATAAACTCATCAAGCATCAAGAACAACTTCATTAAGTAGGTTGCCATCATCTTCATCAAGTGGGTTGCCATCAAGGACAACACTCTGCATTATATTGCCAACACCTAGAAAGTACATCATTCTACCATTTCTCATATCGACAAGGATATTCCTAAAAATATTTCTTATAAATGGATCTTTATATAGAGAGATCTATGGGATGGGTGAAATTGTACATGGAAGCATCAATGCAATGTTTCAAGAGAATTTGGAATGGCTCAATTGTCATTCAATAACTTTAGTATATGATTCCTTTTGAAGAAGTAATAAGTTGTTGGGTGTGGAGCTTGATTTTCATCTTGATTCAGAGATCTTTGTTTCATCCGGATGTATACCCTAGGAATACTGTACACCCCTCCACGCGGGGGGGGACTTGTCCCCCTCGCGGGGTCCGGGGGCCAGCGGTCCCCTGAAGCTAAAAATAAATGTAAAATTGCCTTGTAAAAGGTATTGTAATTTCTAGTCAATTATGGTAGTTCATTAGGCAGATGATCTGACGGTATAATTTATGTTTAATTTAGGGTTTTTTACCCTAGAAGGCAACCCCTCGTTTTGTATGAGGGAATTGTAATTGCGGCTGTGTATTGTATGTGTATTCTTAGAGTGAGAAACATATAGGGAGACTATGAGAGAGAATATAGGATATTACAACGGATCTGTTGTAGGTTGTGTCTCTTCATTTTGCTGGATAATAGAAAGGAAGGACTGGTTGTTCGGGGTAGACATAGCCCAAATTGGGTGAACCACGTATATTTGTGTCTCTCTGGTTTTATATGTTTTATGTGTTTGTGTTTCCGCATATTTTATTTGTTGCAATGCTTGATTTGAAAGGAGTGTATTAATTTTTTTGTGCTAAGTGTCTCAGTAATAAAAACATGTACAATTTGTCTCCATTTGTTTGCTTAAGGAATGAGTGTTTTAACCATGAAACATAGATAAATTAGTGAACTTTAAGCATGAAAATAAGCCTTAAAAACACTGAAAAATAGTGTATAACATAGAAATTCAATCACACATAAGTTTTACACAGTAGGCATGATGAAGTAGTTCACCGCTCCTGGGCTACATCTACTGGTCCAACTCCCAATGGCATGTCCCTCTTTGTCATTATGCTAAAAATTGAAAATTACATGTGTTTACAGGCCTCTAATGGTTTTTTTCTTTGCATCAATGGCTCCAGAATGCTCAAATTAGTCTACGTAGACTCTTGTTTCACCCAAATTTGTCGAACATTGACCTCCCAATGCATTTTTCCCAATGTCATCTAGAAAAGCTCCACTAAAAGTGGAGACAAGCACTTAACTGGAGTTAAATTTAATGAAAACCCTAAAAATAGGGGTGCGCTCCAACTCCCGTCATATAAACCGTTTGATGCTAAATGGTATGGTTAAGGCGGAGTGGTCACAAGCCGACCCTTCGCCTTTAACTAAGCAGTTTTATAGTTTGAATTGGCTCCACCTTTTGGAGTGGAACCTGGAGGCTATGCAGCGTTCCGCAAACAGTGGCATTACATGCCATATCACCGCCCCATGTGACAATTGAAACTTCTACTGGAGTTTACATCTTATTGCGGCCCATTCAACCATTAACTGCAACCAAATATGTAACTGTTGGACATGTGATGGAGTTTACCACCTGTCGGAGTCATGGTTTAGACCACCAGTTTGGAAAATGTTGGGTCTCGGTCATAGCTGCCGGTTATATGGTGGTTAGGGCTGGCCCCTTTTTTTATTTGCCCATTTCTTTGTTAAACCTTATATGGAACCGACAACCCTATAGTGTTAAGAAACAATTCATAGGCGGAATGGTCAGAGGCTAGGCGTGCAGGGTGGGAGGTCGCGGGGTCGACCCTCCCCCTGACTTCACAATAATTTTAACATAGCCTCCTGAGGACACGTGGCGGCCTCTGGGCTTGCCACGTGTTTCTCATCCAACAGCTTATAACAAAGCCATCCAATGGTTAGTACACACCTCCATACCACAAAAATCAAAGGCCCACAACATGCCACGTGGCGCAATCATGTTGGCTGTGAGAAAAGGGAATATTCTTGGAATATACCAACTGATGACTGTACCTGCCTGTTGACTGGGCATCCAGTCACAATTTTTTTTTTATTTGGGAAAACGGATGGAACGCGATATCTTCCTCATACGACATCAGTTTTTTGAACCATTCACGGTGTTGAAATCACAACTATGAGACCTTTCCGGTCACTCAGGTTCGGTCTTGTTTCAAGCACTTTCATTTTTTAGCATAACACATGATCTCCTAATCACACCTCCCCACTGGGAAGATTTGGACCCCAAAATCTCTCTGGATTACTGAACATGAAGATGAGGAGACTGTGTCCCCACTATTCCAATCTTTATCCACTGAAATTTCCCTAATCTCATTAATTGGAGCTTTTCATGAAACGAAAAAATTTTCCTTGATTCCGTCGACCAACCATTGTTGTCTTTGACACTGTCATGCTGCACATTTTCTGAACTTGCAGAAAAACAACCTAACTTTGCAGTAAACATCTTGTTTCTACATTGTTCTATAATCAAAGGAAACTTGGAATTGCTCTCAACTTGCACTCTGTCCTTATGGCGATTTTTGTTGAAGTTGCCTTGAGCTTGTGTCGATTCTTGACCAAGTTTCTTTGCCATTGTACCATGCCTTTCAGAAACCAGCAATGTACATTTATGAATCTTTTGCCTTCTCTGCCAAGTTGCTTTTTCCTCTCTTGGACCTTTTCAACTTCTTGCACTGACACCTTGTTTTCAACACTACTCAACACCAATGTCGACTGCTGCAACTGCTTGTCATCTTCTTTCAAAGACAACCTGCTTTCAAACTGAAACAATTCATTACATACATCAACATTTGTTTGAAAAGGATTATGTAAAACATCTCTTTGTTTAATCATCATCAATGTCAAGTTTTGGCTTGCATTGACTAGCCTCTTCATTTTCCCTGCATTAACTAAAGAAGTGTCTAGTTTCTTGCGATGAGCTCTCACAATGTACTCCTTGCCATATTTGAATATATGGTATTTGTTCTCATGGAGATGAAAGATTTATTTCCTGTCATACATGTAAGGACTTCCCAACACCATACTTATTATATCAAGTGGAACAACATCTAATTCAATTGTGTCAATGAAATGTGCAGTTATTGCAAAAAGTAACATGCACTTCTTTGAAACCTGTAAATTTGCATCCTTACAAATCCAACCAAGTGGATTGGTTTTGGATGTGGAATGGTTTCAAGATTAAGTTTCTTGACCAACTCTTCAGAGATTAAATTTTCTTGTGACCCACTGTCAAACAATGTGTCAACCTTGGTATGTTTGGAAATTACCCTCACATGAAACAATTCAATTCTCTCTTCTTCATTTGGAGCTTGTATGTGACAGTTAGATATACTAGAACTGGGTTTAGTTTCAATCCCTTTCCCCTTCATGTTCTTTAGTCCCATAGCTATGATTTTTGTTTCATCTCTTGAATATGACCCTAAGTCTTGTTCAGCTATTGCAACAATTTTGCCTTTCTCCCTTGCTTTCTCTTTGGCCTTCTAACTTTCTGGTTTCAACTCTGGATGAAGTTTCCAAAATTGTTCCTCATCATGGCTAGTTTTAGAATAGTGTTTGCAGAATAATTTTCCCTTCTATTTTCTGATATTTGCATTTCTCTTTTTCTTCCATTTGCCTTTAAACTCATTTTCTCCATTCTCATCTATGTTTTGTTTTCCCCTTTCCTATAAATGTGTGTCTTGAACACAAACTTCATCTAGGCTTGTAGGGTTAAACATGAGGATAGTATGTCTTAGGTAGATATGTAAGCCTCTTATATACTTGAGCAAAGTGTCTTGGCTCTGCAAATCTACTCCTAATAAAAGAGATCTTCTCCTAGATTCTTTAGTATACGCTTGTTCATTTTTTTCCTTTCAATTGTTTAAAAATTTGCCAATCCATCATGGCTTTCTGCATGTGAGCTAATGGATAAAAGTGTTGTTTTATTGCAGAAATGAAATTAGTCCATGATAAGATAATCTTACCATGCTTTGTGATCTCCTCCTTTGTCTTGGATTCCCACCAAACAAGTATTGCACCTTCTGTTCTCAATGAAGCTAGTTGGATTTTGGTATCATCATCATGAAAATTTTGGATTCTCAAATAGACCTCCAATTACCTAATCCAACTATCTAGCTTTTCTGCATTAACTTCACCATTAAACATTGGCAATTCAAACTTAACATCAAGTTTTAGAAAACGAATTTTACCCGTGTTCTTTGACTTGTATGGCTGATGTATTGAAGATGAAGTACAGGATGATGAGGATGAAGATGAGGGTGATGATGGTGACTTTCCACTGTCTCTGTTTCCTCCATTGCCCTTCTTTGATTTATCTTCATCATTGTGGCCTCCTGATGATCCATGTCCTTCCTTGTGAATTTTGGACCTTTATTCTTCTAGTTTCTCATTCCTTTCTTGATAAAGGACTCTAACCATCTCAGTCAAGTCAAGAAATGCTTTTCTGTACACTCTTTCTTCATCTTTGGGATCCATCTCTTCATGGAATTATCCTTCTCCTAGAGGCATAATTAATGCTGCTTATGCTTCTTTTGGAGGTGATCTAGGTGGTGGAGAATGTGGAAATCTTGCCCTCCTTTGTTGTGGCTCACTTTGAGAACCTCTTTCTTCCACCAATTTTCCTTCTCCTCTCTTAAGCTTGAGCCTAGTAAGCATGAAAATCTTTGCAAACAGTTAACAAATCTTTGCACATAAAAACACCAGAGATTAAACTCTAGCTTTGATACCAACTTGATATGAAAGGAGTGTATTATTTTTTTTGTGCTAAGTGTCCTTTCAGTAATAAAAACATGTACAATTTGTCTCCATTTGTTTTCTTAAGGAATGAATGTTTTAACCATGAATCATAGATCAATTAGTGAACTTTAAGCATGAAAATAAGCCTTAAAAACACTGAACAACAGTGTATAACAGAGAAATAAAATCACACATAAGTTTTACATAGTAGGCATGATGAAGCAATTCACCCCTCTTGGGCTACATCTGTTGGTCCAGCTCCTAATGGCATGTCCCTCTTTGTCATTATGCTCAAAATTGCAAATTACATGTGTTTACAGGCCTCTAATGTCTTTTTTATCTGCGCCAATGGCTCCATAATGCTCAAATTAGTCTAGGTAGACTCTTTTTTCACCCAAATTGGTCGAAAATTGACTTCCCAATGCATTTTTCCCAATGTCATCTAGAAAAGCTCCACTAAAAGTGGAGACAGGCACTTAACTAGAGTTAAATTTAATGAAAATCCTAAAAATAGGGGTGCGCTCCAACTCCCGCCATATAAACCGTTTGATGTTAAATGGTATGGTTAAGACGGAGTGGTCACAAGCCGACCCTCCGCCTTTAACTACGCGGTTTTATAGTTTGAATTGACTCCACCTTTTGGAGTGGAAACTGGAGGCTACACAATGTTTCGCAAACGGTGGCATTACATGCCACATCACTGCCCCATGTGACAGTTGCAACTTCTATCGAAGTTTACATTTTATTGCCGCCCATTCAACCGTTAACTGCAACCAAATATGTAACTGTCGAACATGTGATGGATTTTACCGCCTGCCAGAGTTACGGTTTAAACAGCCAGTTTGGAAAGTGTTGGGTCTCAATCATAGCCACCGGTTGTATGGTGGTTGGGGCTGGCCCCTTTTTTTATCTACCCATTTCTTCATTAAAGCTTATATGGAACCAACAGCCCTATGGTGTTAAGAAACAAGTCATAGACGAAATGGTCGGAGGCTGGGCGTGCAGGCCGAGAGGTTGCAGGGTCGACCCCCCCCCCCCGACTCCACAATAATTTTAACATAGGCTCTTGAGGACATGTGGAAGCCTTCAAGCTTTCCATGTGTTTCTCATCCAACGGCTTATAACAAAACCATCCAACGATCAATACACACCTTCGTACCAAAAAAATCAACGACCCACAACATGCCACGTGGTGCAATCCTGTTGGCTGTGAGAAAAGGGAATATTCTCAGAACATACCAATTGTTGACTGTACCTTCCCACTGATTGGGCATCCAGTCGCAAAAATTTTACTGTTTGGGAAAAAAGACAGAACATGATATCTTCCTCATACGACATCGATTTTTCGAACCGTTCGTGGCGCCGGAATCGCAACGACGAGACCTTTTCGGTCACTCAAGTTCGGTCTTGTTTCGAGCACTCTCATTTTTTAGCATAACACATGATCTCCTGATCATTGCTTTGTAATATATAATTTTCCAACATAAGCTAAACATTCACTTACATAGCCTATATAGCATGATTGTCTCTGGTATTATGGAAAACCAATTCATATTTATAGACCAAATCAATTGTATCAATTTTTATGTAGAATTATATTTTTTAGAGAAAAGTTGGATAGATAGACTATTTAGGGATGATATAGGATATTAGAATTTTTTTCAAAGTGAGAGAGTTTGACTAGTCATAGATTTATCAATTCCTTTATTGTGAGGAGTCATGATCAAATATTAGTCTCAAAGAAAACTCCCATTGCCATTGATCCAGAGATCAAAATTTGGCTCAAAAAATGAAAGTTCCCAGAATCTTTCGAAACTAGTGTCAAGTCGTAGTGTTCATCGTTTTGATTCTAATGACACTTGAATTGCCTTAATCTGATGTCTTATGACAAAGTTATGTTGTTTTGAAGTTTTTACCAACAACATTGTTTTTTGTAGGTAGGTTGACTAGGAAGTCCATACTATTGATTTCATGATGATGTCATCATGCAACGGGGCGTACAGGACCAATCATAACTCTCTAATGGGATGTTTTCACATGGCCCAATCGAAGTTCGCCACGTGGCACCTCCACATTGGTCAAAAATTTGGTTATGGGCTAGGAGGAATCGACGGGGATTGATTGGGTGACCTGCCACATACAAACTCCAACCTCCACTATCTCACCTATGCTTTGGTTCTTAACCATTAAGGCCACCAAATATATTTCAATACATATGTTTTCCAGGTTGGGAGGAGGGGCAAGGCGGTGAGCCTTGACCTTGGGTTGTGTCACAACCCATAGGACCATGGTGGAAGTCAAAAAAGTGCAAACAGGTGGTTGGTCCGGTCCCAGGTCACATAAAAACACACATGATTAAAGTGAAGGGCTCGACGGAGAGGGCTGGGCACTTAGCCCTAGCTTTGGTCATGACCAGCACCATGGGACCCTGGCACAGGCACAACAGAGGAGCGCAAGACGAGGACTAGCTCTGGTCACATTTCAGTCCACAGGACCACATACAAGGAAATAAGGGCTTGGTGGAGAGGGTGGGGCTGTAGGCCCTAGCCCCGGGTTCCATTGTAGCCCATATGACCATGCAGTGGAGGCCTAGGCTGAGGGCGTGGGCAGATAAGCCCCAGACCTTGGTCTCTTTATGGCCATGATACCGTTACTAGGAGCTCCAATGGTGGGGATGAGCAGTTAGCCCCCAACACCTAGCCACATCACTCCATGCGACCACCTGCCTGATGGAAAAAGAGCTAGCGCTGACAGGGGTGGACCGTTGGCCCCAGCCCCCAACCTTATGGTGCACCACGTGATCCAAATTTTGCGCTCAAGGGGTTATTGGAAAAATTAAAGAAGTGATAAAATGCACCGATGGTGGGTGAAATTGTCGCCTCTCGAACTGTTTAAAGGGCGAAATTGTCGCACATTTTGTAGGTTCTGCCAAACTGAGGGACAATAACATAGTTAGGTGGGGAGAGCCATAAATTTCTCATTTTTCAACCTTTTTGAGCTCAAGAAGAGTCTATATAGGAGTTTTTGGGAATTTTGAATCCATTGGAAACCTCTGTTTACTGATTGGAGCACTTCTAGAAGGAAATTTTGTAGGTTTGAGTCTTTGAGTATCAAGAAAAATTAGTGGTTTGAAGCAATTTTAAAGGCCTTTTGAGCATGGAGATAACCTTGTAGGTATTTTCAAGCCTTCATGTTTTATCTGCAGTAGATGTGACTTCTATGGTGCAAATCTTGTTTGTCTTTTCTCATTATGTTATTTTGAGAAAAGCTCTTTTTAGTACTTCAATGTGGATTTGTTGTACATGTTATGCTCAATTTTCAGGTGGAGTACAAGGTATTGATGTGATAGCCCTTTTCACATTGACTATTTCATGACTGACTGTAGGTGGTCATAAATTTTGAGTGATAGTTATTTATAGGAGAATGTTTCCTTCTAGGGGAAACTAGCCACTCAGTTGTCAAAAAATTCCATGTACTTTTTACTACTGAAATGTATGAAGCGATCTAGCTGTGTTAGCAGGCCTGAAGATGTAGCCTAGGAGGGGTGAACTCTGTCATCAAATTTTGTTTTGTCAATCATGAGTTATTTTGAGTTACATGTGGATATTTTGCTTGTTTAAAGTTCATATGAAGACTAACTCATAATCCTTGAAGAGATCATAAACTTGTTTATAATAAGAGCCATTTTTTTACTTGCAAAGCGTTAGAGGACAATAATTTTTTAGGAAGGATAATTTCTCCTCCAATTTCATATCAATTGGTATCAGAGCAGGTTCTCACTAAATTGCAGTTGTGGGCAAGAAGCTTCAACTCGAAGAGCTAGAGGAGATTAACTTGTCTCTTTGAATGGAGAATGTTGAGATTAGGAGATTGCTTGAAGTTGTTGAAGAGGAGAAGAGGCATATGTGCCTTCATTTGTAGCATGTGCTAGAGGAACAAGTTGGTGAAAGTTCCAATCTAGAAGCAATAAATAATTCCTCCAAGATGAAGCCAATTTGTATGCATGGTCCAAACACAGGATATGTACCCTTTGTGGAGAATGGTGCTTGTGAGTTTTGTCAACATATAAAAGATTCTCCTTATGTTCCTGTTGGTAAAAGTGGGTGGCTTGAGTCATCTTCAAATTCGTCATCAAAATCTCAAAAAAAAAGATGGGTGTAAAATCCAAGGATGTAATCAACGTCTCTAATTCTACTCCTTTAGTTTATGTTAATAACACATCTTTGCAGCCTTTGAAAAGCATACTAAAGGCATTGGTATGAAGTTGTTAGCTCAAATGGGTTATGAAGGAGGAGTCCTCGGAGTCAATGGCCAAGGTATCACTAATCCTATCGAGGTGAAGGAGCGATTAAGATATGAAGGATTGGGTTATGGTCATGGAGAGTTTGGAGAGTGGTCTAAACTTTTTTAGGCAAAGAAACCATCAAATGATGATATGTCACACCAAGATGGTAGTGATAATGGTAATTTGTCTCCCAAGAGATGAATATTTCAAAGGACTTTTCATGTCATCATCCAGTCCTCATCGTCAAAGTTACAACCCAAGGGACATGTATAAGTTTCATGGGAATTTAAAAAATGTTAGTAACTTTGAATATTTGTGGGACATGTATACTTGCAAATTTTGTGATGCATCTAAACATTATGTGGCTGATTGTGAGAAACACAAAGTAATGGTCAAGAGAATGGACCAAATTCTTGGTATAAAGCATGAATATCCTCCCTCAAGTTTGAATACTTCCTTGTCGATGGGCAAGTGAAAGTATTTGTGTACCCATTGTAACATGAATGGGCATGGGAATGAAAGGTGTTGGAAAATTCATCTATAACTTTGTCCCAAGAAGGATAAAGAGGTCATGCAATCCATTGCAAGGAAACTGATAGGTGGAAAAGAGGAAACTGGTATAGTTCCTAAGGCAGCCTTCAAAGCAAAGAGAATGCAGAAAGAAAACCCATAAGCCTAGGAGAGGCAAAGATTGGGTAGACTATTTTGTATAATTTGTTGCTTAGTAAATTGTAAATACTTGTTGTTAATTGCCATTTTGGGTACTTTGTAAAGTGAAGACAAGAATAATCACTTATTTGCAACAAGTATATTTTTCTTTGACATGTCATGTTATGTTGGCTTGTTAATGGGTCCAATTTTTTGAGGACTTTTTGGGATGAACATATGTTTGCTGTTCAGTATGTATATAGTTGTGTCATGTACTCACTGATACAAGTGTTTCAAGATGAAGCTTGTTGTGAATGAAATATTTGATAAATATTGTACAGAAAATGACTATGTTTATGTGGAAAAAGCCAAATGTGTCATTGAATCATTGCAGCCAGAGCAACTTAGAGGACAAATGCAGTTTGAGGACAGTAAATCAAAGTTTTAATCAGTTCATGCAAAGCATTGAGTTGCTTCTGAATTCCAAGGTGGAAAGTCAAGTTTGTCTTCAAAAAAAAGGGACTTCAAGATGAATTTTGTTTGAGCCCATAAATATGGTTTTGGAGAGAATGTTCAGATTCCATCCATCAATGTTTTTGTTCCTGCATGGTTATAAGAATTGTGCTCGATTCTTGACAAGAAGGTAAGGACTTCACACAGAGGATAGGTGGAGTATCTTGATTGGAGCTTGAAGGCACCAATTGAAACAAAACATAAAGGATTGAGATTGAGAAAGTTTATGAGATTATTCCTCATTTTGCTCGCTAGGAGAAGATAAAATTTTGGGGTCCAAAAGTTCCTAGTGGAGAGGTATGATCCAGAGATCAAAATTTGGCTCAAAATTGAAAGTGCCCATAATCTTTCGAAACTTGTGTCAATTCGTAGTGTTCATCGTTCTAATTCTAACAAAACTTGAATCGCCTCAATACTATGTCATATGACAAAGTTATGATGTTTTGAAGTTTTTGACCAACAACAAAAAAAATTTGCAAGTAGGCTGATTGCGCAACCCATACTGTTGATGTCATGATGACGTTAACATGCCAACTGGGCATACGAGACCAATCACAACTCGCTAAGTGTCAGGATCATACATTTCCAGTTGGTTTAGTTTTATTGGTTCATGTTTATTTGGTGGCCCAATGGGTAGCTACCATGTGGCCCAACCGTAGGCCGCCAAGTGGCGCCTCTACATTGGTCAAAAAATTTGGTTATGGGGTCGGAGGCCTTGGAGGGGATCGATTGGGCGACCTGCCACATACAAAACCTAGCCTCCACCATCTCAATTATGCTTTGGTTCTTAACCATTAAGGTTGATTAATATATTTCAATACATATGTTTTCCACGTTGGGAGGAGGGGTCGAGCGGTGAGCCCCGACCACCAGTCGTGTCACAACCCATAGGACCATGGCAGAAGTCAAAGGAGCGCCAATGGATGGTTGGTACAACCCCATGTCACATAAGAACACACATGATCGAATCGAAGGGCTCGATAGAGAGGGCTTGCCACTTAGCCCTAGCCCTGGTCATGGCCACCACCATGGGACCCTGGCACGAGCTTAACATAGGAGCGCGAGATAAGGAATATCCCTGGTCACAAGTCAGTCCACAAGACCATCGATGAGGATTTAAGGGCTTGGCAGAAAGGGAGCGGTTGTAGGCCCTAGGCTCGGGTTCCATTGCAGCCCATATGACCATGCAACAAAGGCATAGGTGGAGGGCATAGGCGAATAAGCCCTGTACCTTGTTCTCTTTATTGCCATGAGACCGTTACCAGGAGCTCTAGCAATGGGGGCTGGGGGTTAGCCCCAACACCCAACCACATCACTACATGCCACCAACTACTCAACGAAAAAGGAGCCAGCGCCGACGGGAGCAGACGGTTGGCCCCAGCCCCAAACCTTATGGTGCACCACATGACCCAAATTTTGCGCTGAAGGGGTTATTGGAAAAATTAAATAAGTGACAAAACACCGGTGTCAAGAGAAATCATCACCTCCCGAACTGTTTAGAGGGCGAAATTGTCTCACATTTTGCAGGTTCTGCAAAATTGAGGGATGAATAACAGTGCTAGGTGGGGAGAGCCATAACTTGCTCATTTTTCAACCTTTTTTAGCTCAAGAATAGCATAGATAGGGGTTTTTGGGCATTCTGAATCTACCGGAAACCTATGTTTACTGATTGGAGCACTTATGGAAGGAATTTTTGCAATTTTAAGTCTTTGAGTGCTAGGAAGAATCAATGGTTTGAAGCAGTTTTGAAGGCCTTTTAAACATAGAGAGAACCTTGTAGGGGTTTTCCAACCTTCATATTTTATCTGCAGAAACTGTGAATTCTATGGTGAAACTCTTGTTTGTATTTTCTCATTATGTTTTTTTGAGAAAAGCTCTTTTTAGTACTTTAATGTGGATTTGTACATGTTATGCTCAATTTTCAGGTGGAGTATAGGGTCTTGATGTGAGAGTCCTTTTCAGGTTGAATGTTTCATGACTGACTGTAGGTGGTCATACTTTTTGAGTGAGATTTCTTTGCAGAAGAATGTTTCCTTGTAGGGGAAACTAGTCACTTAGTTTTCAACAAATTTCATGTACTTTTACCATTGAAGTCTATGGAGCGGTCTAGTTGTTTTAGCAGGCCCACAAATGTAGCCTAGGAGGGGTGAACTCTGTCATCAAATTATATTTGTCTCTCTTCATGATTGCTACTTTGAGTTACATGTAGATATGTTACTTGTTTAAATTTCATATGAAAACTATCTCATCATCCTTGAAGAGATCATAAACTTGATTATAATAAGACCCATTTTCGTTTACTTGAAAAGCGCCAGAGGACGGTCAGTTTTTAGGAAGGAGAAGTTCTCCTCCAATTTCAGATTATACATTATGGTGGTATAAATACCATTGTTTACATATTGTGGTGGTACAAATATGTGCAATAACTCTAGGACTTTTTGTGGAATACTCAATGTTATAGTTTCTTCTAAAATATCTATTGAAAAGCTCTTCTTTTAGGTGATGTTGAATTTATTGGACCATTTTTTTTGTAGATTTGTTTACTCGATGGGAGCTTCTTAGTAAATTTTATTTTAATGGTTCTTCATTTGATACATTGTATGATGCATACTAACCCTCTAGGACTTTTAAACATTTTTGCAATGAATACTTCACGGTGAACATTCCTTTGAAATAGTCCCTCTGAACCAATTGAGCTAACCCAATGTACTCTCTCTTGTTGTATATGTGAGTATATGTATTATAATGTTTTTAGTTAATTATTTATTTTTAACGAAATAGGTAGAGTTTTTTATTATTAAAAAAATCTAGATTACAAGGCTAGAACCTTTACATATTCCAATCCTCCTTGCGGATTTGAGATTGAGCACAAAGGCTTAATCTAAACCCTCAAACGAGTTCCCCATGTCACAAAAAATTTCATTCCCTTTCCAACTAAATATTTTCCAAAAATCCCCCAAAACACAAACACATTTACATTCCATTTTTCACTATAATTTTATTTTGATCTAGTTTGACTTCTTGTTTTTCTTAGAGAGTAACATTTTCCTTTCTTCCCAACTTGAATCCAACCTGCATTTTCTGAAAATTCTGATGGATCATTCTTCAATAACTACATGATATTATTCTTGAAATCTTCCTCTTCCGCCTAATCTGCCCAAGAAGTTTCCTTTTCAATGAGATTCCTTGTGGTTTTTGGAGGAAATCCATTTTCCACAATGGTTTGTTGTTTTTCTACTAACGATGCATCTAGGGAATCCTTACTACCGACTAGAGGATCCACATTGACCAATGATTCTTCTTGCTTAGATTTTGTTTCCATGGTCGTGGTTTCTTTGGCTAGATTTGCTTCCTTCTTGTCTTCTGGTTCTTTCATGTCCTGAAGCTCTTATTCTTTGAATATCGTGCCGGTTTACAGAGTAAAGATTGAGCGGTTTCACCCACCCTAGCTGCCACAAGGATTCCAGAGCTCTTTCCATCTAATTTGGTCTTTCATATTATAATGTTTTTATTATTAATCTATATATTTTTTATATTGTAGAAATTCAAAATCCATATTTTTCTTATCTTACTATTTCTTTTTCTTTAAACTTCATTAGTTTTATTTTTTACATATTGTGGTGGTACAAATATGTTCAAAAACACCAGGACTTTTTTGGAATAACAGAATACCCAATGTTATATTTTTTGTTAAAAGATCTATTGGAAAGCTCTTCTTTTAGCTGATGTTGAATTCATTGGACCATATTTTTTGTAGATTTGTTTACTTGATAGGAGCTTCTTGGTTAAGTTTATTCTAATGGTTCTTCATTTCATAAATTGTGTGATGCATGCTAATCCACTAGGACTTTTAACCTTACAAGGATAAAGACTTCATGGTGAACTTTTGTTTGAAATAGTCCCTCTTAACCAATTAAGCTAACCCAATGGGTTCTCTCTTTTTATATATGCAATGATATGTATTATAATGTTTTTACTATTAATCTATATATTTTTATATTGTAGAAACTAGAAGTCCATTTTTTTCTTATCTTACTATTTTTTTTTTTAACTTCATTATTTACAAATCTTATCTATGTTACACATCTCCTTTTCATTGAATTGCAAAATACATCTCACTTATCTCAATGCAATTATCCATGTATTATAATATTTGTTAATATAAATAACATTGCAAAAACAAAAATAATTTAATCAATATTTCATCTTTAATGTTTCATGAATTTTGTTCCTAAATTTCTCATCACTTCACACCCTTTCCTCATCATTTCATTTTTAAATTTGTCAATAATTTTGTTGCCATCTTATAGCTCTTTCATTTCTTATTTTCTAATTAATTATGTTGTCTCTCTACTCCCAAAATTTTAATTTAAATATCAATATTATTGGGTGGATGATAGAGATTTAAGCTCCTTGGAAGAGTTTTAGTATTAGTCATGATATAGGGTTTATATGCAACTCAAAGGTATGTATTTTCCTTTTACATCATACTTCAAAACACGACAATACCCAATTGAGTTGCCCCCATGGGCTTATTGCTTATTGCTATTTTACTATGTTTTTTTTGTTACCTTTTTTTTTCATGCATATATGTTTAACTCATATATTAATTATTTTTATAATTATAATTTAAAATAAATTTATAATGTACTTAATTTTTATAATTTTTTATTTTAAATCCTAGTAATGTGAGATGTATAATATGAAATAAGTGTATCAGTGCTTACTATGGATTGATTTGTATAATTAATCCTTCACATAATGTAAATGATTATTAATTATTTATTCATCATTAGACCATTATTCTTTATTTATAGTTAATTCCATCACTTTTATCACCCATTAGTTGTGGATCAATTGGTTTGTCCATAGTTTAGTCTTCACTGCAGTATTCATAATCTGCTAGTTCAAAGTGTAAACCGATCAAATTGGTCGGTTCATTAGCTCAAGCCTTCAAATTGGTAGAAAAACCAGGTCATTTATTGCTGGAAGGCAGTTGTTGGGTCTAACCGACCATAAACCGACCAATTTTCCATAAATCGACCAATTCTATCATAAACCAACCAGTTTATTGCCAAGCCAACTGCGGACCCCACGAAAGGCGATTTCTTGGTTTTGAAGTGGTTTTGAGGGAAACTAGGGGTTGTTTCCCTCCAAAAATAGCCCCTCGAAGCTTTTAAAAGGATGTCTCCCCTTTCATTTGTCTCAAACATCTCATTTGGAGTTTTTGAGAGCTTCATTGGGAGCTTGGAGTGTGCTAAGTTTTTGCTAGAGTAGTGGAACAACAAAGAGTTTGGGTTGAGTAGTAGCCACCATGCCTCCAAAAGCCAAGGATACTACATGGACTCATTTTGTAATGATTGATGACAAAATAATCTACAAATATTGCCAAAAACATATTGAAGGAGGGGGTATTTATTGGTTCAAACAACACTCGATTGGGATGGGAGGCCATGTAAAGCCATGTAGAGCACCAAATGAAGTAAAAGGGCATGGTAGGGGAGAATACCTTCATAAGTTTGAGACTCAAGTCACTCAACCAGCTGAGAAGTTTGTAACTCAAGTAGTTGAAAAGTTTGAGAATCAAGACTCAACCAACTGAGTTTGATCATGATGGGAAGTGATAATATTAATCACTAATATGTAGAATTGCAGTAGGTCAGTGGCCCCATAGCGTGTAGCATTGTTTTTGGACTCTAGAGGTCATTTAGAGCCTCATTGATTATGTATTTTGTTGCTAGTATGTATTGCACTCGGTGCCCTTTTGATATATTCACTTTTACACGGGTATATAAATGAACAAACTTTGCATATTTTGTCTCTATTGGTTTGGAATCATTGTTTTAAATCTTAAAAATAGTTTTTTCATTAAAAATTAATCATTTCATATATTTTTTCCAAACACTAGTTTATTGAGATCCGACCAATCCTAGTATGACTGGTTCCAGTTTTGAAAATTGATGGTCTTCACCAGGTCACTGGTTGAAATCTCATGGGGAGAGGTTGAGGATGGGAGCCATCTTTGGGGGAATTAAACTATCCCAAGGGGCGTCCAAGCTCGGCTGAACTTCTCCTGTTGATAGCATCACACTAGTGGAAAAATCGTTCTTCCATCCAATATTAGGGCACCATTTTATCATCATAGTATAATTCATCATGCTTACAACTCTCTCCATGATGTTCTGCGATGTGCAAATTTATCGGTGTCCCCGTCAAGGCATTTCGTTAGGCCTCTATGAAGCCTAATAGTGACAGAAGAAATCTCAAATCTTAAACTCTATCTCAAATCATAAAAGAGTTTATTGATCCATTTTGTGCAAACACCATGTAAATGTTTCTATGAACCCTAAAGGACAGAAGAAACCTCTAATCATAAGAAAGTTTATTGATCCATTTTGTGCAAACACCATGTAAGAAATTGGAGACACCCATTTTCATTTAAGCGTTGCTTATCCTCATTAAAGTGACAGAGGCAGGGCAGGTAATGGCATAGCTACACAATGAATACAAGTAATATGTTTCATGTTTTGACTATAAAACCATACGAAAGGAAGCAAAAGAAGTGTTAATTGTCTTTGTGTCCAACTGCTGCGATAGTGACCATAAAGGATAAAAAATTTCTTCGGACAATGTCTTGAAACTTACAATGTCAAACAAAACAAGATTTGATTGCCTCATATAGAGGTTGAATCAGAGAAAACATCAGTCTTTGGTTCCTTGGTAAATTTTGAGCTAACGACTCGTGTAAATAACAAGAGCATGGAGCCGAACAATGTCCCTTGAATTTCACCATAACAAAAGAAATATCAGAATCCTTTAAACTACAGATGCTTTAAACGGTACAAGAAACATCTAATGTGTTTTGAAATATGTTTTTCATTTAATTCAAGTAAAATTGTTCACGAAGGATACATGCAGTTTCAATAATTGTAAAGAGCAGTACCTAAAAATCACTTAAAAGTTACAAGAACACATTTCAAAATGAATGTGTTAATTGCAAAGTGGTGGTCATGACCAGGGCTAGGGCTAAGTGCAAAGAGCAGTATCAGAAGTGTTAATTGTCTTGTTTCCAATAGCCGTGATGTGCCAATAAAGGATTAATTAATCTCCGGAGGATGTCTTGAAACTTACAATGTCAAACAAACGAAGATTTGATTGCCTCATATAGAGGTTGAATCAGATAAAACATCAGTCTTTCGGTCCTTAGTATATTCTGAGTAAACAACTCGAGTAAATAATAAGAGCATGGAGCCGAACAGTGTGTTCTTTGGCCAAGTTTAATGGCTCCATGCCCCTTGAATTTCACCATAAAAAACTTCGTAAAAATATCATAATTCTTTCAACTACAGATGCTTTGAACTGTATAATGAACATCTAATGTGTTTTGCAATAGGCTTTTCGTTTAATTCAAGTAAAATTGTAAAATTGTTCATGAAGGATACACAGTAAGTTTCAAAAAATTGTCAATAGAAGTACCTAAAAATTACTTGAAAGCTGCAACAACAACAAACACATTTCAAAATGAATATGATGATCATACTTTTTAGGTAGCTTGAAAATCGCCAGCAGCATGATTTAAATACTGGTAAACGAAATAGATCATCTCTATCTAGTATAATAATGGCAGTGGATCTTTCAAAATTACCAAAAAAGTCCAGAATGGGTGTAATGGCATAGCCTAATTTCATTTTTCTTTGCAACTTTCAAAAGAGTCTTCCCAAATGGGATATTCCTGTTCTAACACACACCTGGACACAGAGCATCTGTCCCCATTAGGGGGGCTGCAACTCCAAAATGGTAGCTTAGAGGCATTGAACAAAATGTTGTTTTACACATGGTAATGTTTTAGTACCAAACATGCTGAGTAGAAGCAAACTAAATTTCGAATGTCTTGTTGAATAATCAATCATATACAGTTATCCTTTTCCATTACTAAAATGGTTTGTACACCCTACAAGCTGAAATACATGAGAAATCCAAACTCTGTGGCCTTGAGCTTTATCACAAGTAACATTATGGACAATTTCCTCCCCATTGCAGCCACAGATTTGCAAAAGAATTAAAAAATAATGCATGCCACTTCTCTATTCCATGTGCAGCATTGACAAAAGCTTTACAGGAAGACCAATACGGATGTAATAGCCAAAGATAAAACAACTAAACCACAGTACTTTCTAGCAGGGCTACTATTTGGTAGGGAAGGATATGCATCTGGCAGGGGCAATACACAATCCTCGCCATTGAAGTAGATTCTTCGAGGGAACGCCCACCCCTGTTTTAGAGTGAATGTTTGCGTATCCTTCTTAAAAAGCAATTCAGACTGGACATTTCCCATTGCTCCAGCTTCCAAAAGCTTATCATTGTAGTATTTGATTCCCCAAAACAATGCAGTATCATCTGCAAAAGCACCATGAAAGACAAACGATGCTGAGGATATCTTAACTTATTAGTATGGTTGCCCTTTTCATTAAAAAACCTAATAACATTTCACTATTTATTAAACACTAAGGTTGATAATTTTTCTATATATTTTTGTATCTTGATGATGAATCACAGTTGTGGGTTCGAAACATCGATCTCTAAATCAACATGAATGAGATGGATCTGGAAAATCAATTACAATAAACTTATTAGCATTTAAATGCAAAATTGATAAGTTATCCTCAGAAACAGTGAAGTGTGAAAACATAAAGGAAAAGGATTGAGTTACTTACTCACAGAAACATATGGATCAAGTGGCTTGTAGTTGAAGCTGAAAACTTGGGTCAAGTTGCTGAAGTTTGGATGTTGAGCAACAATATTCCAATCACTGTAATTCATAATGTAATTGAAGTTTGTGATAGTGATTTTCACTCTCCAATACAATTTGTAGATTATCTTGACATGCCAATGTATTCTAATTGGACACATGTGAGAAGTGCACTGTACGAGAGGAGATCTAATGTTATTAGTGGGCGTCTGTACACCCAGACCCGTCAGATGTCGGGAATCTCTCCTGCAATGAATTGAAAATGCATGAGCTCTGAATCCTGTCAATCGATTCAATTCAAAAAAAGAAAATTAAGAGGACTCTGCCCAAAATGGGTGAATAGGGTTGACATACTCAATACAAGCACCAGGAGAAGTGAGATTGTTGTGGCAGCCACAAGAACATGCAGGGCAAGAGACAATAGTGTCTTGATAGAAAGATGAGAAGGAGACACAACAACTGGGAGCCCTCTCAGCCAGAAACTGTGAATATGTACAGATCACATTCCAGGTCACTGCAACAAAACACGCTTCACCACATTACACTGATTTCGTAGTAACTCTAAATTCAAATTGATCTGGTTTTCAATGAATTAATCTTACTAATGTTATTAATTACTAAGCCATAAAACAGGGTATGGTCACTATGATACTGCACATAAGGTAGGGTTTGCCTTTTTTCAAGGCATGTAGAGATAAATTAGTGGATTTTTACTGCTTACTAGAATTTGGGAAATTAGTTTGGAGTGCGTTCAACATCGCCACAAAAATGCTATGAGCAGAATCATAAACTGCTACTGCAAATCTCCCAAACCTCAGCGAAAATGTGGGTACTAGTTGGTTTGAGTCCTGATCTTGAATAATTTCAAAATAAAAATAAAACAGTGATTGGGGAAGGTAATCGCTTACTTAAAGCTTGAGTGTGGCGGCGCCCATCTGGACTTGGAAAGTGACTGGGCTTGACTTTCATAGCAGGGCTGCAAGTATACCCAATGCCAGGTGCCATGAGAGTGAAATTCTTCGGCAAACGGACAGTGGTTCTTGATGTCCCAGCACTGCCAACGCTGAGCTGAAAAGCTGATACTGCTCTGGAAGGGTCCTGCGCATAAGAGGATATCACCCCCCCTTTGCAGCAATTGGCAATCTGCTGGTTGTAAGGAACTCCTGGCAACAAGTCGACTATTGTAGGTCTCTTCTGACAACAATGGGGAATGTTGGATTTAAAGCGATAACAGTCTCCTTGCTCGGTTGCCTGCGCACCAACCATCGACCAAATTACTTCCTTCTTCGCCCAAGTCCAACTCAAACTCCATCCGGGGCTCTGAATATGTCTGTACTGTTGATAATTCAACATGCTTACCAACGCCTATAGAGGGATACAAATAATACACTATCATTATCACAATATCCATGTGAATTGTATTGAGAAAAGCAAGTTACACTCTATATTACATATGAAAACATTGCATATGAAAACAGGGTTTTAATGGATTAATACTCACAACATAACCATCCGGAGTCCAGGACAATACATCCCATTTAATGGTGATATTACCATTGGGGTCAAAAGGATCATAACCATCTGCAGACCATATGACAGCCAATATGATCCTTAGACATGAAAGAATGAATGAAACAAGGCAATAACACAATCGATCAAGAACATTTGCAGGGTGGTAGTATAGAAAAAAACCTGCTGCTGTGATTGATAAAACAAGCATTAAGCCCAGCACAAGACTGTAACAGTAGTTCTGCATCTTGGTTCGCCATGCATCCATGATATTGTTATTCATTCCTGTTTACCTCACATTTTTCAGTGCAGCCAAGCAAGTAGATGCTTTAAAAAAAATCAATAAAGCCACAGTTTTTGAAATCAGGGGGTGAGAGGCATTAAAGCAACCAAACCGGGGGTTGGAGGCATTAAAGCAGCTGGCATGATAGGATTCAGCGGTGAAAGGCGCCTCACCTCAAGTTTGAAAGGGGAAGCAGTTCATGGCAAATCTGTCAAAACTCAGATTACAATGGCGAGCGTCTCTTCTGTGTGAGAGACTGAGAAAACTTGTTGGTATATGAAGCCCATTTGAGCTTACGCCCACTGCCACTCCACTCATACTTCGCTGACTTCCACTCTACTCCTCCTTTGCTGAGTAATTCCTCGTCAAAACCAAAGCGCTTGCAGTTAGTAATTTCAAATTGCTTTGCAACTACCAACTACAGATATGTTGACATGGCCAAAATACAATGTGCTCCATATGACAGAATACAATGTGCCCCGTCTCATAGTTGTGTTAAGAATCTCTGATTTTCATTAGTTGTGTTAAGAATCTCTGATTTTGATTATCAAAATAAATAGAGTGTGCGATTCGTATGAGATTCAGGGAATCTATTTTGACATGCAAAACATCTTTTTTAATATATAAAAACGTTTTCTGTTTGTTTCATACGTTGGAATCTCAATTACTAAATTACTGAGGATTATTTGAAAAGCATTGAGCATTGTAAGTTTACCCGTTGAAAGAGGTCATTTATGATTATTAAAGATATATAAAATTGATATTTAATTTTTTACCACGAAGATGTGGATGAGGTTATCCAAATTTACTTCATAATTTTGATATTTTTATCAATTTTGGTTATCTTTTAGAAATAAATTAACTAATTTTAATAAGATTTGAACTCCAAGAATCAAGACCAAAATTAATTTTTGGTAGTTGAATGGTGTGTAATAATTAATTTTTTATTCGTAATTTAAAAAATAAAAACAAAATTTTGTAATATAATTGAATATTTATTTATAACTTAAAAATATTCAATAATATTTTGGATTCAGGTGTTTCTACCGAGAACACTAGCAATTAATGTCATCATGCTGAGTCATTCTAATGGTTTAATGACAGGAGGTTGGTGACGTATACCACCTACCACCCTCCCTCATCACAATCCCGACATAGGGAGGAGTGTCTAAAGGTCAACATGTCTGCATTCAATGCTACATTGGAATGGGCAACAAGGGATAATTAAGGTCATTCAATCAACTGTTTCTAGTTCTGAGAGGACCTCAAAGCTTAGCAACAACATTGAGGGTAGCCTAACTCTGTTGGCTATGGTTCGAGAGAGAGGTCGACCTCGATGAGGAGGCAAAGGAAGAGGCCATCCACCTCAAACCTCATGGCAAGGTTTAGGAGATAACATCTATGATGAGGACATCCCACTTCATATCAGAAGGATGGTTACTGAGATGGAGGTCGAAGAAATTCACAATACAAGTGGTGGGCCCTGCTCAATCTACTTGGGCGACAGTTGAATGACCAAGAAGTTGTCTTGAAGGTGAAGGAGAACTATGTCATTGAGCTGGTCTTCTACCTTGTCTAGGTAAGGTCTACCCTGTGGGTCATGGTTGGCGCACTTGGCATCCAATTCCCCCCTTCTCCTTTGCCCCTAGCGACTTCCGACCCTTCGAATACTCAGAGCTCTCCATCTTTGAGTCCCCCAAATTCAATTATTCATGGCGCTAATTCTCCCAGTCACAAGAGGTTGGAGTAGGCTAGACAAGTGGAGAAGGCCACAAATAAATCGATTACTTTGACCATTGATGGGACAGAGCAAGCCACGACTAGCTCGGTCAAGGCTACAGGCAAGCTGAGCTACGAAAACCTAATGGGGGAGAGTGACCATTGATTGAAGAATTACTTTGGGTTAAAGGAAATCCGAAGGTTTATATAGCGGAACGAAGGTTTATCAATGATTTACATAACACTTGGGTCAATTCAAAACAAGGGCGAAGGTACGTCTATAATATGTTGTGGGCCCGAACTCTAATATATGGTGATAACTGATATCTTAATCAAAGTCGAAGTTTATATTCCAAGACATGGATCATTATAATAAACCGAATGGACAGAAGAGTTTATTAACTTTTTTGGGACCCTCACGAATCGCATCGGAGAAACTTGGCAGCGGAACATGTTAACAAAATTTCTGATTGCGATTGAGTTCTGGACCCGATTCATTATACACAGGAGTCTCACATTTGTTTGAATTCCGACCTGAAGCGCATCGGAGTGATTCATCGCATCGACGCAGTGAAGTGAACAATGATTAATCGCATCGGAAAAAGCAGAACATCGGAGCATTCTATTGAAAGTTGTGATTGCGATTATCGCATCGGGTCTTTCGCAAAAGACAGCAATCGCATCGGAACAAATGCATCAATCGCAATCGGAAGTGTTCAGAAGTGATCCATCGCATCGGGGGATTAAGAAAAGTCTATGGTTTTTAATCATAAAGTATTGTGGAAGGTTCAATAGGATTCGGGTAAAAGGAACTTCGCATCAATGTAAATATTGGTTCGCACCATAATAAAGCTCATATGGTTCATACCAAAATAAACATAAGCTTGAATTTGAAATATGGAAGCCGAGACCATTAGTACGTTGGGTCTGTGTGTAAATCAAAGCCGAATCTTGTTGAAGCAGATATGTGAAATTGCCTTCGGGATAGTGGAAGCGTTTGAGTGCATTTCCGTTTAAAATTGATTTGTGTGGGCCCGAAGACTGTTGGATGTTGGCTTTAATAAAGGTCTGAGTTTAAACCATGTGCGTTCTATTATGAACCATCATATGGTCCAAACCATGGAGTTACTACAGTAAAAGAAAATTTTCCGTATGTTATTAAAATTGCCCAAATTGTTTGAAAATTATTTGAGTGAAAATGTGGGATGCATTTATATGCACAGGAAAGTGAAAATGTGGGCTCGACAGGTATACATACACAGTGAACAAGAATGATTTTGACAGGTATACATGCATAGAAAGCACGAGAGGGTACAGAAGCTGACAAAGGCAGTGAACAGCAGAGGTATGCAAAACAGTTTCTTAACAGCAGCAGAAAAGACAAAACCAGCAAAGCCAAAGGCCAGAAAGAGGATTGACTGAAATTTATACATGTAACTGAAAATGGGAATGTAAATGTTGTAATTGATTTTTTATTGTTTGTGATGCATTGGCAAGTCTCCGGAGGAAAACAAAACTCCCACTGTAATACTGAAATGAATGCATATTGTTATATTTTTTGAATGAGCGGGTAAAAGAAATGAGAAGGCAGAAGGCAAAGAGACATGACTGTCCAATTCAAATTCCCTGAGGAATGCTAACAGTCATAAATAAATCCCTATAAATGATATCACCTTCATATGCGTAGAGAGGTTAGAGAGTGAGGGAAGAGAATGCAAAAATGAAGCAGTAAGGCAAAGGAGAAGGAGGAGCTAATAGATAATCCGAGAAGATGCTAAGATGATGCAGGGCAGATATGAGGACTGATGGACAGCGGAAGAGAAGGTACAGAACAGAGCTGATTTCCAAGGTAAATCAGCAAGTATTTTTCTTTTGAAGAGTAAGGAAGTTGGAACTTCCCTATCAAGTTGTAGCTTGATAGATGTCATTTGTAGCTGACTGAGGTAGGAGCCTCCTGTAGGTTGGTGCCTACAGAAAATTGATGGGAGTTGGAGCTTCCTTGCAAGTTGTAGCTTGTAGAATTGAGGTAGGAGCTTCCTGTAGGTTGGTGCCTACAGAAAATCAGTGGTGAGAGGGAGTTGGAGCTTGCCTTTACACCACAACAATAATAAGATGTGGTTTTCTCACATTATGGGTTTCCACTTATATCTGGTGTCTCTGTGCATGGTGTTTATGTATTGACTTGGTTTATATCATCTGTTTAATACTTGCTGCTCTCATATTAAGTCTTTTGTTACATTATATTAATGCTTGTTGCTCACATTCTAAGATTACTCACATATTAAGTTGAACATGAAATGAAGGTGTAAATAAGTTTTCATGAAAAAGTTTTAAAAGTCCATGAATGTGTTAAACTGATTCACCCCCCTCCCCCTCTCAGTTTAACTAAGGGTTCAACAAGTTAGACTCAGTTGAGCTAGTTGTATCTAGTCTAACTGATTGATACACTAATGAGAGTGGAGTGAATTAATTAGTTAATTAATTCACAAATAATAACTCATTAATCAACTGAACAATACAACAGTTAACTACAGTGCATGGCAATTTCAGTGGAGACCCAGTGGAGAGATAGGTGAAAGGGAAAGATAGACTATCTTTTGTAACTATAGTGATGCATTGATTGCATCACACACACATTGGAGTTGCCAAGGAGGATTGCGCAGTCAAGGCAAGTGTAATTCGAATTCATTTAGAGCTATTCTTCAGCAGGGATTGCGCAGTGGAGGCAGGCTAGCAGGAGGGCAGAGATCGGTGCATGGATTTGCAAGATTGTTCCTGATTAGTGTATGATGATTGTACTGTACTGAGAGCTTGATAAGATTTGTATGAGGATTTCCAGATGATTCCATGATACATAATATATAGTTGGGGTTTTCAACTTCAGGATTTCTCGGTTTAAACAACTGTGTTATGTGCAATTAATTTTATTTATGCTTTACATGTGTGTGCAATTAATTTTCCGCAAAATATTAACAAGTGGAATGATTCAGTATCTTGCTTAAAGTTAAATAGTGTGAGATCAGGTGGATCTAGGACATATGCATGCTTAGTGCATATAATTTCTACGTCGTGGCCCTCCTACAACCCACCAAAACAACCCTCTTCCAACCTTCAAGCAATCTACAATAGCCTTTAACTCCCTCCAAGGGACCTCAGCTCCACCTCCAGCAATGCTCAACCTCCAAGTCACCCACGCTATTCCTTCTTGGGTTGCGGCTCTCCCAAACAGAACCTTGGTAATTCAATTAGTTGGTACATCTTTTTTAGAATATGGTGAATAATTTGGCACATTGTTTACATTTTAACTTTATTTCCATAGATTTAATCATATTAAGTATATGCTATGAATTTTTTTTTTGTAAGTTAATATTTTCTATTAATTTGAATTGATGATACATCGTGAGAGGGACAGTTTTATGGTTGTAGTGCTTCAATCTGACCGAATTTGTTGGCCATCAAGAACATACAAAAAATAGCAGATAATAGCCCTTCAAAACATGAGGATTTCCTTTCTATAGCCCAACATGTGCAAAATTTATCAAAAACCGAAATAAATCTCACTTTCTTCATTACAGAATGTTTTCAATTGGGGCATTAGCATCATTACCAACATTCCCATCTTCCTCGTGGCAGTGAAAGCCCTCATGGATGTGAGATTCCATGTGGGCTATCCGCCACTCGAAGCCATCCATCTTGTCTTGTAATCATTGTTGGTTGCGACGAAAAGAAGCATGACGATCCAAGATGTGGCTTTGATTGTGAAAAATGTCAAAGAAGAAGCTAATTGTTTCATTGTGGCCAGTTTCTCTGTTCTAAGAAAGTTGGTCCACTGAAGCTTGGACTACCTGAATCTGGGTTTAAATTGAGTCAAATGGGGGTGGCAGGTCGACATGACCTGACGAACCTCCTTGGGCCGACTCTAACTCTCCTTCCTCCTCCAATTTCTCCCCTTGGCATTTCTCTCCCCTACCCCTTTGACCACCCCCATGGTGAGGGCGTCCCTGTTGACGCATCGTGAGACTTACACCATTGGTAATAACTTTTTTCGTGAGAGCTAGGGTTCATTGATAGATGTTTTCCTAAGACAAGCATCGAGGCTCTCCTAGCCATACCCCACCAATGGCTAAATGAATCATTTTGTTTAATTATGACTATTCTAGTCCCAACAAACCAAACACATGATGTTATCATCTTTCCCATTCTAAGAGTTAGGGGCTCCCTACCTTCACTCGTCCACACAAATTTGATGCTACAAAGTGACCAAACACTAGCTTTCTCCATAGATGATAGGTTTGAAACATGAAGAAAACAAGTTTCACCAATACCCTTAAATCCCACATGCCAAACCCACGCATCTAGTTTACATATAATCCCAATCTAGACACAAGAGAGATCCCAAAGCAAATCACCAACCTGAGACATCGTGTAGATAATGCTTAGGTTGATAATTAAACTGAATAAAAACAACAAAGTTACAGTCAAAGAATTTGTCACTTGTTTGCATCCCTATGGATCGAAATGGTTAGCATGTAGGTGAGATTCCTCCACACAAAGAGTTGAGCCTGGATCCCACACGATGAGAGAAATCCCTTCTTTCGCAACAACAAAGGATCCCCCCATACACCAAAGGAACAACTCAGAGGGCCAAGAGGTCCTAGTGCATAAAAGTACCCATAATCACGCACATGGTTACTCTTGTTCATTTCACTTTCAAAACCACAGTCTCGCCAGACCTACGCCACCCTAGAAATAACATATGATGCCTCGAAAATGTTCTCCAGGTTGACTCCCAATGACATCTCACTACCATGTATCATATTAATCATCACCGTGTGTGTGGTTAAGGCTTCATACAGCCTCTGTTCGTTCCTTTATTTACACACCATCAAAGTTATGCGATGAACATTTTTAAAATTAAGAAAAATGTTTAAAAAATTATTTAAAATTTATGTCCCAAAAAAAATTGATTTTGGGAATATCTTACACATATAAATGTCATTATAACTCAATCAATTTTTGTTTTCTTTCATGCCTTATCATAGTTTGGGTAAGTTATCTCAAATACCTTAAAATGGGATAAATAGGGAGAGTTACTTCCTAATGTGATGTGCCTTATTGTTAATTATATACAAAGTCATCTTTCTTTATTTTATATTTATTTATATATAATAAAAATAGATTTATATTTTATATTATTTTATTTACTACCAAAAGAAAAAATATATACAATTTATTTACATATATGGAACTTGAATGTGATATTTATGTTTTATAAAAAAATTATCAAATTGAAGTTATACTAATTTGATGTAAATGTGCAATTTAGTTTTGACCATTTAGAATCAAGATTCCATACACATTTTTATAATCAATTATTTGAGTTAATATTATAAGTACATTTTTAACTAATGTCAATAGATAACATGATTGCATTTACAACTTCAAGAAATATGTATGAAAGTTTTGAAGTTTTTCACCACGAACTTAAAGATATAATGGAATTTCCTCTTCCCATTTTCCTTTTAGATATATTTCTAGCTGGTTAAGGGTTTTACAACTAAAGGAAGATTAGTTGACCTTTGACACATTGTTATGACTAAAATGGATGGGAACATTTTTTTTTTCATAAATATAGAATATATTTATGACTAAAGAGGTTTTTGACCATCAAAATATGCATAAATGAGAAGGGCAATGAGCCTATATATTCACATGACCATCTTAAAAATGAGGGTTTGATACCTTAATTGATGTTATTGATCTCAACAACTCAGCTTGCTAATTCAGAGTTGTCTTCGGAGTTTGTTATTAATGATCCACGAGAATCATGGAAATGGCCTATTTGCTTGTAAGATCTACAAGGAAAGGTTCTACTTTCATAATCAATATCTTATGTCAATCGAGAATTATCTCACTCTATAAATGTGTTATCTAGTAGACTAAGACTCACGTTAAGATCAAGATGAGTGTTATCATATATTCAACATGTCTTAGAGTGCGTGGTGTTTTTCTCTCTAAAAATTTTACCTTAGTAAAACTTTGTCGACATGTTTTTGTGTTGTGTATTCTTAAGATTGTGTTTATTTAATTTTTGAACATTTTTCTATCAATTGATTAGTTTAAAAAGTATATTTTGTACTTCTACTTTCTCTAAAGGGGGAGTCCATCCATAAAGTAAAGATTTATAATCAACAAATTGATAGTTTTGTTGAACTGATTAGCATATTTATGTAGGGGCATTAAAATGATTAAATAAGCTTGAAGATTCAAGAATGCACATTTGTATAAATTGCTAGTATGTAAATAAAAATTAATAAGCAATGAGAAAGCTTAATATTTAGGTATGAACAAAATGAATGTTGAATGTCTTAGTGTCATCTAGTACTTTATTTTTAAAGGATCATTTGTGAAAATGAGCATTAATATCCAATTATTCACTAAATTATTCTAATTGGATGTTGTCTTATATAGTAGTTATGTTTTACCAACCAAAATATATTGTAGATATAAAAAAGCAGATAATGTAGTAAGCATTGATATGGAGAGATAATTAAGAATAAGTTTAAGAAAATCATTTTTAAATAAGTCATTAAAACTATATGTCTTGGATAATGTTAAGACAAAATGGATTTAATCACCGTTAATTAAGAAACGCCTTCCACCATCAATCCATTACCATTAATTACGTTAGTAATTCCAGTATATCTTTAAGTTGGCAACCCCTCCCACCATTAATCCATTACCATTAATTACCTTGGTAATTCCATTATATCCTTAATTTAGCAGTGAGTTACTTCAAAACTCTCATACATATTTCTTGAAGTTGTAAATGTAATCATGTTATCATGTTAAAAATGTACTTATAATATTAAGTCAAATAATTGATTATAAAAATGTGTATAGAATCTGGATTCTAAATGGTCAAAACTGAATTGCACATTTACATCAAATTAATATAACTTTAATTTTTTTTTTATAAAACATATATATCAAAGCCATGTTCCATATATGTAAATAAAATGTATATTTTTTCTTTTGGTAGTAAATAAAATAATATAAAATATATAATTATTTTTATTATATATAAATAAATATAAAATAAAGAGAGATGATTTCATATATAATTAACAATAAGGTGCATCACGTAAGGAAGTAACTCTCCCTATTTATCTCATTTTAAGGTATTTGAGATAACTTACCCAAATTATGATAAGACATGAAAGAAAAAAATTAATTCAATTATAATGAAATTTATATGTGTAAGATATTCCCAAAATCATTTTTTTGGGGAAATAAATTTTAAAGAAATTTTTAAATATTTTTCTTAATTTCAAAAATGTTCATGGCATAACTTTGATGGGGTGTACATCAAGGAATGAACAGAGGCGGTTTGGAGCCTTAACCACACACACGTTGATGATTAAGATGATACATGGTAGTGAGATGGCATTGGGAGTCGACCTGGAGAACATTCTCGAGGCATCATATGTTATTTCTAGGGTGGCGCAGGTCTGGTGGGACTATGGTTTTGCTAGTGAAATGAACAAGAGTAACCTTGTGTGTGATTATGGGTACTTTTATGCACTACGACCTCTTGGCCCCCCGAGTTGTTCCATTGGTGTATGGGTGGAACCTTTGTTGTTGCGAAAGAAGGGATTTCTTTCAGGATTAATTTGGGACTACAGGACGCATCGTGTGGGATCCAGGCTCAACTCTCTACGTGTAGGAACCTCATCTATATGCTAACCATTTCACTCTAGAGGGTTGCAAACGAGTGACAAATTCTCTGACTGTAGCTTTGTTGTTTTTATTCAGCTTAATTATCAGCTTAGGTATTATCTACATGATGTCTCTGGTTGGTGATTTTCTTTGGGATCTCTCTTGTGTGTGGATTGGGATTATATGTAGACATGATGCGTGGGTTTGGCATGTGGGATTTAAGGGTATTAGTGAAACTTGTTTTCTTCTTGTTCCAAACCTATCGGCTATGGAGAAAGCTAGTGTTTGGTCACTTTGTAGCATCAAATTTGTGTGGATGGGTGAAGGTAGGGAGCTCCTGTCTCTTAGAAGGGGCCACAGGATAACATCATGTGTTTGGTTTTCTATGACTTGAATAGTCATAATTAAAAAGAACGATTCCTTTAGCCTTCGATTGGGTATGGCTAGGCGAGCGTGGGTGCTTGTCTTAGGAAAACATCTATCAACGAACCCCAATTCTCACGAAAAAGTTCTTACCAACAGTGTAAGTCTGATGTTGCATCAGAAAGGACATCCTCGCCATGGGGGTGGTCAAAGGGGTATGGGAGAGTGATGCCAAGAGGAGCAACTGGAAGAGGAGGAGAGTTAGAGTTGACCCAAGGAGGTTCATCATGCCATGTCGACCTGCCACCCTCGTTTGAATCAATTGAAGCCCAGATTCGGGTAGTCCAGGCTTCAGTGGACCAACTTGATCAGAGCAGACAAGCTGACCACAATGAAACAATTAGCTTCTTCTCTGACATTTTTCACAATTAGGGCCACATCTTGGATTGTCAAGCTTCTTTTCGTCACAACCAACAATGATTACAAGACAATATGGATGGATTCGAAGGGCAGATAACCCACATGGAATCTCACATCCATGAGGCCTTTCACCCCCACGAGGAAGATGGGAATGTTGCTAATGTTGCTAATGCCCCAAATGAAAACAATCTATAATGAAGAAAGTGGGATTTATTTCGGTTTTTTGATAAATTTTGCACATGTTGGACTATAGACAGGAAACCCTCATGTTTTGAAGCGTTATTATCTGCTATTGTTTTTATGTTATTGATGGCTAACAAATCTAGTCAGATTGAAGCACTACAACCATGGCAATTGTCCCTCTCACAATGTATCATCAATTCAAAGTAATAGAAAATATTGACTTACAAAAAAATATATTCATAGCATATACTTAATATGATTAAATCCATGGAAATAAATTTAAAACCTAAACAATATGCCAAGTTATTCACCATAATCTCAAAAAAAAATGTACCAACTAATTGAATTAATTCTAGTAATTAATAAAAATCAAATCTTGTATAATTAAAATTAAAAAAAAATAAAAATTGAAAGAAAATAAATATTTATTATGGAGTAATATTATTGCAAAAGAGTTAATGATGATTGAGGAGTTACCACCGTCAAGAAGATTAAGTTGGCAAAGCCAAAACCGCCACTGCCTCCTCACACACTCGAGAGGCAGCAGCCTGCCATCTACCACCTATGCAATGAAATGTCATTTATTTAATTTTACCGTTGCAATGCACCTTCATTTCAAGGTTGCCTCTATGATTTCCTTCATGTTATTTCCTCCAATGATTGTTGGATTGTTGTCTTCATGCCCACAAATTGGTTACCTATTTCCCTTAGAGGAAAGTTGTTGGCCATCCTCTGGCTTTTCCTGACTATGAATTATTTTTATCAAAACTTTTTAAATTTATTTTAATATTATACTTGTAGCACTTTTCAAGAACACTATATTAACTATGTTTTTAATATCAATTTCAAGCATAATAATATTTCTAGATGTAAGAAACTCTACTTTCGTGACAACTCTACTTGCATGATTAGTTTAGTTCCCTAATAGCCTTAGTAGCAAACCATGGTATGAAAAAATTCTAATATAATATGTTTTCATAATAATCTAAATTTATCTTTCCTATTTATTTTTAAAAAAAGCATTAAAAAAACCTCTTAATATAGAACAATACAACCATGGAATGCCAACAACCATTTTCTGTCATGAACTTAAGACGAAGGCATCATATGTTGATAACCTTTGTCGAAGTCTCGATAAGAAAGTATGCTTGAAGTATGGATAAGAAAGTATGCTTGTGAAAAAAATCACGCTTATGTTATAACACATTTTATATATTTATATATTAAATGGTGTATGCTTTACACACAATGTGTTTAGAACGATATAATGGTTTACACGGTGTAATGTTTTATATTTAAAATCTGAATGAAAAAAAATAAAATTAAATTAAAAATAAAAAAAATAAAAAAATAATCACACTTATGTTATAACACATTTTATATATTAAATGGTGTATGGTTTTGAATGATATAATATAAAATAGGGAAGAATTGTAATGTTTTATATTTACAATAAAGTTATTATTATAAAAATAAAAATAAAAATTATAAGAAAAAAAAAAGAAAAGTATCCATTGTGTGTATAAATTTCAGTGATGGAAAAAGATATCTATTATCAATATAGATTTATCATAGAGAAAGATCAAATTTCTTCAAGGGCAAAATACAATGTGTACTTGTTTTTTTTTATTGTTTATATTTTTTTTTTGAATGCTATATAAAGTATATATAGGAATAAGTAATTTTTTTGACAAAAAAAACTTATTTTTTCATTATTTAACCATAAAATTTATTTATTTTCTGTTGAAATATTTTTGAAAATATTTTACTTACACATTTTTTTTTTAACTTCTAATTCCTTTACACCATATTTATTTTTCAAGAGACACGAGAATTAAATTGCAATTTAAAACATATGTTTTATTTATTTAAAAAAATAAATATAATCGAAACTAATAAACAAACAAACTTACACATCCCAACCTCTAAAATCAATTTATATTAATAGCTAGTAAAAAGTATTTATAAATTGATATACTCTATATAAATAAAAAAGGGAGAAACCTACACATGTCAAAAAAAATACGACTTAAAGTTAAAGTCACTATTAAAGTAAATTGATATGGGATATATATTGAAGGGTGGGAAAACTTATTTATACAAGTGTCAAAAACTATAACTTAAAGCTGAAGTTACGAATAAAAGTGATTAAGAGGAGAGGAATTTGGTTCATAACTATAACCTTATTACAATATCAAGAATAATATATATACTAAATAACTATAGATGGAAATATATTAAGGTTGTTAAAGTATGTATATAACATGTTATTTTTATTAAAATAATATATATATATATATATTAAATTGAAAAATCAATATATATAAAATTTTGTTGGAAAAATAAGTTGTTTTATAAATTAAAATGAAATATTATTACCTCAATACATTTCCTTAAAAATTAAAAGTATATATTGTTATTTTAATATAAAAGAAAGTAAATGATATAATAATTAGAAAAATGTGTAATTTTGATATATTTATAATATTAAATTATTTAATTTAATAATTAAAATCTTTCTCTTTATGGTAAGTGGAAATTCTAGCTCTTTGCGGACGTTTGGAGGTGATCACATTGATGGGATAGACACTTGGAATCATTATACATAAACGGTTGATAAGCAGTACATGGCACCTCTATTGGACTGAGGCAAGGTGGTGGGAGTTAATGTGCCCTTGTGTTAGTAGGCAAACTGTAGCATCGAACCTGGTTGATTTTATGTTTCACTTCGACTTCACATTCAAACGAGTTCAAGGTTAGTACTTGGTAGATTCGTGCTCGCACTTGGTTAGGAATTACTTCAATTACTACACGGTGTCCTTAATTATGGCAAACAATCATTGTGATAAGAAATTTGATAGCATTACATTGAGTTCTAGGGTATATGATACACAAAGCATGGACTTTGATGTCATATTTCGTACCAGCCTATCGAGAATTGGGAAAAATTGGCCTTGGTGGATGTTTACACTCTCTATCATGCATTTTCTACCTCGTGCATGGAGATATGGTGAGCTTTTTCACTAGGCTTGTGGCACTAGTGCTGAGAAATTCTCGAGATTGGATGGTATTTTTGGGCTTCTCCATCTCATTCAACATTGGACGTTCGACGCCAACATTAGAGGTAAATCTGCAACTGGAACAGGGGCACTCGCAATTTCAATGTGTATTGTGGTTATCAAGCAAAGTGAGTTGTATGTTGAAGGTGCATAAGAGGGCATGAGAGTAAACATTATCATGGATGGAATTAGTCATATAGTGATCTGCAATCATCTTGCAAAGTGTGACCGAGATGGGTTGAAGGCAAGGTTTGCTAGCCTGAACACATTTCGAATTACACAGATAATGATTATGGAAGGGGTTGGATTTGGTTTGCGGATGTGGCTGCTACTCTTCATTGAATGACTCGGCTCAGAGGATGGACCAGATTCAGGCTTGTCACATTGATGCAGATCATGGAACGAGATCCCTTTAATCTTCTTCTTTTTTTAGACAATATTCTTAATCTTTATGATATATGGTTAGTGCTAGGTAGTTTCTCTGATTTTGACAAGTTGAAGGCAAGCCATAGACCTCTGATGTACATAACAAGCATAAGTGATGCAGGGGCATCCGAACAGATTCGAATTAAAATTTGAATCCGAAGCTGAAAGGAGGATACGCGAACAATTAATGTAATTGGGACAAAAATTTGTTAAAACCGAATTAGTTTTCTGTAACTGATGATCTGCCAGGTGTGCGTTTGAGAGGATGTAGGGTTGTTTTGGATCTTAACTGATTCACGTTTTTATAAGTCTTTATAAAGCGAGTCAGTAATGTGTGATTGCAGAAGAGAGAACGAATGAAATGTAGTCATAGGAGGAAGTGCGTACTGAGGCTGAAATGCCTTAGATGAAATCTTGTGTTTGTATATAAAATAGCAATATACTGTTATATGGATTTCCTATGTATCTGTGTATCAAATTGTGTTTCTTCATAGTTTAATTATATAAGTTAAACGCTGTGATATTAGACTGTAAGGATTGATGGCCATTTAAATAAGATGTGTCATGAGTTAGTCACAGAGTATGGCAGATTCAATTACATTAAAACCTGTATAATCGATGCGGAAGGAACGAAGAAAGGTTTTCTTTGTTGAGAGCGGAATGATAATTTGAACATACTTGTCGAATTACAAAGCAAGGAGAAGGTCTGCAAAGGAGCGGAATTATACTCATATCGAACCCTGGTTGAAGCGTAGCGGAATAGTGAAATCGAGAAGGCGGAAGCATGTGATGAGGTTACAATTTGAATGCGGAATGGTGAGACGGCATGCTGTGGAATTATGGTGGAAATCCTGTTTTAAATGCGTAGCTTAAAGTTGAGTGGTTTTGGGAACAAAAACCAACAAACTCGCATGGCTTTTGGAGCTTGAGCGATTTCGATCCATGGAGATATAACGATGGTTGTGCCGGCAATTTTATGGAGGTTTAGCAAAGGTAATGAACCGAAGTTTTATGACTTGAACTTTGTTAACATTTGGAATCGGATATATGTGGGTCAACAGATTTTAATGCATTATAATATTACATTGCCGAGAGGGGCCAAGGCACTGTTTTAAAAAGTATATTATGATACTCCCGAAGGGATCAAGATTTTGGTTTAAGTGTATTTTTTAAATGTCTCCAAAGGATAGGAATGGTGTGGGCCCATGAGAATTCAACGTAAGACAGAATGTCTTGTTCCTAGAGTTAAATGAGGTTAATGATTATAAGCTCAAGGTTTGTTATTTGTTTCAAGGGTATTAAAACAATTGGTTAAGTGGAGTAATTATATTCCCAAGAAGTTTTCAAAGAGATGGTTTGTGTGCTTCCAATACATATGTAGATTGTATGTGGGCATCGAAGTAGCGCGACGGAAGCATAATGGGCCTATAACCCACAGGTCCCAGGGTCGGTTTTCAGGATTATGAATCTGCAGTTTGATACAGTTTTGAGTTTTCAGGTTCATATGATTAAATGAAAGGTGAACCTGCTTGTAGTAGGTTCCCTTTTCGTCAAGTGGTATCAGAGCAGGAAAAGATTTCTTGCGGAGAAGGAGTTTGCGTACAGAGGAAGAAGAGGTACAGTTATGTGAAGTTTTGTTAAGCTTGTGATTTTTATGTTTTGTGAAGGTAGCAGTAGAGGAAGGTGAGAAAATTGCAGCAACCTAGAGTAGGAGTGCTCAAATGGTTCCACAAGAGCGAACCAGAGAGATGCCAAAAGACTGAGCTCAGGGGAGAAGCTTGGTGAGGTATTTGGTAGTAGGGAGGACTTGCTATTGCAGAGGTTTTGTTGCAGCTCAGAGAGGACAATTCCACAAAGGTTGTGGGTAGAATTGTTCAAGCATGTTGTTACAGGAAGATCACAAGGAGCAATTCCACAGAAGAATCGCTGACAGTTGTAGAAGACATATGACCAGGAGGTCATAAAATTTTGTGCCTCGTGAGTCTGATGCAGGGGCATCCAAACATATTCAAATTAAAATTCAAATCCAAATTTGAAAGGAGAATACGCGAACAATCAATGTAATTGGGACAAAAAATTGTTAAAACCGAATTAGTTTTCTATAACTGATGATCTGCCAGGTGTGCGTTTGAGAGGATGTAGGGTTGTTTTGGATCTTAACTGATTCACGTTTTTATAAGTCTTTATAAAGTGAGTCTGTAATGAGTGATTGCAGAAGAGAGAACGAATGCAATGTAGTCATAGGAGGAAGTGCGTACTGAGGCTGAAATGTCTTAGATGAAATCTTGTGTTTGTATATAAAATAGCAATATATTGTTATATGGATTTTCTATGTATCTGTGTATCAAATTGTGTTTCTTCGTAGTTTAATTGTATAAGTTAAACGCTATGATATTAGACTGTAAGGATTGATGACCATTTAAATAAGATGTGTCGTGAGTTAGTCACAGGGTATGGCAGATTCAATTACATTAAAACCTGTATAATCGATGTGAAAGGAATGAAGAAAGGTTTTCTTTGTTGAGAACGGAATGATAATTTGAACATACTTGTCGAATTACAAAGCAAGGAGAAGGTCTGCAGAGGAACGAAATTATACTCATATCGAACCCTGGTTGAAGCGTAGCGGAATAGTGAAGTCGAGAAGGCGGAAGCATGCGATGAGGTTACAATTTGAATGCGGAATGGTGAGACGACGTGTTGTGGAATTATGGTGGAAATCCTGTTTTAAATGCACAACTTAAAGTTGAGTGGTTTTGGGAACAAAAACCACTGAACTCGCATGGCTTTTGGAGCTTGAGCGATTTCGATTCATGGAGATCTAACGATGGTTGTGTTGGCAATTTCGTGGAGGTTTAAAAAAGGTAATGAACCGAAGTTTTATGACTTGAACTTTGTTAACATTTGGAATCGGATATATGTGGGTTAACAGATTTTAATGCATTATAATATTACATTGCCGAGAGGGGTCAAGGCACTGTTTTAAAAAGTATATTATGATACTCCCGAAGGGATCAAGATTTTGGTTTAAGTGTATTTTGTAAATGTCTCCAAAGGATAGGAATGGTGTGGGCCCATGAGAATTCAACGTAAGACAGAATGTCTTGTTCCTAGAGTTAAATGAGGTTGATGATTATAAGCTCAAGGTTTGTTATTTGTTTCAAGGGTATTAAAACAATTGGTTAAGTGGAGTAATTATATTCCCGAGAAGTTTTCAAAGAGATGGTTTGTGTGCTTCCAATACATATGTAGATTGTATGTGGGCATCGGAGTAGCACGACGGAAGCATAATGGGCCTATAACCCACAGGTCCTAGGATCGGTTTTCAAGATTATGAATCTGCAGTTTGATACAGTTTTGAGTTTGCAGATTCATATGATTAAATGAAAGGTGAACCTGCTTATAGTAAGTTCCCTTTTCGTCAATAAGCAAGACTTTTTGTTTATCAAACTTCCTTATAAAGAATCAAACTTATAATCTCAAAACATTAAAACTATACCATGTAAGTGTGATCATTAAAGAAACCATAATTTGTCTTTAATATTTTTTAATAATTTCTCTTTAATATTTTCTAATTCCATAAATGTTATTTGAAATTCTTATTTAACTTATTTTCTAAGAGGTCTTTCCATTTAATCTTCAATATATATATTTTTCTTAGAAACGTCCTCAATGGTCACCCTGACCTCTAACTCTAGTATATCCTTACCTTCCTCATGGTGTCAACTCCTTTTGGGTGATCACCTTTTACTCTTCGTCAAAGCCTCGTTCTACCAACTTCAAGTATACTTTGCTTAAGTTGCCCCTCGTGAGTAGGTCGGTAGACGACCATTCACAACTCGTTTATCACATGTAATAATTTAACATGATTCCACGCGCTATAATTTAACATAAAGCCCACATCGTGATGCAGTTATCCTTAGTTGATGAGTCCGATGTTGAATATTTAATGATTTTTATAAAATTAATATTTAGGAAAACCCTTCACAACTTTGGAAAAATAAATAAAAAAATATTTCAATTAAATAAAAAAAAAAGAGTTTTGTTTTTTTTTATGATCATGTTTGAAATAAAATGATAATAAGATATGCCAATTTTTTTTTAGGGAAGTTTTAGTTATTAGGTATAATTACGCAATTTATTTTAGTTTAATAATTTAAATTTATATTATAATATATTTATAAATTTTATTTAAGAAATTGGAGAAATGAATAATAATGAATGATAATTATGGAAGTAAATTAGATTAAACAATGAGTTTATTAAAGAATTTAATTAGTTTATTTTGAAAAAATGATTTATAAGTTTTTATGTTATCAAATGTAACAATCTTTGTCAATATTGTTATTTTAAATATAACAGTGATGACTATAAGTATGGCAAGAGCCATGACCAATCAAAAACCTAAATCAATGATTAATATTAATTAATTAACACAACTGAAAGACGAATTTTTTTACGGATCCTTGGTCTAAGAAATAAATTTTCAGGTTTTACTTGTTGCCTTGAAAAGTTGCACTATTATCCACTTAATCAAATACCAAACCAGCTTGGAAAATTCAATTGCCTATTTTGACTAAGCTATTAATTAAATGTAATAATTAAAGTAAATACATAATTATTTTTAAAATATTATGTTTATTTAATATACAATTATGCTTAAAATATAATTTAATTCTTCAATTTGATCCATGTTAATTTGATACTATGCTTGTGAATTTTAATTAATTGTATCTTCCATCAAGCGGATCTCATTATCACCTATTGAATATACTTGCATCCAAATTAAAACAGATTTATTTCACGACTGACACCAACTACAAGAAATTTCCATCGCCCCGAACCAACTCACCCACTCATCAAATTCCACTCCTTGTCTTTTCATGAAGGTTGCATCCAAATTAAAACAAATTTATTTTGCGACTGACACCAACTACAAGAAATTTCCATCGCCCCAAACCAACTCACCCACTCATCAAATTCCACTCCTTGTATTTTCATGAAGGGAAGAGGTTTCTTAACCGACATGATAGCCTGCAGAGGTACTTGGGAATTGGATTAAATGTCGAAGCGAAGGGAGCACAAAGTATGCCTTTTCCCAATCCGATTAATTGTCCAACGATGGAGCTAAGACAACCTATAAATCATTCCCTCATTGTGACTATCACACCTGCTCCATTTGTTGATTGAGGTTTCATTATCCAGCCTTTGCTTTCTCAGACCCTAGATTTGGCTTGGGGGTGCTTAGTTGTAAGATAGATAACAACACAGTTGATCAATGGTTGGGAGTGTTATCACTCCGCCAGATCCCTAATGCTGAAGAAGGAATCTCAACAAAGGTAATCACAGACCAACCTTTTAACTTGGTATCTAGCCCTACCAAGTCGGAGAGGGTTCTCTTCACAAAAACCACAACCAAGAGGGTTGGATGAAAAGGTTTTAGGCTAGCTATGAAATGTAGAAGGGTTTGTTTTGTTTGGGTTGGGTTGCTATATGAGGATTAGGTTAGGGAAAATGAGATGGAATTGCAGTCCATTCGATGGGGAAAGGTAGGTAGAAGGCTCAGCACTTAAAGGTGATTTGATGAGATGGTTTAAGACTGATGAGGAGCTAGGAAGAGCATAGGAGATGTATTCTTCCTAAACTGAAGAAAATGGACAAATTATGACAAATTTCCCAAAACAGAGCATGAAAAACATGTATTTTTCCTATCAACTTGAAATTTATCATATATTAGACATGAAATATTCATGATCTTACAAAACATTCATACAAATTATCACAAAGAAAAAGCAATGCCAAACATTCATACCACATGAATCCCAAGGAAATAGCTGCAATTCTTCATTAATTTCTGGCCAAACTAGTTACACTTAGAGTCCTTAACTAATTACACAACATCCAACTGATTTCAACCCTTGCTAAGAGTGAAGAAAGGGAAGATATAGACATCAAAAAAACATTCTCTCATCCTCAGGGGTCGAATCCCTAAGTTGAGGAAGAGATCCACAAAAATCTGAACTGATAGCTGGAGTGTAGGGAGGTCCAAGTGCCTCCTCCCTAATTACATTGAAACTGATTCATTTGACTTTGATGATTACATTTACCTCATGAATCTACCCCTAGGTAACTTATCCATATCATATTTACATTTACCATGCTCATAAGTGAAATCGTGATTTTCAAGATAAAAGTCAAATTTTCAATGAAATTTCAAAAATATCAGCAAATTGTCAAACGCGCCCTCTCTTTGCCAGGCACGCCCTCCCTTTGGTAAACACGCCCTCCATCTTGCAAGCTATTTTTGACTAGGTTGTAGGTGTCCAAATTGGCTCCAAGATGGCTTGTTGAAAAGCCCTTCAAGTCTACTTTCTAGATATGCCTTCAATTTTCAAAATGAAGCTCATTAGCCCTGTCAAAACTCAATCCTCCCAAGACTGGTTAGTGCGTAGCGCCGGGGTAAAAAATGAGGCAGAAACATGATTTTTTGCTAGCTTTTTGACATTTTGACATGCTTGTTTTTCAAACCAAGGTTTGCAAAGTGGTTTTCTGAGATATATTTACCATTTTGCATCCAATGGTGGTGGCATTTTGGTCAAAAGATAGCTCAATAAAGAGCGTAGTGCCAAGGGAACTGCGTGTTTGACACTTTTCTCTGTCACATGACTGTCCCAAAAACTTAATAAAAACATAGAACTTGCAAAAATGGCCCAAAAACTTTCAAAATTGGTGAAGTGAGTGTTGATGTGACTAGGCTTGGAGTGAAGCCTCTGCAAGTATATCTAACCTTCTTTTCTCTTCTTTCATGGTCAAAGCCTCAATTTTTGCATTGGCTCTTTTGAGCTCTACCTTTGCAATTTTTTCCTTTTGGGCATAGTGTTTGACCTTCCTCCTCGGCGTTTCATTGTCTCTATTTTCCCTCTCCAAAATATTCTCTAAGTGTTGGTTAGCTCTATCAAGCCATGGCTCCCGGTTTTCATTAATTACCATTGCAAGTTGTTCATTCAAGGTTAGCTGATTAGCAAGCTCAACCTCTTTTTTCCTTTCTAGAGCTAGGTCTAGGTCTGCCTCTTGGTGCTTGTTATTCATGTTCTTCAAGCAAGCCATGTTTTTCAAGCGTCTCTTTTAACAAAACCTTGGCTTTTTCTACCTCCCTTTGAGCTGTAATGTATTTGACCTCATCAATGACATGTTTTGTTTTCAACTTCTGGTTCTCATGCTCAAGGAAGTTTATGATAAATTTGGACCTGTCAAGATTAGTATGGAGCTCTCTAATATTGGCATCCTTCCCCTTTATGACTACACTAGTGATCTCATCATAATCATGCTCATCTAGGTCAACAAAGTCAAAATCATGTTCTGTCTCAAGGAGGTCATCCTCATCACGAATAGTTGCCTCATGTTCATCCTCCTCTACCATATTTTCTTTCCCCTTCTATACCTGCTTTGTTGGTGAAGAAGGCAAGGCCCCTTCCACAATTTGTGGAGAAAACACCTGCCAATGACCCCTTTGGTATGTTTTTGCCAGTGGCTCTAGAGTCAGCCACACTAGTCTTCTTAGGCTTATTGATCTCAACTCTTCTAGGTGACCTAGTCTCAATGTGGGATGGAGATGATGGTGATAAAACATGTGAAGGAGACTGATTTGAATATGATGAATGAACTGTGGGCTTAGATGGCGGAATGGAAGTGGAAGGATGAGATGATGAAGGCACACTTTGGGCATGCTGAATAGGTGGAGTAGTGAATATGTCATCAGCTATGAATGAACTCCATGGAATGTTCAATTGTTTGAGGTGATGGAGGACTATGATTTTGATGAGGGAGTGGTGAAAAAGACTGTTCATTTGGTTTTTATATTCTCTCTTTTGGACAATAAATTCCATATTATCAATGCTATGGAAGAGGTAGTAGGGTATGTTGAGCATCTTTACCCTAGTGAAGTTAATAAGTAACCGAATGTGATAGGCATATAATCTAGAAAATCTACCTTCACATGAAAAGTATTTCATGATGATCTTCATCATGGGAGCATATCTCTCCAGGAGGCAAGAGAAAGGAAAAATCCTCTTTCTCTAATTCTTGTACCTAGGTTTGATGAAAGGCTCATAGTTATGCTCCTCCACGTCTTTCTGTTTGAACCATTTCTCCCCAACATTTGGGATATCGGTGGCAGCTGAGATGATGGAAGTTGACATAGTGAAAGTGACACCAGCTAGAGTAACTTGGTTGTCATGGAGATTAGAAATGAAAATTCTGGTCAACATAGCTTGGCGTTGGAACTTCTGAATTTTCTCACAAAACTCAAAACATCCAACATGTTTGAAACATGTCACAGCCATAGGAGATGCCAAGAGTTCCCTGGTATTTGTTGGCTCCAATATGAGTATTCTTCCCCCTTTGTGTGGCCTCCTCTCCTCTGTTTCTTCTCCCTCACTGCATGGTTTGTTTTCTTCTTCTGCCATGATGTCTTAGTGTCAAAACCCTAGGGAGTTGTGATGATAGTGGAATGTGGTTTTTATGAATATGGAATGGGATAGGGTAATTGAGGGAGATGGGGGTAGGGATTTATGAGTTAGGGAATGTGACAAGGAGTAAGGATGTAGAGGGGTTTTGGAATAGGGGATTAATTACAAGTGTAGGGAATTGGGAGCCTAGGAAAATAGTGTACCTAGGGCTTAGGGTTTTAAGGAAATCAAGGCTTCGGGAAAGGGGATTTCAATGTAGGGATTTGGGAAATGGTATATTGCAATGTGGGAAGGGTTTGAAGGTTTAGGGACTGAAATTGACTGTAATTGGGTATTTGAAGAATACTAGGGTTTTAAATGAAGAAAGACACCAAATTTATTTTCTTTAACAAACTTCACACATCCAAAATGATTTGATGGAGAAAAGGATTGAAGTAATTGTAACTTACTTGCTTGTTTGAGGCTTGAGGAACTACTGCTAAAGTCTGGAGGGTGATTTTTTTTTTGAATTTTGGAGGCCCTCTTGGCAATTTCTGAAGAAGATTGGCAGGCGCGCAACGCCACAAGCAGGCATGCCCTCTCTTTAACAGGCGCACAGCGCAACACACAGGCGCGTAGCACCACAAGAAAACATGCCCTCCCTTTAGAAAGCGCACAACGCCTCCCCTGTTTTGCTGATTTCACCCAAAATTTTGAAAACCCTGCCTTGCTTGAGGATGATTGATGGTAGTAAGACACAAATGAGGTCTCTTTTGATGTCATGAAGGATATTATACTTGAGTGAAATTGATTTTTTTAATTTAAAACCCACTTTCTAATGTTTCACTTTCACCTTTTGAAAACTTTGGAAAATACCCTTTACACTTTGAATTTTCTTTGCAGGTTGATGATGCTGGAGTTTGGCTCTCTTTTCATTGATTTTGTTTGGTGTTTGAGTTTGGCATATGGAGTTGAATTTCCAGCTTGGGAGTAGTACTTATTACATATAGTGAACATAAAATTACATAAAAATAAAAATAAATTACATCTATGTTTTTTTAATAAAATTACATTGCAAAATAAAAATCATAATTTGAAAGCAAAATTAATACTTTGGAAATATTCCTTGGAGATCATCTTTACATGTTGACAAATATTTTTCAAATGATAAAGGAATATTATTTCAATCACTCTCATTATTTTTTCTAACCTTATGCAAATGAAATGGTGTTTTATTGAACCCTGAAAAATTAAACCTAGTGACCTAAAGGGACCTTGAATGACCAGATTCCATGGTGACTTTGACTGACATAATGACATGATGAAATAGACTTTCATGACTAAAATATGCTCAGAAATACATGAAGGTGAGCGAGCAAGTATAAATTTTGAGGAGGAGTGATATTTTATGACTAGGGCTACCATCAGTGAGTTAATTTTTTACATGAACTGATGGAATGATTAAAAATTTCTGAGTGGGACTCCTAAAATGATATGAAAATAGTATTTTTGATCACTGATGGAAATATGCAAATACTGACACTAACATTGGCCTTATTGGGGATGATAGCTCTGAAAGAGGTGTCAAGAATAACAAAACTCTGGATTTTGTAGATCATTTCCTTTTCCATTGGGCCAATACGGTCAAAACTCAAACTAAAAAAAAACTTGACTAAAAACTAACAACTGAAGAAATAGACTAACTCAATGCAAACTGAAATGACTGAAACTTGATTCAATACTGACTTACTTGACTAAAAAATGAACTTTGAAAACGACGGAAAATCAGTGAAGCCCCATGGCCTTCACTTCGGGCTCCGAACTCCAGTGATTTTCTACTTCACACTTGCAGAAAATGTAACTTCTATTTACAATGAAATGGAAAACTGATTGAGAATTTTTTTTTAGAAAATATATTGTTTCAGGATCCTACCATTAACTGGTCCTCCTAAACTCTCTTGTCCATTCATCTCTTCAAGCAAATAAGAATTTTGTCCTCAACAAGCTGAAATCTGATATGGCCCTTTCCATAAATTCTCAAACTTGCCATGCTTACCCTTCTCTTCATTCATGGCATCCCAGTTGAGTACCACATCTCCTATCTTGAAGTTTTCTTCCTTAGTTTTACGATCATAGATCTTCTTTATCCTTTCATGAAGTCTTGAAGTATTCTGAAATACTTCATCCCTTGGTTGCTGAAGGTATATCATTTGATTAATAGGAGTTGTATGTCATTTTCCTCAGTCCCTGATTCTTGCAGCAATTTCATTATCGGGACTACTAATGATGAAGGAAACACAGTATCGACACCATAAACAACTTGAAAAGGAGACATACCAATAGAATTTTTATTACTCACCCGATTTTCCCACAATGCATTAATCAGCTTCTTGTGCCAATTCTTTTTATTCACCTCTAACATCTTTTTAATGATACAAATCAATGAATTGTTAGAGGACTCTGCCAATCCATTACCTTGCGGGTAGTAGGTTGTAGATATCCCAACTTAATGTTGTATCTGCCACAAAACTCAGTCATCTTCTTAGACTTGAATGTTGTCGTGTTATTTGTGATAATCTTAGTAGGACAACCAAAACGGGACAAAATATTAGTTTCTAAAAACTGAACGATGACAGAATATGTTGCTTGCCTGGTCGGGATTGCTTCAATCCACTTTTTAAAGTAGTCTATGGCTATCAATATCCACTTACGCTGAGTGGATGATGATGGGTGCATTTTTCTTATGAAATCTAGGCCCCACTACTGAAATGGTGCATGGACTGAAATAGGTTGAAGAGGAAACGAGAGAAGCGTTCTCTTACATTGAAAACTTGGCATTCATGGCAGCTCATTACTGCTTTGTAAACATCTGCAAAAGGTTTCGGCCAATAATATCCCACTCTCAATATTTTATTAGTCGTGGTCTTCTAATATAGGTGGCCCCCACAATCTCTTTTGTGGAAGTCATTCATCACTTCTTTAGATTCTTCTTCGACCAAACAATTCCGCAACACACCTCTGGGATCCTTCTAGTAAAGTGCATTATCCAGTATGAAATACTTTGAAGCTTTGAGTTTCAAATATCTGCCTTGACTCTTAGTCATGCCTAAAGGAGGGTTTAGGTGTTGCAAAACATAAAAAATATTAGAATATCGTGAAGATGACAAAAGGATATCGGATACCTGAATGAGATTCACTTCTTCTTCATTTTTTAACAAAGCTGAAATCAAATTGATGTCAAGGGAATGAAGATTTGACTCAGCCCTTAGCTTGGCTAAGCCCTGACATTTTATTAGCTTGGTGGGCTTTATCTCAAGGCCATACTCCAGTAAAGTTGTTATCCATCTTCCTCTCCTACCTTCTGGGTCTGTCTACATGATAACTTCTTTCACGGTTGCATTAGGTACATAGGAAAGAGTGTGTGAATGCAATATGTGAACTCTGAAATATTTCAGCACTTTAACCAAATATAGAGCATGTTTCTCTATGATGTTGTAGTGAAGGGTTGCATCTATGATATTGTGACTGAAAAATGCAACTGGTAGCTCTGTTTTGTCCCTTTTCTGCATCAAGACTGCTGCCATAGTATGCTCAAAAGAAAATGAAAAATATTATGAAATCACTAGTATAATCAGGACTTATAAAAACCGAGGCAGTAGTCAAGGAAAACTTAATTGAATGAAAAGGTTTCTGGGAATCTTCAGACCACTTCACATCACTATCATTCTTCAACATGTTTGTCAATTCTCTAAGATGCTCCGCTAAATTAGGAATGAATCTATGTAAGAAATTCGTCTTACCGTTGAATTCTTGTACTTATTTTTTGTTGCGAGGGAAATAAATTTGTTGAATTTCTTGAACATTGGAAGGGTCAATCCAGATCCCATCCTTGGAGATGATGTGACCAAGGATTTTACCTTCCTCCATAGTAAAAATGATTTTCTTTGGGTTGAGTGATATTCCGAACCTCCTGCATCTTTTGAAAACAATTCTCAAATGGTGCAAATGTTCATCATCAGAATGTGAAAACATTGTCAAATCATCTAATTAAACAACCAAGAAAACATATTTTTCATTGGAGAATGCTATGTCCATAGCATGCTGGAATGTGGCCCCTGCATTTTTCTTTGGAATATTTGAAGGTGCCCTAAGATGTAGTAAATTTTGTCTTGTCCTGATCATCTTCATGCACCAAAATTTTGTTGTAACCTGAATAACCATCCAACAATGACATCCAAGAAGAACCGAAAACTCTTTGAAGTATATGTTCCATATTCAAAAGTGGATAGTTGTCCTTGAGGGACACTTTGTTCAAGTTTTTGAAATCTATACAGAGCCAAATTTCTCCAGTCTTCTTTCTCACTGGGACCAAATTTGAAATCCAATCAGAGAATCTGATCGGGACAATGATACCGAACTTGAAAATTTGATTTACTTATTTTTCAATTGAAGGCAGCAATCTAGGATTTATCCTTCTTATCTTTTGACGAAAGGGATTTTGATCGGACTTGATCGGAATAGTGTGTTGAATGATTTTCTTTCCATACACCTTTAAAACTGCATATTCCCATGCGAAAACATCAGAAAAATTCAGAAAGTAATTTAACATATTCAGTCTTTACCTCGAGAGATAAGGACTTGGATAGTTTCACCATATTTGGTTTGTTGGTTGTCCCAATGTTTACATCTTCAACAACTTTTTCCATAGGCATCAATGTAGGCTTCCTTGCTACATCATCTTGATCAAAAAATTCTTCCAAAGGTATGAGGCCTTTTGGAATGTTGTTATCTTTCAGATGTAGTATGTCCATCTGAGTTGCTTCTATATCATGGTCATCTTTATCAGAAATCTGATCTATAGAACAATTCTTAAATTCTTCTTCACCTTGGAGAAAGTTTTTTATCTTCTTATCATCCCAGAAACTTGCCAATATCGCAAGTTATCGAGAACAGTGGGTTGGTGCTTCACATGGATCTCAAATTTTATGTTTGAAAATATGGGGATTTTGAAGTTGCAGCTTGCAGCTTTAGCTAATGAATCTGCGATGAGATTTTGACTCCTTGGCACCACTGTAAGTATACACTCCTGAAAAATTTTCAAAATATTAAGTACAACATTCCTATATTGTCTCATTCGAGGATGGTTAGCTTCATATTCACCTTTGACTTTCTTGATCACAAGTTCTGAATCACTATACATCGCAATCCTTCTTGCACTCAGTTTCTTCAAGATCTTTAAGCCAATAATCAGTGCCTCATACTCGACTTCATTGTTAGTGCAATCAAAAGCTAATTTATAAGAGCAAAACCTTACATTTGTAGGGACCTTACTCTGCTAATGAAAAGGGTTGCGGACCCAGATTCCAATGCATGTGCCGTCTTTTCCCAGGGCACCATCAAAGTCCATAGACCATAGAACATTTTGATCCTTCTCATCCTCTAAATTTTGAAACTCTGATTTCTATTTTGGCTCAATTTTCTGAACTGTCTCTTCATGCTTTTCCAGACTTTCTTCCACTTTATGCAATGGTTGTTCTGAATATTTCACTAACTCTTCTGATTTTTGTTCTGAATTTTTCAATGCTTCTTATGATGGTTGTTCTATTAAGCTCGAAAGATTCATCTTTTATTTTTCTATCACTTCTCTAATACAATTATGAATCTCTGGAACATATTCTACATCTACTAGTTGGCTATCTACATCATTTAAGCCACTATCATTAAACAAAATGAATGACTCTAAATCTGTATGTACAGTGTTTATCGGATGATTGTTTGGCTTTTCTTTGCTTGTGATCATATATTTCATCTTAGTTTCACGGTACAATTTTCTCAATTTCCAAAAAACAGGAATAGTTGCATAATAAAAATCTAATTTCAATGTACCTCGTAATTCCCCCCCCCCCCCATGATATTGAGAGTAGCATGCCAAAGCGTGGTGGTATGTTAGCTACCACCACATCCATTAGAACATTCTTAGCCGGAATTTTCTCTAAGGAGACTACCAAATCTTTAATCAGACCAATACAACGGACTCTACCTGAATCTAAGGAGTATAAGTCATGGTAGGGATGGGTAATGTCAAGGCCCAACTTCTCCATTATGGCTTTTGGCATCAGATTGTGGGAGGCTTCGGAGTCTAACATGGAATTATGTAAAATTAACTGATGGATTCTTAGACACAAGTAAAAAGGAGGAACCTCACTATCTTCTAATTTACCGTCAATAGCAGGACCAAAAATGAGCTCGGGCTGATCATCTTCAACATTTCCCATGTTAGACAAAGGATCTACTTTAAGAATCTTGGCAACTTGGGACTTGTACTGGTTGTTCTTAACAAGCTCGGTTAAGGGGATAAACACTTGTAACTTTGAAATTTCTGTATCTAAACTAAAGGGAATAGTTTTGTCTACCTCTTTAATGACGATGTCTTGTTATCCAATATGGTCTTTTGATGGAACTTCTTTCTTCTGATTTTACTTTTCCTTATTGGCTGAACTTGAGGATGGTTAATTTAATTTGTTTTGATTTGTGATCACAAGATCTTTTCCCTTACTCTGATTACTTGGAGGATTATTCCTTGTTTGAGTGTCTTTCTATTAAGATGCTCTCTTCTGAATAAGATTAACCAGTACATCTTGCTCCTCAATGAAATTTGCCTATTTTGTGAACTAAGTGCCTTCAAGTACTCCCGCTGGTAATCATTTGATTCAGTCTCTAATTAATTATCATAGCAAGGACAAAATCTTTGTCTTTAGGCTTATCTTTGTTTTCAAAATATTCCTCATCTTCGGTTAAAAACATAAGCAGATCATTAGCTTTGAAAAGGAGGTTTTCCTCAACAATTGTGTCTTCATCCTCTTCTTCTCCTTGAGCATAGTTCTGCTGCAAGGGTGTCCTAATTTTTTGTTGTTGTTGTGGTGGTTGTTCAAGATCCCGTTGTTCTCTCTGCTTAATCCTTAACTAAGGCTGTTGCTAACCTCTATAGTTAGGATTTCTGACTTCAGGCTGTGTTTCCATGATGGACATCCTGTCAACCATATGTTCAATAGTTATTATCAAAGTATCCATCTTATCATCAAAATATGAGGTGGATGGTTCATCTTTAATAGTAATTGTCCTCTCATTCCTACCTCTATCTCTCTTCATCAACAGATTCGCTTCAACGCTTATTGCATTCTTTTGCATATCTTCTAGTGTATCTCGATTTCTTTCCCTTAATTGGTAAGCCATGTCAGCATCAAATGCATCTGGATAACGTATGAGAGCTAAGCCTGGAGGAGGCTTGATCTCAACAAGAATTGTATTGTAAATCCTATTAAATCGAGTATTGAAATCTTGGACTGACTCATTGAGACTTATTTTAATGTTCTCATACTCAGCAAGCAACTGTAAGTGATTTTTATTTACCTCCCATCGAGCTATAAACAAATCAGTGAGCTGGTTCGGTGTGCCAATGTAATTAGCTATGAGAGACCTAAACTAAACTTTGACATCTCCAGAGAAACTTTGAGCTGTAATCCTCATTTTTTCAATGTCATCATTGACTTCCTCCAAATCTATGAATTCATTGACCTTAAAATATGTTGTATCGCAGATATGGTGGATTTTTTATCAAACAAGGGGAGTCTTTGGCCATAACCCTGAGGTAAGTCATGCAATTGGGCGAGTAAGATGAGTGGGGAAAATATTGCCATGATTTCTGCTGGATGGAGTACTGGATTGAAAACAGGAGGGATTGGATGAATAGGTAAAGGAACAGAAGTTGTAGGTACTGAAGTAGTAGGTATGAATGATGAAGTCGAAGGTGCAGATGAATAAACTACAATTGACTGAGTTTGAGGTTGAGTTGAAACAAAAAATTCCTCTTGCTGGTAGAATTGGATCCACTCTTTGATGTTAAGGTCAGATTCAGGCTTAATTTCTTCAAAAAACCAATATTTCAGAGGACTAAGGTCTAATTCAAAAAAATACTTGACCTCGTATAACCTTAAAGGATCAAATACTATGTCGGATAAAGAGGTTTCAAACTTGGATTTAAACAATGACAATTCAAACCGCTCAACCCTTCCTAGTTTTGAACGTGACATAAACACATAAATTGGATTTAAACCTCTCATAAGAAATTCTGATTAATTCAAGTGTAATACTACCATTGTGCTCCCTATTAAGTTGGCCACAAGTTGCTTGCATGAAATTGGGAAATAAATCAATGTTGTACTTTTATCCATATGGTTGGTTTGGGTAGGAAAACTATTATGAATTGTAACAAGGTGGTTTAATGTGGTTCAAGGTTGGCTAGCACAACTTGAATATGTGCATGTGCAACTTGATTACCTTTTTTATGTTTAAATAGAAGGGGAAAAAATCATTTTTTTTGTAAATTGGCTCAGTATATTTCTATTAAATATCAATATCAAAAGATTTTACATTGCAAGCTATTTAGCAACACCTCCAAAAATACATCCTTCTTGTCTACCACTAGGGATAAGCATAGGTAATGCCTTGACTATCAAAAGAAAATTTTGAGAATACCATGAGAACTAGATATTTTGATGCATCACTCTTCATTTTACCAGTCCTACTAGTGTAACAGAGCCAAGTAAAAACTTTAAGATCTACATTAGTAGATATACTTGTCAAACTGACAAAACATCTAGATATAAAAAAGACAAATTGTCTCACATGGTAGACCGATAGAAAAATTTCTTAGTGGACTTGCTAGTCCGAGACGATTATTGGCGATGTGGCAGAAGAGTTGGCTTGAGGAGAGGCCTAAGATGGAGCATTGATGACCATTGGCACTTCTTGATGTTCATTTTATTTTGTGTCTGAGTCTGAGAAAACATAACATTCTATGCGAGACAGTTTTATCCCTATATCATCAAAGTTGTATCTGATATCTCTCAGAATTATATTTATGTCCTCCTGACATGAAAACAACTTGTAATTGTCTACTTGCTTGTCTCTAATAACCATGTTGAGAAGTGTTTCCAGTTATCAATGAAAGTTTATGTAATGAAGGAAATGAATCCTTATCTTATGAATCTTCCTCGATTCTGGTACACACTTAAGGTTGCTACCTCCTAACTCTAAATCCGAGAAATAAACTCGATCCCCAAACTATTTTGCCTCCAAATGGAGAATTTCCTTGCAGACCTCTTGAGGATATACCTTGATAAAATGGCTATGTGTTCTCAACCAAAAAAACATCATCACCGCGTTAAAGGTGACCTAGGAGTGCCACCCTTACGGCTAGGAAAGAGTTACTAAGGAGCCATGACAAGAATTAACCTGCAATGCAATGAACTAGATATTTTAGTATACATACTAACTTCGATGGAATGCACCAGTTAATAATAGGGTTCACTAACAAAAGGGGTCTCGAATAGTAAGGTTACAACATTTGTTGTGTTATGTGAACACAAAACAAGAAATAAAAACCAGGACTCTTGCACACCAAAAATTGCCCATAATCCCAACCTTCATGAACATTGTGTATTAATAGAGTTGGAGGGAAATTCAAAATGAAACTATTTAAAAAATCATAAACCCTATTAAAACCAAATGGAGAAGGTACTTGGGTACCATACTCCACAAACCAAGACTGGGCAACTAAAGAAAATTATGGTAGGTTTCGAGTTCTAAGGAGTTGTTGAGGGTAACACTACAACTAGTTCAAATGATGGACCAAACCTAGAATTGTGAAGGAAAAGAACAAAGAACATTGGACCTTGTGTACAATAAATGATGAATCCAGAAACTAGGGAAACAATAAGTAGTTATAGTTACCAACCAAACTACGAAGAGGTAGCCCGACCTTTGTAAGGTTATGAAAAAAACCATACTTTAACAATGTGAGTGAAATACATGAATAAAATACCTCCACACTAGTCTGAATAGAACGATGGTTGTATATAAAAACATGGCATGACCTTGACCCAATAATTTCACCACCCTAAGTCCATAACCATGCAAATATAACGAGCCAAGTACATGAGAGACTAAGTGTGTAGAATGAGGTAAGGTGCATGGACTCTCTCCATGGTGAGGAAGGTGTAGAGAATAAACATGTACTCCATCATTCCAAGAGGTTTGAACATGGTTTTCTCATAAATGAGCTTACCTCGGTTAGCAGAGGTGACTTTGATCAGAGCCAATCCTCCATGAGAGGGGAAACCCATCTGAGAGCAGGCAATACACAATTTGAAATCAGGAAACTTAATGTACGCAGAGACAATACGTCCCACCTACTCACATTTACGTCGCTTTGACCTCATGATATGTGAACTGGCTTTTGGTCCCAAAACTTGCCACATGAAGGACATGTGACACCAGGTGTGGAGCTTAGCTCTAGCACCGAGGGTCTCCACCCTATTCACCAAACATATTGTGCACATTTCAATAATTATGATGTCGTCATGAATAATCCATTGGAGAGCCATTATGCCGAAAAACCAAAATCCCAACAAAATTTCGTTATATTTCTTATCACTCCATTGATCTCTGAGGTTGAGAAGAGACCAGCAAAGGTAACCATAGATTAATCTTTTGCTAGGTAGCTAGCCCTACTAGGCATGAGAGGGCTCTCTCCACAAGATCACAACCAAGATGGACGGACAAAAAGGATTTTAGGCTAGGTATAGTAGCATTAGGATGGTATAGTAGCATTAGGATTTGATTGATTGAATTTGAGGTGTTAGATGGTGAATAGGTCAGAGAGGAACTAGGTCAAGGAAAATAAGGATCAGAATCGTAGGGATATGATGGGGCAAGGTAGGTAAGTAGCTTAACACATTAAGGTATCTTGATGGAATGGTTTAGACTCCTAGGGTTTCAGAAAAGAGCATTGGAAACATGAATTCTTTTCAATTAGAATATGATGAAACAAAATTGTTACTATTCCTCCAAAATATAGCATAAGCTAACGAATTTTGTCTTTCTGACTTAGGAATCAATTACATTCAGAGATGGCATGAATATTAATATCACAATACATTCAAACATTTGAAAACATAAGAATAAACAATTTCAAATAACATTACCATAGGAATCCCATCAAAATAGTTGCAACTCAGTCTGTTATTTCTTGCCAAAAGTCTGATTACAATAGTGTTCAATGATCAAAATTCTACAGCATCCAACCCTTGCAATGAGAAAGGAAATGAAAGATATAGACTAAAAACTACGTCTCCTACTCTTAGGGGTCGAATCCCTAACTTGTGGAGCTGATCCCCAAAGTACTCAACTGGAATCCTAGTGTTTAGGGAGGTTAGCCAACTCATCCCTATCAATCATGAAACTGATTCAATTTGAGAAAAATTACATATTTACATGATGTATCTACCCCTAGTAACTATTTATGACATAATTAAATTTACAGATTAAAATTTCATTGAATCCATCCATCAACTAAGAAATTTTGAAAATTTTGGAGAAAACAAAAAACTGCAAAAAGCACAACGTGGGCCTTCAAAACCATTTTTGAGTGACTTCCCGAAGTTCCAATTGGACCCAAGATGGCTCATTGGAAATCTATTCCAGTCTAGTTGTTAAAAATGTGTTCAGCTTTGAAAATGGTTTAGTGAAGCTCCTAAAAAATGCAATCCCCCAAGATTGCTCAAAAAGTGCAGCGAAAGGCTGAAAAAAGAGGCAGAAAGGTGGGTTTTTAGTGGTTTTTTGCCATTTCCACATGTCAAAAGCCCTGTTTCTTGAGTGCTAGTTGTCAAAAATTGATGTAGAAATCACTCTGAATCCAAATCTGCAAACCATTTCTCATTTTCAGGCCTCCAGAAAAAGTGCAACGTGGCCCACGCTGCGCTTTTTGCGGTCAGACTGTGTCAAATTTCTGGGTTTTTTGCAAAACTAGGCCTCAGAGATGGAGAAATATCTAACTAACCATGAAATTTTTTTCAAAAATGAGAGAGGTTGTTGTTCTTTGGAATGTTAGGAACAAAAACCTCCACCCATTTCCTAATATGATTCTCTGATTGTACATAATATTCTCTGCAAAAATGTGGCTTAAACAGGACTTTGCACAAGCAAAAAAATAGGTTGTGACGATGTGAATGTATCTCTCATTCTATAATACTTGTGTAAAACGTGAGATAGGTTTTTTTTTTTTTTTTTGATATCTTAGGAACAAAAACCTCCTCCAGTTTCTCAAAATTCATCTTTGTTTGGCCACAATATGTTCTGCAAAAATATGACTAAACAAGACATTTCTAGAAAATGTGCCTTCGAAGATTTTTTCAAATTGCTCAAATTTTCTCCAAATTTCATAAAAATTTCTCTAGAGATGCCAAATAAGGTGTGTTATGCTATCATGGATGTATCAACAAGTAGGTCCAACTTACCCTTCTCCTTTTGACAAATTAGGGTTTCCTTTGTAGTGTGATTTCAAGTAGGGTTTGTACTGCTCAAGGTCTAGGTTCATGCCTTAAGATTCTCCCTCCTTTGTTGTGGGTATTTTTCTCTTCCTCCATGGTGTTTCTCTCTTCCTCCATGGTGTTTCTCTCTTCCTCCATGGTGTTTATCTCCTCCTCCATGATGTTTCAGTTTGTTTTAGAAACCCTAGGGGAGAAGGGGAAGGAAAAGGGAGTGATAGGATGAAGTTGGGGAGTTGGGAAAGGTGAGCGAAAATTTTGAGAAGGGTATAAGGGAGTTAGGAAGTTTAGGGAAGTGATGGGGAGTTGAAATGTTAAGGGAAATAGGGTAGGAAATTTCTAATACATGGAGGTATCTAGTTGCCTAGGAAAGCACAGCTTAGAGGTAGGGTTTTAGGGAATAGAGCTTGGGAACGGGAAATGAGGGGATGTAAGGGTAGTGGGGAGTAATTTTGGGTGTAAGGAAGGTAAATGGGTCCAGGGGAAAACAATTTAACCTCACAAAGATGAAAAATAGTGTTTACTTACATAGAATATGGCATAGAGGGAAATGAAGGCTTGGCACCATAAAATTAAGACCACAAGTTGAAAGGAGGAGCTTAAGAGGTGTGACTTACTTGGAAATAGGTGTAGAAACCCTTGTTTGCAGATCAGAACCTTTGGAGGCAAGTTTTGAGACCGTGGCTCTCCTCTGTAAAAAGTGCAATGTATAGAGAAAAAATGCAGCGAGGAATTATTAAAAGTGCATCGCCTTTGGGAAAAGCACAGCGTGGCCTCCTGCAAAAGCACATCGCCTTTGGAAAAAGCGCAGCGAATGACCCAAAATTTGATTTTCTAAAGGAAAACTCAATTTTTTGCTTAGGGAGGCTGAGAGCATGATGCTTTGAAGATGAAAATGAATGTCTTTTTGGTCTTTCAGAGCCTTTATGCTTGGAGAAATTTCATTAAACAAACTTGGGACCCACTTTTCCTTTCTTGAAATTGACTTTACATTTCTCTTTATCTTCTATTTCTGAATTAGATCATTGAACTTCATCTTTTGATGGCTTAGGAACACTAATTGAATTTTTAGAACTTTTCTTATTTGCTGATGGAACTTTGAGTGTGCAGCTACTTGGAACTCTGAGAACTTATTACAAATTAGGAAAATAAAATTACATTTTTCTCTAAAATAAAATCTACAAATCAAACTTACTTATGAAATTTCTTTATTAGCACTCCTTCATTTGATGGTATTTTATGCATGAAACGGTGATTTGATGACCTTGGAAACTCTAAGACCTAATGGAGACTCTGATTGAATTAAACCATGATTAAAATGACTGAAATTATGATGATAACTCATGACTGATGGTACACTCAGCAAAGTAGTGAAATGAGCCAGCAAGTTATAAAATTTGAAAGGAGTGAGATCAAACCTAAATTTGCACCAAGTGACCAAATTTTTGCATGATGACCTAATGGAATGACAAAATTTTCAAAATGGGACCCTAACATGACACGAAAAGAGTTTATTTGATCACTAGTGGGAGGATGCAAAAACAGACACTAACAATATCCTCCATCACTAAGTTGTGAAAGCACCACCATCGGGGAAGGGGAAAAAATATTTTGATAATGAAGGAAATCTAACTTACATTTTGGGCCTCATGATTAGATTCATGTAGATATTTCAACTCAAGTTTGTTTTATAGATTTCTTTTAAATTGATAATAACAAACTTCACTTACCCATGGTAAGTTTGCCTTGTACTTTTGATGACATGCCTTTCATATCCCTAAACAAAACTTTTCTTCTTCACTAGGCATGGTGCACTGAATTATCCATTTGTGTTTATTGATTACCTATCATTCATTCCCCCCCTAACATGTATCTCACACAATCAAATCTTTAGAGTCCATTTTGATTGATTAAATTACCAAAATTTCCTACTTTTCACGGTTTTGTGAGATATTCTAAAGCAGAATTAGATTGTTTAGAGGAGAGTTTTCCTCAAAGGTTGCTTGATTAAGTGCATATAGAAAAAGGAAAAACGCCTCAAAATTGTTTGATTTGTAAACTTGTTGATATGGAAAATCCCCATGTTCATGTGTTTAATATTTACAAGTTGATGTAAGTGGAAAACTTAACATGGAGGTTAACAACTGGTGGCACCAACTTGGAAATGTCAGAAAAGTTGTTAGTAGTGCGATTTCACATGATGATCTATAGAAAATGATTAGTGAGATAAATTGACAATTTCCATTGATCTCAAGCTATCATTTGTTGGGTTGTGGCACAACCCCACGTTGTGATGCCTTAAGACAATCGTGGGCGTTGTGTGACATTGACTCGTATTATGCCTAACTTTTATACTTAGTCAATTTTTCAATTCAATCTTCTTATTCAATATGTAGCAGAAATAAACTTCATTAATATTCAAAAATTCTACAATATTGTAAAACAACATAAGCAATAGAAATAAATAGAAGTGTGATATCACAAATACAACAATTAAAAAGAATATGTTATGAGAGGGAACTTCCAAAACACTTTTCCCCTTTGATTCTCTTATTAACTTCAAAGTATTCTACAACAATTTAAAAAGGGCCAACCATGCCCAAACTCATGTGTTGCCCAAGTACAAAGTTACAAAGGTGGCAGTCGTTGGCCTAACCCAATGCACTTGCCCAAAAATTCCAAGTTCACAAATTAGGGCGTGCCCAGCCTAAGACTTGCACACTTCCCAAGAAACACCAAAAAAGGTGCCCTAAAACAGTCTAGAAAACCAACCCTCAACCTTGCCCAGAAACTAGCTCTCTTGGGAAATATCTCCTCCTTTTATGATGTTCCTTAGTTGCATTTCCAAATTCTGCGATGTGTGCCTTGCAACTCTACTATATTTCCCAATTTACATTTTTGTGATATTTCATATTTCGCCCTTTTCTATGATCTTCTTTACGATCTCCTTTTCTTGTGCCTACTACCTCTTCCAAGTGTCGAGATCATATACTTATATGTGTTCTTTCCCTTTGGTGATGTGTGGGCTGATGCCCCTCGAAGTGTTGAGATGACCTACTCGTTGTGCACAGGCGACCATTCATGTACGAGCACACCCTTGGGTTGACCTAACCTTGGTCATGTGGGTGCCCCTTGCTGGGCAGGCATGCCCTTGGGCTGACATATTGATCCAGGTGACTCCAGTCACACTTATAAGTCAAACAGGGCTCAAGAAAGGCTCAAAAATCAAATTTCTTAGAATTCCATGAAACTAAGGTCATGTCAAATCGATTATCGCAATATTTCCAACGATGCAAATGACACCTTAATCCGACATCGTATGTGAAAGTTATGCTCAGTCAAATTTTTAGTCAAAATGGGGAAAATTCAAAGTCAAAGTCATCCTTCTGCCACGTGGCAGGTCATACATATGACACTTGGCGGAAAATTCAACAACCCTAGTGGGACCCACAAAGCTAATGTGGAAACCCAGTCAGCAAACCAAGTAGACCCACAAGTAGGTGATGTGGACGCACCACAAGTTGACACATGGCAAGTAGGTGACATAAATGGAATATGATGTGGACCAATGAGAACCTGCCACATGGCACCTCAAGTTAGGCCCAAGTGGCCTTGGATGGTGCAACAACCATTTTTGTCTTATTCTCATGGTTTTGGGAGTCATTATAATATGGACATACAATTTTCATATATTATATGGTTTGAAAACTATATTAAAACCAAATTGTGCTTTAAAACCATATTAAAGAAAATTTGGGAGTCCATGGGTTTTAAACCCAAAACCTCCCTAACAACAAGTATCTTAATATTACTATTCCAAACAATGTGCCAACATAATAATTTGCCTTATTCACCCTCTCACTTTGTTATAAAATGCCATTCAAATGGTTCAAAAGGAACCATGGAGGATGATGGAGAATACATGAGAGATGAGGGCATAGGAAGGCCAATGAAAACATGAATATCAATAATATTCTAGGAATATTGTTAGAGCATGTTAGGGAATATTCCATAGAATATTTTTTTATGGAGAATATTGAGGACTCTTTAAGATTCCCTTGGAGGCAAAATTTTAACAGTGTCAGAATTATGCAAAGTCTCAATTTTTTGCAAAAAAAATTATTCTTTTTCATCAAATACCTCTTGTCCTTTTCTGAGCATGTAAAAAGGATTTTCCATCATCTATTGTATCTGAATGAAGACTACATATCTTCACATGATTCCCTTTTTAAAATTGTATATCATTCCTTTAAAACTGCAAATGCATCTCCTTATTTTATTGGTAATCCTGAACAAGATCCAAATGATCTTCATAGTCAAGTCAGCACAAGTTCATCTCAAAAAACCATATTCATGACTACTGCCCAATATGCTCCATTAAATCTGCTAGCTACTTTACATGATTTACCACAAAACTAGGGCCAAAGGTTACCTCAATTTGATGGCAGTGGACCCACTACAACACAACAACACATAGACAAAATGAATGACTTTGCAGTTCTTGAAGAAGTTGATCATGATGATGTTAAGATGAGTCTTTTAGCTTAAATATTTTCAGGAGAGGTTAGGAAGTGGTATAGAAGTTTGACAGTTGGAAGCATTAATAGTTTCCAACATTTTGAGCACACTTTCCTTGACAGATGGGAGGTTAAAAAGAACCCTTTTTCATATTATGGATGAGTATAGGAATCTAGAGAGGCAACCAGGAGAATTCAATAAGGTTTACAATTCCATTCCAGAAAACATAAAGCCTCCCCCAGGATTAACTCTACTTCACTATCCAGATATATTTGATGTAGATATGGCCTATCAATTGAGAGAAATAAATCTAACAACTCTTGAAGATATGCAGAATGATGTAGTGGGAGTAGAGGCCAACTTGCTTGCTAAAAAAGCTAAAATGAAAATAGAAAAAATGACAGTAGTCAACGAAGAAGCTACCACATATTTGAATACCGGATTGGATGCTATGAATAATACTATGGAGAAAATTATGGTGAAGCTCACCTTAGAAAAAAAGCCTGCTATAAGGGACCAACAACCTACTCCACAAATTAGGAATCTAAACTTTAGAAGGTCGCGAAATCAAATAAGAAAAAGAGATCAGCGAAGAAGTCTTCCTTTCCAAGTAAATTTTGCAGAAAAAAGAGAGGTTGTTGATTCATGTCACCATGTGATATAAAATTATTGTTTTATATATTCTCTTGAATACAATCATGAAGAGAAACTAACAACATTTTCTCAGCAAGAGGATGTTCAATTTCAACAATTTAAGGAAAGTAGTCGGCCTGGTTGTGTCAGTTATGATAGAAATGAAGAACATGAAGAAGATACTAAATCAGGTGAAGAAAATTTTCCCTTATATTTTACTTCATTTCAATTATTGAAGGATAAATTTTATATTGTTATAAGTTAACAGTCTCATAGCCTTGACACCGAACATAAGGAAAATAATGAGATTGTTGATGGAAACCCTCTACCATTATCTTTTGCCTCATTTGAACTACTGAAAGAAAATTATAAGATTACTAATTAAGTAGGAAAGAAAGTTGACAATAGAAAAGATTGGAAGTAGCCTTATTATGTATTTAATGATCTTATCACTTGTTATATGGGATAATTCTTCAATTCAAAGTCACATCCATTGAGTAACCATGAGATTGAATATGTAGTTGGAGGGTTGAAACATGAAGAGAATTGTGAATTAATTCAAGATAGTTTTGTGCCATTAAGTTTTGGTTCATTTGATTTCTTGAAGAAAAATGTTTAAACTATCACTGAAGTAGAGGATGGTGAGCTTAGAGAGGGGCACATAGTCTCTTCAGAACCAATAGACAATAAATTGCAGCAGTATTCTTTTATTTTCAATGATCGAATAGCTAATTTTTTGGATGGTTTATGTAGTCAAAGTTCTCCACATTTAGCTAGCTGTGAGCTTAAAAATAGGGGTGATGAAAATGTTAATCAAGGTTGTCATTGATGTAAATATAGCATTGCCCAAGATGTCAATATTCTTGAGATGCCTGGTTCCAGATGATGATGTCATGACTCTTGGTTGACTAGGATACCATCAATGAAGATGTCAAGTCACAAAGAAGTCAAAACACTAATGAAGGAAGCCCTAAGAAGTACTTGATCTAAGGTTGCATGCACTTAATGACGGTTGGAAGACTAGATGATGATGTGGAAGATCTCATTTGATTGTTGGAAGACTACCTTGAAACTTTCCTAATGATGCTGCACTATGAAATACTACTACACTATTATTGAATACATGATGCTATATGTTCATGATGATATGGATGCTGGATACTATCATGATGACATGGATGTCCTACATGATGACACTGTGATCTTATGATTGATAAGCCAAACGATGGAGAAGACAAACAAAGAAGAAGTGAAGCAATGAAGAAGCCATGCTGTCCTATTCACTTTCTGCACACAAAAATTAAGGACAGCCACAAAGAAAAATTGTTTTTACCTCCTTAGAGGCATCCTTCCAAATTTACTCCTATACCATCTTTTATAGCATAATTTTTCCTTTCCAATGAGCCTTTACTTGCCCCAAAACTCCCAATAGTTTGTGAGAAATTGAATTTTTAAGGTAAATATATATATATATATATATATATTTGCAACCAAGCCGACCTATGCATAGTCATATTAAGTCGGCCTCACTTCCAATGGACGTGTCTCTTCATAGGGACAAACAACTATATATATAAAGCTACACTCAATCATTTCACAGTAAAAAATTCGGATATCTATCTCTGAAATTTTGGAGGGCAGAAAAGCAGTAGGAGACTAGGGAGGATCATTTGTTTGGATTAAAATCTGAAATTCATATTATATAATCTTGGACCTGTTGCAGCCCTATATTGACAGACCTGTGGAGTTAAAATCTGTAAGGGAATTGGAGTTACAATTTCTTAAAGCTCGGATTGTTGAGGTTTTGGTGGAACAGTCACCAAATAAGAACTAGGATTGCAACAGAGACCAGTGCTTTGGAGGCTCGGACCTGCATTTGTAAAAAAAAAATATTCAACAATTCAGACTTGTTTTAGTGCAGAAATTACAATTCTCATTTGAGGCTCTATTGACAGAGCTAGCCACCTGTTTGGAGGCTTGGACCAGGACCTGTACTCTCAGTTAGTTCGGATCATTTGGACAGACTTATACGACAAAGTTCAATCATTTTTTGGAGAACTATACCACAGAAACTTGGATCTGTCCTACAAATTGCAGCCATATATCTAGGAGTTCGGACTGTGGTAAAGATCTCAGACAGTAGGGTCAGCACCTCAAATTAATTTTGAACTGTTGTCTCAGATAAGCTTAGGGCATTTCTGTTTTGGACCTGTTCCTTCAGAACAATACCTTGAACCTGTGGAAGGATTGGTGAGGAGGGTCCAACTTTGGGCAATTACACTAGCTCAGTGACATATTTTGAGGAAATTTCATAATCATATTTTAGATTTGTTTGATGAAATTTGTAAGCAGCCCATTGACATTATTTGAAGCCTTGAACAGTGAATAACTTAGGGGCCTAAACAATGATAATCTTGGGTTTGAACAAGGTTGAAGTATTTTTGTTGGAGCAGACTTGTTGAGAAGATTTGAAGCTTCGTTGAAGTAGTATTGAAGATCTATTGAAGTCCTCTTGAGCATCTTTGAAGACCATATAGTGTACCTTGGAACACCACTAAAGCCATTGGAGAATACTTTTGAGAAAATTATTGAAGACATCTTGAAGCATTGTTGAAGACTCCCTTGGAGAGTTTTTTGAGGAAGCCCTTGAAGAGGGTTAAAGCAGGTGCAGAACTTGGGGTACCTTGAAGGATACTTGAAGATATTTAGAAGACTTTTGTATTGACTTTAGGATTTGTGTAGTAGATTATTGAATAATATTAAAGAGTATATTGGGGTAGAATATTGAAGACAGTTTTGGCTTTGCACACAGCACCAAGCATTGATTGAAGTCTTGGAGACACCCTTGAAGACCATGATGCATTGTCCATCATGAGGTGGCCTTAGGGAACCTTGATTGGCTATCATGAAGTATGGTGGAGACACCTTCATGTGAAAAGATCAAGGTTTTCATTGATGACGTAATGTGGAGACTACATTGAAGACTAAGTGAAGATTGACAGGGCTTGTTGAAGAAGACATTGGGAGTTGTGAAGTATAACCAAACATCTCTTGACGAATTGAACCAAGAGGTTGGAGCCTCATAGAGACAAGGTTGGTGCCTTGGAAGATAGGGTTGGAGCCCTGGAGGATAGGAGTCCTCAAGAGACCAGGTTGGAGCCTGTACCAGATATAGGGTTGGAGCCCTTGAGGTTGGTCCCTCTGAATTGACAAGGTTGGAGCCTTGGAAGTCCGAGTCAGTGCTTGGAAAATACAGGTTGGAGCCTGGAATATTGAAGATCGGTGTATTCATCTAGGGTTGGAGTCCTACATATATTGTACTTGATTTATTGTAAATAATAAATTAATAAATCCATTTATTCTTATTGTTCACTTTGTGTTCTAAATATAAGTGATCTAACTGGTAAAAATAAAAATTGAATAGAAATATTGATTCACCCCCCTCTCAGTATTTCCAACAATTGGTATCAAAGCCAATACCTTCATTCAAAGCCTAACAGCTTGAAGGTTGATCCTTAGAACACAAATGAAAAAGCCAAGAAAGAAATTCTCCAAGCCTCCTACAGATCTGTCTTCCTCAACCATCACAATTGAAGTCAATCAATTTGTGAAGGCTCCATTGTTCAATGGAAACTTTGATATATGGGAGGCAAGAATGAGGAATTTATTGAAGATTCAAGGCATTGAAGTCTGGAAATTAGTGATTATTGATAGCATGATGGAAGGATGATCCAAGGAGTATAATACAAGAGCAATGGAAGCAACCTTAAATGGGCTACCTGATTCTATGAAGGCCAATCTGGAAAAATGTTCATCAACAAAAGGCATATGGGACAAACTTCATGATCTTCACTCAAAAGGAGCATTGATCATGACCTCTAGTCAAGAAGATGATGGAAAGAAAGAAGGAAATCCAGAACCCATTATGGAAGTTGAAAATAAGAATGATGACATCAAGGCCAAATAATAACTAGAAGAAGAAGAAAGAAAAGAAGACTTTGAAGAAGATCTCCTAGCTAAGCTTATATATTCCATGGAAGAGATTAACAAATTTAAAAAGGAAAATGAGGAGCTTAAGAATATTGTGCAAGATGGTGACCAAGACAAGACAAGGAAGGAAGTTGACCTTTTCAATATTCAAGTACAAGAAAGAAATGAGGAGCTCGCCAAACTTAAGGAGGAATTTCAGCAAAATAAAAGAAAGCATCATGAAGACGTCATATCTATGACAAATCAATTGGATAAGGCAAAGAAAAGGGAAGAATCTTTGTCAAGCCACCTTGAACAAAGACTTAAGAGCTTGAACAATCTTGAAGCATAGATTGGTCAATACAAGGAAGAAGTCTCCTCTCTTAGATCTCAACTAGAAGAAGCAACGAAACAAGCACAAGCAACCGAGAAGGTGATGGAAACTTTGGCATTCATAGAAGGACAAGTTGATGAAGCAGAAAATGAGAGAAACACTATGATATGCCAACTAGAAGAAAAGGATGAATAAATCTCCAAACTAAAATCATACATCAATCTCCTCAAGGCCGAAACATGTGAAGCTACAAGAGTAAAAGAAGAAATGGAGAGCAGTCTAGCAAAGGAGAATGAAGAAATCTTCATAATGAAATAAAATATCATCTCCCTTAAAATTGAAGCACGCGAAGCAAGAAGGATGATGGAAGAAATGAAGAACCAACTAGTTATGAAAGATGAAGATTGTGAAAAGTTGAAAGGAGAAATTGTCTCTCTTAAAAAGGAAGTTGACTTGCTGAATAAGAACTTGAAGAGTTCTCAAACCCTAGATGACATCCTAAGTCATCAAAGATCCCCCCTAGATAAAACAGGTCTTGGTTATGCAGGTGAACCCTCAAACAAAACTGATGCAAACCCTAATGCTTCAAACAACAAGGATGTGGAAAATCTTGGAAGAAATATTGATGTCCCCAGTTCCAGCAAAAGCACGAGTCAATATGACATTGGAAGAAACCATACTTCAAGAAGATATGTTGAAGGTGTCAAGGATGAAAGAGGCAATGGATATCATCAAAGGATCCCAAGGCAGAATGAATTTCGAAATACATTAAGGAAATCTCCATCCTCCAAGTACCACGATATATTTTTTGGTTATTGCTATTCTTGTACAAACTTTGGGCATATGGAAAAGGATTGTAGGGCATACCACATGGACATATATAATGGTTCCCATCAGCTCCCTAGAAAATTTTTTGCAAAAATAAGTCATGATTCCCCATTCATGAACGAGATGGAGTGCTTTAGTTGCCATAAAATTGGACATATGGCTCGTGATTGTAACTTGATTTGGGTTCCTAAACAAGATAAAACCATGACAACCAAGCCAAAGAAGAAAGTTAAACAAGTATGGAGAAGAAAGAAGATTGGGTCGGAAAGTCTTTTGAACACTCAAGCCAACAACACATGTTTTTGATTTGATGAATGCATCACTGGCAGAGAATATTCCAATTCTTAATGATGATATTTTTCCAATTAAGGAAAAGACCATGCATACTGTTAGGGGAGCTCATGATTCTTGACCATTCTTGCAGAAGCTATTCGTGAAAGGGTATTATGAAATCCTTGATGAGTCACACATGGACATTCATTCTTTGATAGATCATCTCTCGAGAGAAACTCCATTGAAGAAATGTAGAGACATCTATCATGGACCACATTGCCAGAAGGAAGAGCACGATGACAGGGGGAGTAACATACCCATGAAGAACTACTATTGATGAAGAAAAAAATTAGTTGATAGGGGGAGTACTTGGGCACCCCGTTTTCCATTGATGTCAAAGGGGGAGAGAATGTTGGGAAGGCAAGAATATTGCCATCAATGACAAAGGGGGGAGATTTTTAATCAAGTTTGTCATTGATGTCAATATATCGTTGAACAAGATGTCAATATTCTTGAGATGCCTGGTTCCAGATGATGATGTCACGACTCTTGGTTGACTAGGATACCATCAATGAAGATGACAAGTCATGAAGAATTTAAACCACTAGTTAAGGAAGCACTAATAATTACTTGATCTAATGTTTCATGCACTTGATGAAGGTTGTAAGACTAGATGATGATGTGGAAGATCTTATTTGATGGTTGGAAGACTACCTTGAAACTTTCCTAATGATGTTGCACTATGACATACTACTGCACTATTATTGAATACATGATGCTATATGTTCATGATGATATGGATGTTGGATGCTATCATGATGACCTGGATGTCCTACATGATGACACTGTGATCTTATGATTGATAATCCAAACAATGGAGAAGAAAAACAAAGAAGAATTGAAGCAATGAAGAAGCCATGCTGTCCTATTCACTTTCTGCACACAAAAATTAAGGACAGCCACAAAGAAAAATTGTTTTTACCTCCTTAGAGGCATCCTTCCAAATTTACTCCTATACCATCTTTTATGGCATAATTTTTCCTTTCCAATGAGCCTTTACTTGCCCCGAAACTCCCAATAGTTTGTTAGAAATTGAATTTTTAAGGTAATGTATATATATATATATATATATATATATATATATATATATGCAGTCAAGTCGACCTATGCATAGTCATATTAAGTCGGCCTCACTTCCAATGGACGTGTCTCTTCATAGGGACAAACAAATATATATATAAAGCTACACTCAATCATTTCACAGTCATAAATTCGGATATCTATCTCTGAAATTTTGGAGGGCAGAGAAGCAGTAGGAGACCAAGGAGGATCATTTGTTTGGATTAAAATCTGAAATTCATCTTATATAATCTCGGACCTGTTGCAGCCCTATATTGACAGATCTGTGGAGATAAAATCTGCAAGGGAATTGGAGTTACAATTTCTTGAAGCTCGTATTTTTGAGGTTTTGGTGGAACAGTCACCAAATAAGAACTCGGATTGCAGCAGAGACCAGTGCTTTGGAGGCTCGGACTTGCATTTGTAAAAACAAAACCTTCAGCAATTTAGACATGTTTTAGTGTAGAAATTACAGTTCTCATTTGAGGCTCCATTGACAGAGCTATCCACCTGTTTGGAGGATTGGACCAGGACCTATACTCTCAGTTAGTTCAGATCATTTGGAAAGACTTATACGACAAAGTTCAATCATTTTTTGGAGAACTATACCACAGAAACTTGGATCTGTCCTACAAATTGCAGCCATATATCTAGGAGTTCGGACTGTGGTAAAGATCTTAAACAATAGGGTCAGCACCTCAAATTAATTTTGAACTGTTGTCTTGGATAAGCTCAGGACATTTCTGTTTTGGACCTGTTCCTTCAGAACAATACCTCGGAACTGTGGAAGGATTGGTGAGGAGGGTCCAACTTTGGGCAATTATGCTAGCTCAATGACATATTTTGAGGAAATTTCATAATCATCTTTTAGAGTTGTCTGATGACATTTGTAAGCAGCCCATTGACATTATTTGAAGCCTTGAATAGTGAATAACTTAAGGGCCTGAACAGTGATAAGCTTGGGTTTGAACAAGGTTGAATTATTCTTGTTGGAGCATACTTGTTGAGAAGATTTGAAGCTTCGTTGAAGCAGTACTGAAGATCTATTGAAGTCCTCTTGAGCATCTTTGAAGACCATCTAGTGTACCTTGGAACACCACTAAAGCCATTGGAGAATACTTTTGAGACAATTATTGAAGACATCTTGAAGCATTGTTGAAGACTCCCTTGGAGAGTTTTTTGAGGAAGCCCTTGAAGAGATTTAAAGCAGGTGCAGAACTTGGGGTACCTTGAAGGATACTTGAAGATATTTAGAAGACTTTCGTATTGAATTGAGGATTTGTGTAACAGATTATTGAATAATCTTAAAGAGTATATTGGGGTAGACTATTGAAGACAGTTTGGGCTTTGCACACAGCACCAAGCATTGATTGAAGTCTTGGAGACACCCTTGAAGACCATGATGCATTGTCCATCATGAGGTGGCCTTAGAGATCCTTGATTAGGTATCATGAAGGACAGTGGAGACACCTTCATGTGAAAAGATCAAGGTTGTCATTGATGACGTGATGTGGAGACTATAATGAATACTAAGTGAAGATTGACAGGGCTCGTTGAAGAAGATATTGGGAGCCGTGAAGTATAACCAAATATATCTTGAAGAATTGAACCAGGAGGTTGGAGCCTCATAGAGACAAGGTTGGTGCCTTGGAAGATAGGGTTGGAGCCCTGGAGAATAGGAGTCCTCAAGAGACCAGGTTGGAGCCCTTGAGGTTGGTCCCTAAGAATTGACAAGGTTGGAGCCTTAGAAGTCTGAGTCGGTGCTTGGAAAATACAGGTTGGAGCCTAGGAGATTGAAGATCAGTGTCTTCATATAGGGTTGGAGCCCTACATATATTGTACTTGATTTATTGTAAAGAAGAAATTAATAAAAGCATTTATTCTTATTGTTCATTTTGTGTTCTAAATATAAGTGATCCAACTGGTAAAAATAACAATTGAAGAGAAATACTGATTCACCCCCCTCTCAGTATTTCCAACAGAAGACTTGGTTTGGAAACCAAAATCATTGTTTTGTCTAGCAGTGGTTTCCCCACAAAATTCACATGAAAATTTTCAGCCCTGTGATGACAACTATAAGTTGGAATTGCATGAAAGAAAGAATGCATATAAAGGTTTGTATTCATGGTATGTAGACCACTTGGAGAACAATATTATTTTTTCGAAGGAATTGAACTTCGATGTTCATTCATTTGAGGATCCTTTTGCAGCATTGTTGGAGTCAACAAGTGGGCCTAATTTTTTAAATTTTGTCAAAGTTGATTTTTATTGAAATTTTTTACTAGAGTTTTCATTCAATAGGTTTTCTATTCCACTCCCGAACAAGTACATGTAGAGAATTAAACCAGTGGATAAATTTCTTGTGTGGTTACACTAGTTGCTTGAATTCAATAAATCAAGTAGCTTGTATCTTAGTTAGAGTGGGTAGAAGTGATGAATAAACTCAACACCTTGAGCATTCTTTTCATTTTCAGTTTGCAGAAAAGTTTTCAGCTTTCAGTGTACAATTTAATTTTCAGTTTGAAGAATGGATTTGGTTCAGTTGGAGGATTGGAATATGTTGTTAGCTTGGTTTTATTTCCCAGCTTTAGCCGAGGGAAGTAATTTTAATTTGAGTTTCAATTTTCATTTTTCTTCTGTTGGAGAAGGTCGTAGGTCAGATCATATTGCAGTTGGGAGCAGCCCAATGGATCAAGCTACTAGTCTACGGTGTTCTTGGCACCTCACAAGGAGGATACCATCCCCATTGAAGCCAATTTTAGGGTCCTATATTATAGGAATCTTAGTCATTTTTGTCTTACTATTCATTTGAGGTAATTTTTGTAACTATTGGTCTTGGTTTCATGAGTGATATGATCTAGAGGGTTCTATTTGTCATATTTCAAAGTGTGATGTCTTGAAAGGTCAACTTAGCTAGGTATAGAGGTCAAGATACATCAAGAAAACATAAGTAAGATCGTGTTTCCATGCCTTGGCATCATGAGCACATATGTGTAGGTTTTTGAGTAAGTTTATATGTCATTTCATGAGTGGTCATGACCTCAGCAAGGGTACAACGATCATGAGGACAAATTGTTGTGATTTTCCATGCGTTGCGCTTCCAATAAGGTGTTGTGCATTCGTCATTTAGATTTGAAATTGTGATTATAACTATCAACTCTACTCCTGGCCATATTAGGAAGTTATTTATACAGTTTTTTTCATCCAAGATCACTCAAATTGTTTTTATTTCCATCGGAAGTTGTGGTATTCCAGTTTTGGTTTACTGCGAAAGGGAGGTAGGGGCGCTACAAATCCACACAGCGTTGCAATTATCGCATACCGGTGGTTGATACTCCTTCACAGGTGCAAATACAAGTCTATTTTTATTCCTTAGCCTTAAATGAATCCTCAAATTTCATGTAGGAGCTAGGAAAAAACATAAAAAGCCTGCAAGGAAGATAAATTCATCATCGTTGCTCTTTTGAAATCATTGTGTTTTATCCTAATTCGTTATGATTCCACACTGTGTTTTATATTCCTTATCTGTCATTTCTAATTTGCATTTTCTAAGTGTTATAATCTGCATGAAATATGTGCCTTGGTTTTAAAACAAAATTGAAATTGCTTCCCTTAAGTTGTTATGCTCGAAAGTGTTAAAAACTCAAATACCTTAAGCATTGTGTTTCTTCCTTTTGCGTTGTGAATCTTCTGCGCAAGTGGGAATCAACCATCTAGGAGGCTTGAAAAATAAGGAGAGACTACTTCAAGAGTTGTACACCATCACATAGACGTTTTAAGCCAACCCATTTGATCCATTTTTCCATATGAGGTGTGCAACCATACAGATCATGGAGGGCTACTTGGACTTGCTACGCATTTGCTACGAAACTGACTATTTTTGTCATCATTTTAAAAATTTGTTTCCGACCAAATGGAGTTTAATTTTGGAAAATCAAAAGACGTTTCTCATGAATGGACCAAAGAAAGAAAAAAAACTCCTTTATTTTATGCACAAGTGTCATATATCGAAAGATTCAAATGCATCTTTACCACCTATTTTACAGGTTTTATCATTTCCTGTTTTAGTTCTGATGTTTAGGTGCCGATTGTGAGGAGTTGGAGAATAATTTTTGGAAACTGAGAGTGGTTTCTCTCAAATACACTCTTATATAAAAAAAAAATCCTTTTGTTTTGTAAAAACTATCAGGATTTAGGAGATATGATCTAGTCTTTATCACCTATTTTTCTAGAAATCCAGTCCCTGTTTCGTTGCGAAACAAGCTGATGCGCTGCAAGTTTGGACAATCAGCACCATTTCATTTCAAATTTTGAATTTTTGGATTCTAGAAGCATTTTCGATCATGTGGATAGGTGGAATATTGTCTTATGAGGTTTATTTAATGTTTATTTTCAAATATTCCAAGTCGGTGATGTTTTAGGCTTAGATTGGTTGTAAGGAAAACCACTCCTATTTTTTAGTACATGCACTAAAATTTTGATGTATCTAGTTAGAAGTTTGTTTTGATCAATAATTTCAACCACTTAGAGTAGGATATTGAACCTTATGATCTATATAGAGATGAAATGCATGGGAAATGGTGTTGTTGGTCAAATTAGAGAGGAAAAAACTTTTTGTGCACTATAATTTCTGAAAACTTTGCGAGTGAATGAATGAAAGATAGAAGGTGATTTCAGGGATATCTGTGTCATATCTTGTTGCTTTTGTGCTCCTTTGATCTCGTAAGTTGACTCATGTGTTTACATCTCTCGAATGTATGTCTTCTTTCTTGGAAAAACTAGATGTTTAATTCATAATTCATCTTAATGGTGCTCTGATTTAGTTTTTCCAAGTGATCAATGTTTTCATCTTAAAGAAATTTTTTATAATTCATCTATGGTTTTGATGATCTATGTGTTGTATTTCACCTTTATACACTCATCCTATATAGCGATTTAACCTAAATTCCACCGCCATGGTTGCCTACCTTGCCCTTGTGGAGAAATACTTTCCTTCTTCATCATATCACTAGACAAAAAACTAATTTGACATGACTCCATGCCCAATGGACTTGTCTCTTTTATCATCAAAATACTTTGAAAATAATACCTTATTGACCATAATAGCTAGCCTAATATCATATCATTTTAAGCAATCAAAGTGAGAGAGCCCTCTCCAAGGCTAGAAGGGATAGATTTTGGCATAAAAGTGGTTTGTGGCTACCTCTGCAATTTATCTCTTCAACCTAGGGAATTTACAGAGTTCTAACACTATACATTTTTAATGTATATATATATATATATATATATATATATATATATATATATATATATATATATATATATATATATATATATTGTATTAATATATCTAGTCATTATAGTATATTAATGATCCTTTAAAAAATTAGGGTTTTTAGTATTATTAATAGCAGACCTTTCTTCATTTATTTCATTTTTGCTTCTCATATCTTATATTAATATCGTTCTTCTCTCAACACTATTTCCCTAGGAATTTTTGTCATGATGATGGATACACTTATGGACCTGAAACGTAGACATTCCTACAAAATTACTGTGGTAAATTTGAGCTTCCAAAATGAAAACATTTTGGTGAATTGAAGTTATTGTAATTGTTGGGATCTTGTTTGTTTTTTATGTTTTTATTGTTTGTGTTCTTGTTTGGAAGACATGTACGAGAGGACACAATTGAACAGTATTATGTATACTTTGATTTCAATGAAATAATAAGTATACATTTTTTTTCGTGGTAAAAAAAAAAGGCAATAAAGAAATTAAGTGAGGATGCCCTCAATTTCTTACCATTTTTGGTATTTATGTTAATAAATTGGAGGTGTGTCTAGAGAATTAGATTGTGTTGGCAATGTTTTGATTGGAAAAATCATATTTTCTTATTCAAGTACAAGATATTATTCATATGCCCTGGATGCGGGTGACAAAAATGGCACGATTGAAAATCATCTCTCCCATGCCCTTGAGGGCGGAGATCTACCACGCAGGGCCGCAGCCAATGCGGATCCTCAAACCATTAGCCATCCACACGATATGAATGGGATAAGGCATGATGAAGAGACGTTTTTACAATGTTACCCCCTCCAGGGTACCCCTCTGCAGCAATCATCATAAATGATTAATAGGATTGATATGACAATCAACCATAACTCTTCCCTCGATCCTGCTCAAGAAATTGGACATGGCATGCAAATGTGTGCGAGGCTCACTCATGATCTCCCCCCTCTCATGTGTCCCAGACCTTATAAAAGGATGGACCCTCAGCACAAATAGACTCACAGTAAGTTCCTTCAGTCTCTCCTTTTTATTCTATTTTTTCCCTCTTACGCCACCAGTCCGTCGCGGATCCCTCTTCCTAGAGCTGCACTGCGCAGACCCCTCTCGGCTGCAACTATCTAGCCTGCGCATCTTATCCCTGCCCCTTCTGCTCCTATAGTCTCTGAGATTTTCTGTCCTCCTGTTGCGCATCCTTCTATTGAAGCCATTCCTCTGCTTCAACGGGAAATGGCTCCCAGATTGCGCCAAAGAACCATCTGCGGTGGACAGAGAGGGGTTGTCCCCAGACATTACCACCATGGAAGGGACAACCGTTTGGAGTATGTTGAAGGCTCCTCCTCCGAAAATTTTGCTAGACAGAGCCCTGATCCTGAGCAGGAGGAAGAAGCCCCTATGCAAGTTGCACAGAGAGGTAGATGTGGTCCACGGAAGTCTACCATCGCACACCAGGTGCACCCCCCGCCTCGCAAGACTGATCCTCTGCCTGCTCAGGAGGATGAGGACGATGAATCGGATGTATGGATTATGGATTTTGAAGGCACATGGATGCGCGTCCCTGACGCTGATGTTGGGTTCCAGTTTTGTACACTTTTCCTACCTTTTTTTTCCCTATTTTGCCTCTTAAATATAGCCAATTGGAGTTCTTTGCCTCTTTATCCTACCTTTCTACCCTAACTTGTGTTGTTTCACCTTATTTTTATTTACCCTGCCAATTCACCAATTATTATGATATGTCGTACCTTTTTTATGAAAAATTGATGGTGAATGTTTGGAGAATATTGATGGTCTTTGTGTTGTCTTTTAAGATGTCATTTATAGCACCAAAGATCCCAAGCATGAAGTTCACAGGAGTAGTTAAGAGGGTGTTGTTACAACAAAGCGATGTTGTTACACCTTGCTATTACAGACCCGCCGGAAAATTGTTGTTATACTTTGCTGTTACAGACCCGTTGGCGAACTGCTGATAGAGTTGTACTGTTGACTGATCCCGTCAACACTTGTTGCTGATCTATCTTCTAGCTATTACACTACAGCTTTGATTCTATTACGATAGCTGTAGAAGTTGTTTAGCATTGTATTTTTGGGATAACAGCCTAAGGGCAGTTTTGATTGTAATATTTTATTTTCTAGTCAGAACTTTATTAGGAAGTTCTTATAACTATATGTGTTCTATTTCAATCAGCATGATAATCATAAGATTCTCATGACTGATTTATTCCTTAATTTTTTGATGTAACCACTATATAGTTCACGGCACTAGAGGTCGAAAGGTTACTGGAGAACAACATTATTTTGGCTCTGTAATTGTGTTTAGATTAATATAGATCATCATGTTATTGTTGTTACATGCGTTATTCAATTTAGTTTCCGTTAAGTTCCTCCTTTACCTGCGCCCTGCTAAGGAGGAAGGGCCCTCCTTCTTAGCAGGGATTGCAGTGATTGAAGTAGTTGTGTGTATGTAATTGCATTTCAGTTTATGTATCAATAGAGTGTTGTTGTTATTGTTTAGTAGTGAATATATCTGCTTCAATTTCAATACTTTGTATGTTGTTACACATATGATATTAGAGACACCAGCTGGTTACTTGTTGTGTGGTGCGCTAGAATATATTAATCAAAGTGTGATTCCAGTCTTGTAGATCCTTTTAATTTTGCATGATTGATTTACTTCCATCATTTACTTTAGCAACGATTTATTTTCTTTGAAATTGCTTCTAGCTAGTGTATCGACACAGACAGTGGAACTGTCATTGGAATAAACAGACGTCCCTGGATTGATAATTAATGTGTGTTGTTTAGTCATTTAACAGTGATTTATATAGTCCAACATTTTGGCGCCATTTCCAGGGATGGCAGTGACGATACAACCAATTAGAGTTGTTTCTTAGAAGTGTTATTTCTGTGTGTTTTCATAGAGTGTCTCAAGTGACACAATTGCCGAGCAGTAAGACGAGAGGTAAGAACCTACGCAGCGCTCTAACAAACTTGAGTGGGCTCACAAATGTCTTGCTGGGACACTTAGGAGGTTGAATTTCTGAGCATTTTGTTTTTTCTTAGAGTGTCTCCAATGACACAATTGTCGGGCGGTAAGACGAGAGGTAAGAACCTGCGCATCGCTCTAACAAAATTGAACGGGCTCACCAATTTCTTGCTGGGACACTTAGGAGTTGAATTTTGGGTGTTTTTTTAGGGTTCCTTTAGCTATACAATCGTTGGGTGGTAAGACGAGAGGTAAGAACCTACGCATTGCTCTAACAAACTTGGGCGGGCTCACTGGTGTAGAAAATGAAGCACTTGTAGGATGAATTGATACACATAGGGCCCATGTGTGCCAATAGGATAACATCAACATCTACAAACACCCCCCACTCTACTAACTACAGGAAAGACGGGTCGTAAGAAGGAAAATAAGAGTGCATATTTAGAAAGGAAAACATTCTTTGGAGATCTGATTTCAAGGGCAGAAAAGGAACAGTCCACATCATACAGAGATAATAGGAAGACAGGACCATAGAAAGCAGCTACCATATCAAGGCCTGGACCATCGGTGTCTTCCATGTCTATAACTCACCATCCTTCAAATAGCATATCCACTCCTGATGGTAAAACTACAGATTCAAAATAGTAGTGGAAAATCATTGATCAGGATCTGAGAATTGAAGGACATGGAGAGACCAGTGGGGAACATCAGGGACCTGAGGAACAAAATCCAGTTGATCATGAATTGGACGCTGGTAGTGTTGTTAAACAGTTGGTCCTAGAGCAGCCTGATCCTTCTATTTTTCAATCTCTAGTACACTCTGAGGCCAGTTCATCCCATCAAGAAGAATCAACCATGGGGGACGAGAATGTCAGGACAGACAGCTCTGTTACTTTTTAATTCCCAATAGTAGTAACACGGGATGAGGCTCTTATGAATAATATCCCTTTATCATCCCTACCATCCTTTCAGGGTATGTTTGTTGAAGATTTTGATACCTTTATGTTTGAATTCGATGTGTTGTGTAGAGGTTATGACTACACTTGAGATGCCCAGAAGATGAAACTATTCCCTGCTACTCTGAAAGGAGCAGCATTCAGATGGTTCATGAGATTAGGTGCTTGCACGATTCAAACCTAGAATGACATGAGAAAGGCCTTCCTCTTTAAGTATCAGGATTACTGCCGAACCAGGGATTTGAAGGACGATATTTTCAGAATTGCATAAAAGGAGGAAGAAATCCTGGAAGACTCTCTAGGGTGATTTCACTATAATTTACAGAGGTCTAAGTTCAGTAATTTAGATCCATAAATTCTAAAGCCAATATTCTTAAGAGGTTCAATAGATGATTGTCTGGAGCATTTGAACATAATAGGAAAAGGAGATATATCGCAAGAGACGTTTGATGAGATAATGAAACTTTGCCTACGTAGCTCAAGAGGATCGGTCAAGGGGAGAGTTTCAGTTCGGGATCCTTCACTTCAGATACAGAAGTCCATAAGTGGAGGATTAACCATAGCGGAGATAGGGAACTTATTTGAGGATTTTAAAACCGACCTCCTTAGCACTCTCTCTACCCAGATCACTACGGTACAAGACAAGAAAGCACAAGCAAAATTTGAAGCAGCCTTAGCAATATTATGTCCCTGATGCAAAAAGAAACATTTGGAAACAGAATGTGGACTGAATAGTGTCAGCCTGTGCAACATCTGTGAGTTGGCGCACTCCACGAATCAGTGTCTCGAGTTGCCCAGACTGAAGGCGGTACTTCAAGAATCAAGCAAGGATGTTCAATATTCTTATTTCATCGGATCAAAGAGACCATGGCAGCCGCGACCTACAAGTATGCCTTCAGATTTTTCCTCTTTTTATCCTTGGAATAATATTAATAATAGTCAGTAATATCCATGGCAGTATCCTACTCCTTCCTCAACACAATTTCCTTCACCATGGAACCAGTGGCCATCTCCTCCACCAATGCAATATCCTCCATCACAACCTAATCCTTGGGGTAAGAACTGGAGAGGCAATGGCCAAGGTCCAGTACCCCCTCCAATATTAATGAAAAAGTTGCAGTTACAACTGCCTTTTATTCGAAATCCTACACCTTCTGTCCAACCCCAATTACTTGTGAAACATAACCCCAATCCAAATAATAAGGTAGCCCAGAGCATGGATGCTTTGGTTCCCCTCCAGACTTATATTATTACTCCTGTAGGTCTTAATGAGGTTTGAATTCAATCAGGGAAAGTAATCAGATCTGAACATACCCCCATTACTACCAAAGAAAGTGAATCACCCAGGAAGGATATGGACAATTATGAGGCAGCTGTTACACATGTAACAACTGACATAACAGCCACTGTTACATCTGTAACAGCCAGCTCGAGAGGGTCTGTTGTTCCTACAACATCCAGTCCGAGTAAGGCTGGTACATCTGTGATAGCTTACTCAACTGTTAGCATTTATAACCCCCCATACCCTCAACGATTAACTGAAACCGGGCTGGTCTCACAACCTGAATCTGAATTCCTTAGGGAGCTGCAAAATTTGTATGTATGGATTCCGCTGTTACAAGCTCTTAAAGAAGTGCCTATCTATGCTAAAAAAGTGAGGGATCTATGCGTCAAAATACCTGGAAGGAAGCCTAAAGACTTTGCTACTACCCATGTCATGGGAAAATTGTCCGATCTTATGATTGATCAGCCTTTGTTGACTAAATATAATGACCCAGAGAACCCTACAGTGACTGTCCATATTGACAATCATCCCATAACTAATACTTTGATTGATCTAGGGGTAGCTATTAATGTCATTACTAAAGACCTCTTCATCTCTCTGGGACTCCATGGACTTAGACCTACACCTACAGTGCTTGAATTAGCAGATAGGTCTCATGTCAAGTCTGAAGGAGTAATTTAAGATGTTGTTATCACTATGGATTCCTGGAATTATCCGACTGAATTTCTCATTTTACAAACCAAATCCAACATAGGGGGTCATCCTTTAATCTTGGGAAGACCGTGGTTAGCCATTGTTGACGCATATATCAAATGTAGGTCCAAATCTATGGTGATATCATATGGATAGGCCACTCAGAACCTGAACCTTTATCCCCCAACAAAACCTCATATGGATTCGAGTAGTCCTTGGTGGGATGAATTTGCACATGAATCTTATCTTTCCCTACCTCTTCTCACGCTTGGAAAAGCACAACACTTTAAGGATGAAACATAGGATGATATCATTAATGGTTTTATTAGTAATTCACTCCCTATTGCCTCCATTAGATATTTTGGAGAATAAGATGAGGAAGATGATGCAATTATTGAACATTTGAAAACAACTCCACTTACTATCAGCAGTCCCGTTGAAATCGAACTTGGAAAATGTTTGAACGTCAATCCTAACCTGACTGCTGAACAAAAAATATTTTGATATAGCTGTTACAGAAATTAAAAAAAAGCATTTGCATGGGACTATATTGATATGAAAGGAATCCATCCTGGCCTATGCACTCACCGCATTTACCTTAAAGAGGGTTGCAAACCAGTTAGACAACCTCATCACCGAATGAACCCCCCACTTACGGAAGAAGAATTGCAGAAATTCCTTAATGATAATTTCATCTACCCCATTTCTGACAGTCAGTGGGTGTCTCTGCCTGTCATAGTTCCGAAGAACAATGGCAAATGGATAGTTCATGTTGACTATATAGAACTTAATAAAGCCACTCAAAAGGACCATTTTCCTTTACCATTCATTGATCAGGTCTTGGACACTCTTTTGGAAAAAAAAAATATTTTCATTTCTAGATGGGTTTAGTGGCTATAATCAAATACAAATTGCCCCAGAAGACCAAGACAAGAAAACCTTTACTTGTCCCTGGGATACTTTTGCATACAGAGTCCTTCCCTTTGGCCTTTGTAATGCACCAACAACCTTTCAAAGGGAAATATTGGGTATTTTCTCTGATCTTTTGAATGATTGTCTTAGAATCTTTATGGATGATTTTACACCCTACAGGGATGCCTTTGAGACAACATTAGCTAACTTGGAAAAAGTGATGGAACGCTGTGAACAAACTAATGTTGCTCTGAGCACAGAAAAATTCCACATGATGATGACCGAGGGAATTGTGCTGGGACATTTCATTTTAGCATATGGAATCAAGGTAGATCTTGCAAAAATTGAGGTAATCTAAAAAATTATGACCCCTAAGACTCCGAAAGAGGTACATAGTTTTTTGGGACATGCAAGATACTATAGTAGATTTATAGAGAATTTTTCAAAGATTTCATCTCCTCTATTTTCATTTTCACAAAGGAAAAATTTGTAATTTTATTAATGAAAACAAAATTACATGTTACACTTTGCTATAATTTTCAGAGACAGGCAAATATTTTGCAACTAGATGCTATATTACAAGAGGAGAGAAAAAATAAATTTTCCTCCCTTTTTTCTTTTCAACTTTTCGCCATGGACCTGATGATGGCAGAGTTGTGATAAGTGCGAGCAGATTTTCAGCTATGGTTGCTCCATTGTCCTTATCCGAATCAGATGTGTCTGAGTTGTGTTTTCTTTTGAGTCCTCCGCTTTCTGGTGCCTCTTGTTCTAAAGACGTCTAAGCTATGTTTGTAGGCTCTTGCATCTCCTGTTCTTGTGTCTCAACTTCGGTTTTTTCCTGATTGTTTTCTTTTGGGGTGGGTTCCGTCTCAAATTCTTCCACCTCCTGTTCTGGTTCCACAGAGGGAAATTACCAGCCCTTTGTGGCTTTCCCTGTCTTTTTATTTTTTCTGTTATCTCTTTTAGCTTCTGGACAAGTGTTCTGCAAGTGCCCGATATTCTTGCATACTCTGCACCTGAAGGCAGTGTTTTCATAGTCAAGATGCTGCATCCATTTTTGTTGTTTGTGAGTCAGTAGGATGCAGTCTGGAAGCCCCTTGCTGAGGTCCACTTCCACACAGATGCGAACAAAGGTGAAGACCCTCTCCTCCATGCGTTGTGTTTCAGTTTTGATATAGCTCCCAATCATGTCACCAATGCTGCCAAGAACATCTTCATTCCAGAAATAAAGTGGGAGGTTGTATAACCTCACCCAGACCGACATCTTGGAGACTTCCATGGTATTTGCGTCAAAATCTGGAAACCAAGGTGTGGTGAATAGTCTGGTGGATCCCCAAAACCAGGGACCAGCTTGTTGGATATGATCTCTGATCTCCGAAGTTAAGAATTTAACAATGAAGAATCCCTTTGAACATAGATGTATTTCACAATCCGTCGTCCAGTTAGTGAAAATCCAATGAAAAAGCTCCATTGGTTTTGGCCATAAACAGTTAAATATGCATATGAGTGCCTGTGATTCAAAAACGAATCTGTGCTCATCTATCTCAGGTAGTTCAATCTGCAGTTATGGAGTCTGGTTGAGTTGTTCCACAATGTATGGTTTAGGGCCATAATCTGCCTGTGCAGTGGGGGCAGCAGATATATTTTTCCCCTTTAAAATATTCTTATAGGTCATTCCCCCGGAGCCCTGGGCACTATGCTGCCCAAAAACACTGCCTCTCAGTCTTAGATTGAGATAAATGGTGGCAGCAGGGCGAATGCCATAATCGCAGAGGTTGCTGGTGTCCTGTAGTGATCTCCCTTCATGGATGAGGGACAGTACGTGGCTAGGATAACCAGTGGATAGCCAAATGGCTTCCTTCAGTTCTGTAACCTGATCAGATTCATTTATCCAATGTAATAAATTGTTCCCCTCAGGGGTATTGATAAAAATCTGAAAACAGTGTGTGCTTACGCGATATACATTTGTAGTGTTAGATGCGGGCTTTTTCTCGTCCTGTTGTGTTTGGTTCCGTGGAGGCCTCCCTTCGTGAACACGGAGATAGACATCATCCCAAGAGCTGCCCACCAGCGAGGGCCAGCGCAAAGAGTAGTCGGCCGGCGGATAAAAGCATATGGTGTGTAGTTCCGATTCAGAAATACCAAGGGAGATCGTATCACAGGTTCTGCTCCTCTGGAGACAGAACAGAGCATCGGGCCGAACGTCTAGGAGATGGTGTGGGAATCGCGCCTCCCATCCGCCGGCGTGAGGGTCACAACGCCCATCATTCTCGCAGAGGCACATAGTCAATATCGAAACGTCTTTGTCGCGCGCATTCAAGTCAAATGGCATAGTCTACCCATCTGGTCTGTTGGGGAACCCTGTAATGGCAACCGCGGGAAGGTCCCACCGTGTAGCATAATCCTTCCCATCCTTCGTGTGGCCGCGAAGGAGTAGATATCGGGTCCATTTCCGCACTAATACATCTCTGCGAGCAAATCCATAGCTGCACCACCAATTCGGCGCTATCCAGCATGTGGCGGCATTGTTTTGGGCTTGAAACCCTAGGGCAAGAGAAAAGTCACCTGCGCTCTTCATCATTTTTCCATCTCCTCTATTTTCATTACTTATGAAAGATGCGGAATTCGTGTGGACAGGGAGGTGTGAGCAGGCATTTTTAAAGTTGAAGAATTGTGTAACAACAACACTTGTTTTACGAGGACCAAACTAGGAATTTCCATTTCATATTGCTACAAATGCATCTGACATGGTTGTGGGTGTTGTTTTGGGGTAGCTGGAGGAGAAGAAACCTTATGCCATTTATTACATCAGAAAGAACTTGACTCTAGCTGAACTCAACTACACTATTACTGAGAAGTAATTCCTAGCAATCTATCAACAAATTTTGGCACTGCATCACTGGGTATCAAGTATTTGTACACACTAACCATGCTGCAATTCATTTTTTAATGAACAAGCTTGTTACTAATGGTAGAGTTACACGATGGTTATTTTTGTTACAAGAATTCGATATTACTATTTAATAAACCCAGGAAAGATAATGTAGTTGCCGATTTCCTTTCTAGATTAACTATAAGTGATGACTGCACTGACACTGAGGATTATTTTCCAGATGAATATCTTTTTTCCAACTCTACTCACTCACTATGGTATGCATATATATCCAATTACCTTGTTGTAGGAAAATTCCCACACCAATTGTCTTCCAAGGAAAGAAGGAAGATTATACACCAAAGTTCTACCTACTCCTGGATAGAAGGCAATCTCTATCACACTCGGCCAGATTTTTAGATTAGGCGATATGTTAGAGAAGATGAATTATTTGAGACCTTGAAGGCTTATCATGAGGAACCCTGTGGAGGATACTTCGCGGACAAGAGAACATGACATAAAGTACTCTCAACAGGATACTACTGGCCAACTATATTCCAAGATGCCAAGAAGTTTTTGAAAGGATGTGATAGCTGTCAAAGGATGGGCCAGCCTCTGAAATAAGATGAGATGTTGTTATAGCCTCAAATAGTAATAGAACCATTTGAGAAATGGGCCCTATAATTTGTGGGGCCAATTAATCCTTCGTCACAGCAAAAATCATACATATTGGTCTGCATCGATTATGTCACAAAATGGGTCGAAGCAAAGGAACTAACTAGAGCAACAGAGCAGGTTGTTTCAGACTTCCTGTTTCAAGATATTTTTGTTCGCTTCAGGATACCCAAAGAGATAGTGATAGATGGGGGGCCTCAGTTCACATCTCATTTTATCAAGAAGTTGGTTGAAAAATATGGAATTCATCATAGAATCACTACACCATATCATCCATAATCAAAAGGTCAAGTAGAAAGCACCAATAAAGTCATTGAGAGAATCTTAACAAAGACAGTAGCCAGCCACCGAAGAAACTAGGCCGAGAAACTTTCAGATGTACTGTGGGCTTACAGGACAACATGGAGGAATACTACATGCTTCTCACCATGTGAACTGGTGTATGGTCAGAATCCCTTATTCCCCATAGAATTTGAAATAAAGACATTAAGAATAGCATTGCAGGTCGATCTGGATTTGAGTACAACACAGACTCAAAGACTGAACCAGCTCAATGAGTTGGAAGAGAAATGGTTGGCTGCCATTCAACAGATAGAGATCATTCAGCATCAAAGAGCACGATGGCATGATGGGTTTATTAAGAAGAAAAATTTCCAGAAAGGAGATTGGGCTCTTTTGTACGATTCAAGGTTCAAATATTTCAAAGGCAAGCTCTGTACCAGATGGCTAGGTCCTTACGAAGTGGATACGGTCTTCGACAATGGGACTGTACAATTGGTCACCATTGACAGTGCTAAGACGTCACTGCTCGTTAATGGGCGCAGTTTAAGGTTATATCATCAAACCACTTCGAAGGAATCATTTTTCAACATTTTCACGGATTCTAATCTTCATGTTACAATAGCAGGGGAACATTCTCATGTGAAGCCTTAAAAATTGAAATTCCAATAAGTGCAGCAGTTGAAAACCACCTTTGTGGTAGTTGTTACACCTGTAATATATATATATATATATATATATATATATATATATATATATAAATAGATCTAACTGTGAAAACCCCTTTCTGAGGCACAGTCGACAATCAGTAACAGCTGAAAACCACTCTTGTGGTGGTTGTTACACCTATGGTTTTCTTCCTGAAACATCATCTCCCCTTTCTGATCTATTTTATAGGATTATGCTATTCATGTAATTTCCTTTTCTGTACCAATTTATCCTGATTATTATGTTTCTCTGAGAATAATCTAATGGATGTCTTGGCTATTACACATGTAACAGTCGACAACCACAAATACTGTTTTTGTGATTCATTCCATAAATAGCAGTAATTGTGCCGGGAAAATGCAACAACACGAGTGCTTCAAGCAGGATGCCGCCAATTGAAATTCTTCCTCCACGACACCTCAGGTATGTCATTAAAAAGGTAAACGTTATCATTAATGATTTAGTGATTAATTGGCAAAGTAATGACACTCCCCACGGCCGTCACCATTAAGGTGGGGGAGGGGATATGTCTTCAAATCATTGAAAAAAGTTGTAGTCATAAATATTGATCAAATCTGCATGCATCTAATCAATAACAGAATTTCCAATGATGACCGAATCCGGTTGGAAAAGAGCGTGTGTACTAAATCCCATTACTTTCCATAATGAGCCATTTATGAATATTAGTGTGAGGTACGATTCGGTAAATCTATAAAAGCCGTCACCTCCCATCAACCTCCTCGACTAAAACCTTCCATTCTCATTGTAAACTCATTGATTGGTAGTAAGCAGAGACGCCGAGAAGCAGCGAATTCAGAAACACAGTGATGTTACAGTGGGGCTGAACAGCAAAGAAGCAAATTCATAGACACAGTGATATTACAATGGGGCTGAACAGCAAGAAGTAAAATTAGAATCGAACATCAGAGATGGGTGGAGCAGTGGTCAGGCATGAGTCGGATTCTATGGACGCCCTGCAGAATTTTCCAGAAGCCTACCATATATTTAGAGATGCTGGATGGATTAAGTTTTTCTAGAAGCTTGAAGGCTCAGACGAGGCAGTGGAAATTGAATTTGTTCAGAACTTGAAAAATAATCAAACCTGAGGTGAATGAAGAGGTAATTTTCCAGGTAACTTCATTACCAGTAGAGGGGCAAAGGTGGTTTAACAGAAAAATCAATGACCCCTCCTTGAAAGAAGACTTCCTAGTAGGGGAAGAAAAATTGGAGAAGAAAGGGAGAGGAATTGACAGATTGTCACTTCCTCATCCTTGGGAAGATGTTACCCTAGTTTTAATTAAATATATCACTTGTGAGGGAAGATCCACGATAGTGTTCAACTATCACTTTCCTCTGCTTAATCACCTTCGGCACCAGCAAAGAATTAATCTTCCATTCTATTTTCTAGAGAATATAAAGCATATGGTGGCAACAGTAAAAACAACAGTACACCCGGAGGCATGTGTGACTAATAATGGAATCATTAAGCTAATTGTGTTGGATGCCCTAGGAGAACAAGGAAAAACTTGGGAAGAATTCAAGTGAAAGAGACCGAGGACAAGTCGGGGGCAACATACCACGACTTCAGGAGGAAGTCAGGTAGAGGTGGAAACCCAGACTCGGTCTACTGGAGTTATGATAGGGAAAAAACTTATCGATGAACCAATTGGGGATAGAATACCAAAACAAAGAGTGAAAGTCAGAATACTTGTAGAACCTTTTCCTACGGCCGAAAAACAGACAGAATCAGGAGTCCAAGAAGAAGAAAGGCAACCCTCCTCATCAGGTAAGGACGAAACCAGTGCCCTGTTTTTAGAATTTGAAAATCTAAGAAAGGAGAATGAATAACTAAAGTAGAAATTATATGAGGGGGAGGAAATATTGATGTCAGTATGCATGGCATGTTTTCAAGACTTAACAATAGCGGGATACAAGGTCTGTAGAGAAAATAGCAACCCAATGGAAACAGAAACAGAACAACAAGAGGTTGTTACACAAGAACCTACTGATGATATTTTTGTTACACAAGAACCAACAGTTAAAGCAGATCCTCCTGTAATAATTGACCTAGAACTCGACCCACAAGAACCTGTCGAGGCCACTCATATTGTAGAATAAACAGCAATGGACATAGAGGCTACTCTAGGTGGAAACAAAGGGGATGACACACATGAACCCACCGAGGAGGTTGTTGTTACACAAGAAATAGTAGCAGAGGTGGAACAACCCCTTGTAGTAGAGGATGGTACACCCATTGTTATATATTGAATGCAGGAGAATGACGAGTCCCATTTTGGGATGGAGTTCTGAGAAAAACTTGCTAATTTATGAGTTACAAAAGTGGAAACAGGAAGAAATCTCCCTTCGGGAGGGGATGGTTTCGTTAAAGGAACATCAAAAAGAAATAGACACTTTACATGAAATATGGATTAAAGCAGAGTTGAAGAAAGGATGGGAAAATTACAAGAAGAAGGAATCTTTGAAGAAACAAGAAGAACAGTTGTTGTTGTCACAGCAGTAGGTTCAGGACCTCACCTTAGACAAGCAAAAACTTCATGACCTCACCCTCAATTTGCTGGGTTGTAGGCGGCCTTCTCCATCCTATCCTATTTTTTTGTGGGAACGTTACTTCTTGTTTCAAATGAAAGCTATTATGGAGGATAGAACTTATTTATGTTCTTCCACTCGTACATTTCTAGATGTTTTCCGTGCCTCCGATTTTGATGAGAAAAGCTTGTTGTGTGAGTTATTCTTACACAATATTATTTGTGAACATGTGAGTATGCAGATGGTTGTGACAGTATTCTCCTATATGGGAGATATTCAATTGAGAGATTTTGTGTCCTTCATGAAGAATCAGATTGAATGGCATCTGGCCATTAAATCTATGGAGACTAATGAGGAGAAGACAACATTGTAGGTTTGGGCAGAACCAGGATGGGTTGTTGAGTTGAGACGAGAATTCAGGAGAATGTTGAGTACCCCTAGGATTAAAGAACCGTTTGCCACTTATAAAAGAATAATTGTGAACTTCTGCCTCAATCAATTCTCAATGATGAAGAGCCAAGCTTTGACAGGGTGCTTGAAATGCACGGAAGCCAACAGTGCTGAGCTATTGAAGGGGGATCCATTCTCATTCCACAATTCTGTGGTGGTTGTTACACATGTACCATCTTATGCACAGATTGTACAATCCCTTGGTGCTTTGTGGTTGGGATTGAGATTCAAGTTTCCTTTGATCTGGCTGCCAATTGAGGATTACAAGATCAATTATGAATTGAGTAAGTATGAGTCAGAATCCTGGGTATGGAAGTTGATGGCCAATAAGGGATATAAGTCTGTAGACGAAGATACGGCTGGTGCTTATGATCTCACCGACCTGCACCGAAGATATTACCATGAGATATGAGTTTGCATGAAGACATGCAAGTATTTTAGTTGGGGGCAGATGTTGGGTACCAGTTTTGTACACTTTTCCTACCTTTGTTTTCCCCTAATTTTCCTCTCAACTATAACTAATGGAAGTTCTTTACCTCTTTCTCCTACCTTTCTACCCTAACTTGTGATGTTTCACCTTGTTTTTATTTACTCTTCCAATTCACCAATTATTATGATATATCATACCTTTTTATGACTAATTGATGGTGAAAGTTTGGAGAAGATCGATGGTCTTTGTGTTGTCTTTTCAGATGTCATTTATAGCACCAAAGATCCCGAGCATGAAGTTCAAAGGAGCAGTTAAGAGGGTGTTGTTACAGCAAAGTGATGTTGTTACACCTTTCTGTTACAGACCCGCCGACAAACTGTTGTTATACTCTGCTATTATAGACCCGCTGGTGAACTACTGATACAGTTGTACCGTTGACTGATCCCATCAACACTTGTTGCTGATCTGTCTTCTGGCTGTTACACTACAGCTATGATTCTATTACGATAGCTGTAGAAGTTGTTTAGCATTGTATTTTTGGGATAACAGCCTAAGGGCGGTTTTGATTATGATATTTTATTTTCTAGTCAGAACTTTATTAGGAAGTGGTTATAACTATATGTGTTCTATTTTGATCAGCATGAGAATCACAATATTCTCATGACTGATTTATCCCTTTATTTATGATGTAACCACTATATAGTTCTCGGCCCTAGAGGTCGAAAGGTTAGCGGAGAACAACATTATTTTGGCTCTGTAATTGTGTTCAGATTAATACAGATTGTCCTGTTATTGTTGTTACATGCGTTATTCAATTTAGTTTCCATTAAGTTCCTCCTTTACCCGCGCCCTGCTAGGGAGGAAGGGCCCTCCTTCTTAGCAAGGATTTTAGTGATTGAAGTAGTTGTGTGTATGTAATTGTATTTCAGTTTATGTATCAATAGAGTGTTGTTGTTTTTGTTCAACTGTGAATATATCCGCTTCAATTTCAATACCTTGTATGCTATTACACATATGAAATTAGAGACACCAACTGGTTACTTGTTGTCTGACGCACTAGAATAGATTAATTGAATTGTGATTCCAATCTTGTAGATCCTTTTAATTCTGAATGGGTGATTTACTTCCAGCATTTACTTCAACAACTATTTCTTTTCTTTGAAATTGCTTCTGGTTGGTGTATCGACACAGACAGTGCAACTGTCATTGGAATAAACAGACGTCCCTAGATTGATAATTAATGTGTTGTTTAGTCATTTAATATGTATTATATAGTCCAACAGCTGAGTATCTAGTGCCACCCCTCATCCTTCCTATGATGAGTCTAGCAGCATTTTGAGGAAGCTATGTTATATACGCCATCAATAGAAGGAGGAAGTACCCGATAATAATGATGAAGCTGAAGACTAAGGACTGCGAAGCTGCTTAGTTCTTCCTTGGTTTTTGTCATGCATGCTACTACCATGGACTCTCCAGCTATAATTATGCTTCTGCAAATTTTGTAATATATGGATACATCAGCGTTGCTGCGAATTTTGTAATTTCTTGTCTCAAGTATTTTTCGGGTTGGTTTCATCCACGGAGGCAGCCCCGAAACCGAGCAACTAAGGTTGGGATTGGTTAAATGCAGCTTACCAACCCTGCCTATAGCATATGTAATTTTTCTCTTTTCGAATTAATATAGAGTAGCCTAATTTACCAAAAAAAAAAGATATTATTCATATGGAAAAATGCTTTTATGATATTAACAAAAAAACTTAGAATTCTCAATTATTTTTGTTCTAGTTTTAGAACGTTAGTAAATACTAATAATACAAAAATCATGATAATAAAATTTAGGTGAATCACCTACCCCAACTTTCTATATGAAAATAATAAAAACTTCGAGGAAGTTATTTTATACAAATATAAATTTTAGATAACATTGATGATAAGATCAATTTGAACTAGAGTGGGGGAAGAGGAATTAATGGAGGTTGGAAAACCTATTTTGTTCTTTGTTTTACGGAAATCAAACCTACGGATAGATATGTTTTCCCTAAAACTGGTGGTTGTACTAAGAACAACAGAAGAAAAAAAATGACAGAAAATGACATAAAGGCATATGATCTATTCATGTTAAACAAATTGAATCAATTGCATTTGAAAATACATATTTAACATCATGGACACATGTATTAGGAAAGAAACAAATCTCTTTATTATGAAGTAGAAGGAGAAGTTAAAACCAGTTGGATCGATTCGATGTCAACTCACTCCAGCGTTAGTCCTATACTCATCACATCAACATCATCACTCCAAAAACATAAGATTACATGCAGAAGATACCTCCAAGAGCTGTAATCTCACCAGAATAACTCTGCTAATTCAAATTCTTGCTCTCTTGTGTTTTATGATCAGTGCTCAATTTATAAGTAGTGAAGGTAGTTTGACATTAATCAATCATTCAATGGATTTTCCAAAAATGGATGAAGAGGTTTCCTTGTTCATGGGAATAGGAGGATAAGAGGTTCAATGGCTCCATGGTTTGCATATTCGAAGTTATTAGATGTTGTGATAGCAGGAACAACTTCTAGAAGCCACTAGAGGGTGGGAATATTCCCAGAATCCAATGAACAATTCGCTCAGAGACAACCAATGCACTATAAAGTGAGCCTAGATGCTCTAAAATGCAGCTTTTCATGGGATTAGATGCTTTGAAAATCACTTATTGCAGACTAGGGGTGCGTTGATGGCTCAATGGAACACTTCAATTGGCATCTAAGCAGTGAAACTTTCATGGAGGAAAACGATCAATGGGATGACTTGTTTAGGGCATGTAGCAACTAATTTAGAGTATGATAGACCCTAATTGATACCGATATGGGCTTTTGGAGTGATGCCCAAATTGACCTGTAACAGCTGCCCCCTAAAGCATGAAGTCAAAAATGATAATGTTGATTGATATGTGTTACAATGTGATGAGTAAGATCTGAAGCAGACGGTGACCTGCATCAATTACAATACATTACATCATGATAACGTTTCATCTTGGACATGAATTGTTGAGGGAGGCATACCCATACTCAACACATAAAATATCATAACATAATAAAGTCATCTACAAATATAGACCCATGATAGGATGACCATCTATGTAAATACCATCGTACCGATGATTTGGTACTAATCCTTATATCGCAGCCCATATGTTTGAAACTAGATCTAGGGTCTTCTATCTCATTCAGTCGATTGCTTAAGTACGAGTCTAACCATGAGAATATGTGATCTAAAGTAAAAAATGGGAAGACACTGTTTGATTACTAGCCAATGATGTAAGTCGTTAGTAGATGTGAGAGAAACCACCGTTGATGATAATGGCTCTCAAGGTACTGCAGTACATTCTGCATGGTGTGAATAGATGATTTGATGTCAAACACCGTACAAAGTCTTTTGGTTGAAGGCCTGTGACGTTAACCTATCGTTGAAAACGAGAAACTTGCCCTTGATGTATGCAAGCTCCAAGGTACTGAAAAGTTGTTTCTAATTCAACTTCTTGGATGATGAGCTTATGTCGACAGGAAGCCACTCGTCGCAGGAGGGCCTTGATGTATCCCCCATCAACAACATGAAAAAAGAGTAATTATTTTAGAGACAGAATGTGACTGATGCGGCAATTTTCAGGGATGGCAGTCATGAAATGAAGGTTTACGAGCATTGCAAAGGATGAGGAATAACTGAGTGACTTTTCTTGAACATGTCGGCGACACTGAATGAGTTGGTAGCATTGACCCAAAACCAAAGTGATGGACGGTGTGATAGACCAGAGGTATGATATAACATCAAGCAGATAACCCAAAACAAAATTCACGGAGATGAAGTGAATAAGTGTCATGTTTAAGAGCGACATGCTACCATAAACTGATTTATCCCTTTCCAATTTTCACCAGTCATTGCTGACCAATACCTCTTTATTTTTTAACAAGCTTGAGGAGGATAGCACATGCTTGATGTATAATTCCACCCTTCGGGTGAATCCATCGCTATGTGATGTTTTAACGAGTCTAGCAAAGGTGAAACTCGATCTTGCCATGATGGACTAGTTCGTCACTATTAGATGTTTTTACGAGTCTAACGACAGTGAAAAATCGGTCCTTTTTCATGTTTAAAGAGTTTGCAAAGGGGACGAAAAGAAAACTCCACAAGTTATTTTTCGTAAAACTGTCCCTCGGATCCGAAAAAGTGAAAAATAATACATGAGAGAACCTCTTAGCCATGTTCGACTAGGGTTTTCCTTTTTCATAAAAATAATCTATCTCAGTATGGAAAAGGGTTAAACTTATACTGAGTAGATGTCGTTTCAATTCCTTTTATGAGCTTGAAAGGACAAGTGCTCTGTAATATTTTCCTGTTTTAGGAGTCTGAAAAGAGTTGAAAGAGAACTCCAGGGTTTCTCTTTTTTGTAAGTTTTAACGAGTTTGAAAAAGTGATAAAAAGTGTACTCATATAGCCGACTTTCAATTTAATTAATGAGCTAGAAAAGACAGAAATAACTCGGCATTTTCATGTACGTTTTACGAGCATGAAAAAAACAACAAAAGAAGCTTTGGATTTTCATGAGTTTAACGAGTCTTGAAAATAATAACTGAAATGGACTCGAGATAGGTTTCACTTTTATAAAAGCTGGAAACATAGAAAAAATTATGCTTGAGAGTAGTTTCATTTTTACACAATCTTGAAGCATAGGAAAAATTATGCTTGATAGTAGTTTCATTTTTGCAGAAGCTTGAAATAGAGAAAAATGTGCTTGAAATAGGTTTGTCTCATTTTTACGCGAGCTTCAAACAAAAGAAAAAATCATGCTTGAAAGTGTTGAACCCTTAGTTAAACTGAGAGGGAGGGGGGTGAATCAGTTTAACACATTCATGGACTTTTAAAACTTTTTCCTTAAAACTTATTTACACCTTCATTTCATATTCAACTTAATATGTGAGTAGTCTTAGAATGTGAGAAACAAGTATTAATATAATGTAACAGTAGATTTAATATGAGAGCAGCGAGTATTGAGCAGATGAGATAAACCACATCAACACATAAACATCATGCACAGGGACACCAGATATAAGTGGAAACCCATAAAGGGAGAAAACCACATCTTATTGTTGTTGTGATGCAAAGGCAAGCTCCAACTCCCTCTCACCACTGATTTTCTGTAGGAACCAACCTACAGGAGGCTACTACCTCAATTCTGCAAGCTACAACTTGCAATGAAGCTCCAACTTCCATCAAATTTCTGCAGGCACCAACCTATAGGAGGCTCCAACCTCAGTCAGCTACAACTGACATCTACCAAGCTACAACTTGATAGGGAAGCTCCAACTTCCTTAATCTTTCAAAAGAAAACACTTGCTGATTTACCTTGGATATCAACTCTATTATGTGGCATCTCTTCTATTGTACATCAATTTTCATATTTTCTCTGTATCATCTCTGCATCTTCTCGGATTCTCTATCAGCTTCTCCTTCTTCTCTACTCAGCTCCTCCTTTTTCTCTACCTCACTGCTTCATTTCTGCATTCTCTGACTTTTCACAGCATCTCGTTCTGCTCCTCCTTCTTCTTATCCTCTCTGCCTCAATTCCATACTCTGCATTCTCTATATTCACTCTCTCTCTTACCTTCTTGTGCATATCAATGTGATATTATATATAGCGTTGATCACATGACTCTTTACATTCCTCAGGGAATTTGAAGTGAATAGTCCTGACTTCTTTCCTTCTGCCTTCTCATTTCTTTCACCCGCTCATTCAGAAAAATATAACAATATGCATTAATTTCAATATTACAGTGGGAGTTTTGTTTTACTACCGGATACTTGCCAATGCATCACAAACAATAAAAAATTAATTACAACATTTACATTCACATTTTTAGTTACACACTTCAATTTCACTCAGCTCCTTTTCTGGATTTTGGCTTTAATGGATTTGTCTTTTCTGCTGCTATTAAGTAACTGATCTGCATACTTCTGTTCATCATGCCTGCAAAATTCCCTGTGACTTTTTCAATTCCTACACTCTTTGTTTACCTCTATTAGCCCCACATTTTCATCCCTGTGTTTATTCACCTGTTCACTATACTTTTGTGCACCTGCTGCATATATAACTGCTTTTTCAAGTTTATCCTCAAATAAATATAAATCTAGGCAATGTCTGTTCATTATTAATCTCTGTGCTCGGGCTCCCTGCTTACACCCTCTCTGTCCATATAATATACTTTCAAATCAAACCCCTTCAGACTTTTTGGATCACTGTACATTTTTCTGCAACTGTCTCTCTCTCTTTCGTTACAGTTGTGTAACTGCTACACATATAACTGTCTTTTAATATAACAACTGATTTTAAATATGGGCAAACTTGAATTAATGCGGAAACTTCATTTTTCCATGGTTATAAAACCATACGTATAAATTCATTCATATTTCAATCTTTACAATATTTCATATGGGGCCATATATATCGGGACCCACATATTCCAAAGTCTTCAAAGTGAAAACGCCTTTCGAATAGTTTTTACTATAGAACCTTTGGTTTAACCAACTCTCGGCATCTTCAAAACTGTGGTTAAACCATAATAAAAAAACCCAACTTATAATATTTTGAATTAATATTCGAATATTCTGGCCAAGCCATTACATAGAAGTCTCTGCATATACTTGGTTTTTATAATTTGACTCCACTGGTCAATAAGTTATATTGAACTCTGTTTATGAGGGCGTCAATGAGTATCTCAACCTTCGACTTTGTTTTTAAACCTTAGGCATTTCAAAATGTATCCATATATATTAAATGTATAATCAGCTCCAGGACATTCTTATGTGCGCATTCCACTTTAATATATCAGATATTGCAATATATATCAACCCCAATGCATATTATAATATATACACGTTCCGTGGAGCCCACTTGTTAATGCATTTCCTCAATCGACGGTTAATAACATATCGCACATCCAACACTGATCTGACGGATATCGCTCGGCGAAGATGCACGGACGATAACGCGCGATGGCGCGCAGTGAAAGCGGTTTTGGGGTCCCTCCGTATGCCACGTGTTAGCCGCTCTATGGAATCGCTTCGATTTCTTGAAAACCGCTTGCCCGTCGACGGTGGTGCGATGAAAACCACCGGTTCGCTCTAAACCATGTCCATTGTTCCTCCTTCGTGGTTCCACCCCTCTACTCCAGGTTCCGTCGCCAAATACTCCGTTGCGCTCAGGTTCCGCCTTCAAGGTTCCGCTTCAATAAACACACAGCTTCGTGCCTCTGCCTATTATGAAATTGGCCACACAGGCTAGATTCCCAATACTCAATCACAGTCTCATTCACTTTTGTTTATCCATGAAAGCATAACTCTGTTTTAATTGTTCTTCCTCCGCGCGATTATGTTAATGTAACTCAGGTTATATATAATTCGCACTGATCCATACTCTCAACAGAGATTGGAATGGATAGGATTCTTCCCTATTTGTGGATGCAAATATACATTAAAGGGCATCTAAACTAACACAGGTCATATATATATATATATCTATTCCAGCAAACATGCTCTACGATCAGGTGTCCATTCAATTGCATTCTTCAGCAAGCGGGTCAACCCTATCGAATCCACCATACAGAATTATATCCTTTACTGATTTGCTATCTCGTGCTTTTACAGAAATCGAATCTATCAGCCCTTTACTCAGATTTACTCAACCATACTTAACACATATTTTGAAGAGACCAGAACCCTCCAACTTTAGAGGTTTGTCAGGATGTATGAATCAATTAGAAATTCTGGAACAAATTGCCTCTCTACACAGATATTAGCAGTTCAGATTTTCCCATAATGCAATAAATCAGGGATTACAAGAATCGACCCCTTTCTCTCAACCTGCAATGGGTTCACAATTTCGGTTCATTCCATAATGCATACAACTTGTCCTCTATACATTGAGTCAGGAAATTAAACAAATAGGAATATACACAATGATTGATTCTTCCTAATTCACTAATTCATCCAATGATACAGATATTCACACTAACCCTACTACAGTATTTCCATTAATCCATTGGTTCTAATACACACAATTCCACAGTTCTTCATCAACATATAAAAATGAAATCAACTACAAAACCCTTCTGGTCTTGGCCAGATATTCAATTGGCCCTTCAATTAATTACCTTGTCTCTCCCTAGCAGCTCTCTCTTTTTCCATCTCCTTTGTCTCTGTTTCCTCTGATGTCTCTGCTGCCTTTCCAGATCTCCAATCAACTAACCCTTCTAAAACTGCCTCAACTTCATGTTTCATGCTCTCTTTGCCTTGTTGTTGTTTCAAGTGCTCCTCCTTTGTCATTTCCTTTGCCATCAATGACAACGTTTCCAACAATCTCCCCCTTTGGCATTGATGGAAACCCATCCACCAATAATTCAATGCTTCCTCCAAGTCTTCCTCTCTCTGGCTTCTTTTAGAAGACCCTATCTTCTGTTACTTGCTTTTCATCCCCCTTTGACATCAATGGCAAAGGGTTGCACATTTCCTAGAGTGCTTCCTATCTCTTCATTTCCTCTCTCTGAGATGTATTTAGGCCTTCTTCTTCTGACTTTGTACCCTGCTGCTCCAAATTGGTGTACGTTGAGAGAACACTTTTGAGGATTATAGAACTTTGAATATACACAATAAGTTGATACAATTCAAACACATAGACTTCTTTCACTTGTATAGAGCTAAAAGTGAAGATAATGACACTTCATAGAACACATTGTACCAACTTTATCTAATCAGAGATGTATGATTGGATCAAAAACTAAAATACTGAAAAGGCTTCAAATATACTTCTGTCTCTATCTGATGTAGTGAGCTAATATATTTCTGTTGAGGAAGATTGTAGATGGAATATGTCTTCTTTTGCAATACTAATCTGCAATACCACACCTGTTCAATTATGATAATGATGCCAATATATCTTTTATAGTTGTAATGCCTGTTGTTTGTAATCTGTGCTAAAATGCTGACAGGGATAATATACTTAAAGACTGAAAGGTCCTTGTTGCTGTTGTGAACAAATGAATCATACCAGAGCTTACAGCTTATTGTGAGAATAGGCAATATATTTCAATATAAGAGACCAAATGACTTTCACTGCTTGCACATTGTACTTTCAAAACAAATACTTCAACTTCAGGAAGGCATGAAATTATATATAGAAAAAGATATTGCTTCGGTGCTCAATATACTACTTCAAGTGTAAATCAGATACTGATCCTTTAGCACTGCTACTGCCCTTTTCATGTTGAATGCAGATAACCCTGGGAATTTTACCTTGATGCATTCTTGCCATAGTCCTTTGATCCTGAGGACCTGTATCATACTACTGCTCTATGACAACACTTGATATTCTGTTGATAGGCATGCTGCTTGTACCTAAACACCAATTGACATTACTTTGATAAACCATGCAGAGAATTCAATTCAGCTTGCACATTAACCCATAATTGATGCATCCTTCATAAATTCTATTATTGATCTTTCCACTACTCACACCAACAATCATCAATATATTGAATCTGATCTTGGCATTATTTACCACTCTTCTTTTTCTGTCCTTCTGTTCCAAAGAAAGCCATTGCATGTTCCTTTCCAGGACTGCTCTAGAATCATTGTTGCTTTATATTCAATTCAATTGTTCTAACATAAAGATTTTCAGGAAGACATCTTCAATTTATTTTCTATGAATCTTCATGGGTTGATTACTCAAAGATTTATTACTCACTTAACTGCATTTCTCCAAGTGGACCTTTTGAAAGATGTAATGAACTGATGATAGGCGCTTTTCTTACTCATCCTTCTTAATGTGATACATTGTTAATTATAGCAGTATAGGGCATAGTTTGATCATCACTTTAATGTGATAAAGTCTTCTTAGCTTATATGTTCATTGCTAAGGTTTCCTCTATCATCATGGCTTCTTGCTCTCTTCTCTTCTTCCATCAATTTGTCAGCTACTTAATACTTCAGATGATCTTCTTTCTCTATAGTTCTCTTTTAGAGGAATTTCATTTTTCTTCCTGATCTCATAGTTGTTCTCATTACATGGAGCTCTTCTTAGAATACTTTCATGGGGTCTATATATGAACTACTCTCCCCCTGGAATGTTGCTTCATATTTGTCACTGGATGGATTTTTTCTTTGCTTCTTAGAGCAACTCCCCTTGAGACTATGGAGGATTCGTTATGTTATTGAGATAATAGGCTCCCCCTTTCTCTTTTCCTTCAATACCTTATTGGGGTTCATCATAATGTCTGCTCTTCTTTTAGATTCATAGTCTTGATTGATCTGTTTTGATCCCATCATCTGTCTAGAGTTCTTTAATGTATATGGCAGATTACAGTCCTTTGCTTTGTGACCAAGTTTGAGGCATAAATAACATCTTATTTTATCATAGTACATTTGAGTTGATGTATAATAATTTGTTCCCCTTCTTGAATACATTTTACATTCAACAGATTTATGTCCAAAATTATTGCATGCATAACAGTAGCCATGGAAATAATTTGTGTACCTGGTGAAGGATTGTCTTTTCCATTTGCTTGCTTGAGGGGTTCTTCTCTTTTGCTGCATCCTTTGCTGGTTGGACTGGGTTTGCTTTGTCTTACAATATGCTACAGTGTGTCCTTGTTTGTGGCAGGAAAAACAAGTGATGCTTCCCATAGGAGGAAAGAACCTTCTTTGACATCTTCCAAATTTATTCAATTCATCCTTAGGAGCATATGAGCCTTTAGCAGTTGATTGTTTCATCCTCTCATTCTTTGTTCTTTCATGTTGCTACTTGATTCTGTTTGTTTCTTTACAAATCTTGTTCTTGTTGGCTTCTTCTTCTGTGGGAATCTTCTGAGCTACTTCATTTTCCTTTACAGCTTTTACAAAGATGATTTTCTTGTTATCTTCTGCCTTGGACTTACTGGTTTCTCCTTCATATCCTATCCCAGTCTTTATGAGAGGTGACCTTTGTGCATTTAGAATCTGGTCCAACTGTCTAGAGCCTTTCATTAGAGGTGTATTAATTAATAGTTCTCTTTGGGCTTTTTCTAAGTTCTTTCTTAGGCTCACTACTTTTTCTTCCAATTTTTCACATTCAAGACTTTTCTCTCTCATTTGTTGCAACAGAGTGTCTTCTACTTTCTTTGTTTCTTCAAGCTGTGTCTTCAGGCCAATAATTTCTTTCTTATCTTCATATTCTCTCTCATCACATATTTGCACCAATGTATTCAGGTCTTTGTTTTCATTCTTCAGTCTTTCTATTTCAGTCAAGGCTATGTCAAGTTTGGATTTTTCCTCAGCTGCAATTTCTTCATGGTTCTTACTGCCATTCACACTTCCAAGTACCTCATTTGATTGAATATTTTCCTGTTAACATGAATTTTTCTTCTTCTTAATTTTCTTCTCCTTCTTGACAATGCAATCCTCAGTGTCTACTCCATGCATGAAATGCAATCTGTCCCAAATTTCTTTTGCAGAGTCTAGATCCATTATTAACTCAAGATCCTTGTTATGAAGATTGTTATATATCACACATTTTGCCTTGGAATTCCTCTGTTTTTCTTTCACTGTGGGGGAGTCTGTGCAGTAACCATCACAAACAAGCTTCCATACCTCAGGTTCATCAGCCATTAAACCTGTTTTAACCTTATCTCTCCATTCAGGAAAGTTTGTTGTATTTAACACTGGTGAATTTTGATAGTCCATGACTCAACCAGATCTCCTTCAAGCTATTAAGCTTACACCAAAGGAACCAGCTCTGATACCAATTGTTGAACCCTTAGTTAAATTGAGAGGGGGGTGGGGGGGGGGTGAATCAGTTTAACACATTCATGGACTTTTAAAATTTTTCCTTAAAACTTATTTACACCTTCATTTCATATTCAACTTAATATGTGAGTAGTCTTAGAATGTGAGCAGCAAGTATTAATATAATGTAACAGTAGATTTAATATGAGAGCAGCAAGTATTGAGCAGATGAGATAAACCACATCAACACATAAACATCATGCACAGGGACACCAGATATAAGTGGAAACCCATAAATGGAGAAAACCACATCTTATTGTTGTTGTGATGCAAAGGCAAGCTCCAACTCCCTCTCACCACTGATTTTCTGTAGGCACCAACCTACAGGAGGCTCCTACCTCAATTCTGCAAGCTACAACTTGCAAGGCAGCTCCAACTTCCATCAATTTTCTACAAGCACCAACCTACAGGAGGCTCCAACCTCAGTCAACTACAACTGACATCTATCAAGCTACAACTTGATAGGGAAGCTCCAACTTCCTTACTCTTTCAAAAGAAAACACTTTCTGATTTACCTTGGATATCAGCTCTGTTCTGTAGCATCTCTTCTGCTGTTCATCAATTCTCATATCTGCTCTGTATCATCTCTGCATCTTCTCGGATTCTCTATCAGCTTCTCCTTCTTCTCTGCTTAGCTCCTCCTTCTTCTCTGCCTCACTACTTCATTTCTGCATTCTCTGAATTTTCACAGCATCTCGTTCTGCTCCTCCTCCTTCTTATCCTCTTTGCCTCAATTCCATACTCTGCATTCTCCATATTCACTCTCTTTCTTACCTTCTTGTTCATATCAATGTGATATTATATATAGAGTTGATCACATGACTCTTTACACTCCTCAGGGAATTTGAAGTGAATAGTCCTGACTTCTTGCCTTCTGCCTTCTCATTTCTTTCACCCGCTCATTCAGAAAAATATAACAATATGCATTAATTTCAATATTACAGTGGGAGTTTTGTTTTCCTACCGGAGACTTTCCAATGCATCACAAACAATAAAAAATTAATTACAACATTTACATTCACATTTTCAGTTACACACTTCAATTTCACTCAGCTCCTTTTCTGGATTTTGGCTTTACTGGATTTGTCTTTTCTGCTGCTGTTAAGTAACTGATCTGCATACTTCTGTTCATCATGCCTGCAAAATTCCCTGTGACTTTTTCAGTTCCTACACTCTTTGTTTACCTTTGTTAGCCCCACATTTTCATCCCTGTTCACTATACTTTTGTGCACCTGCTGCATATATAACTTCTTTTTCAAGTTTATCCTCAAATAAATATAAATCTAGGCAATGTCTGTTCATTATTAATATTTGTGCTCAAGCTCCCTGATTACACCCTCTCTATCCATATAATATACTTTCAAATCAAACCCCTTCAGACTTTTTGGATCACTGTACATTTTTCTGCAACTATCTCTCTCTCTTTCGTTGCAGTTGTGTAACTGCTACACATATAATTGTCTTTTAATATAACAGCTGATTTAAATCTGGGCAAACTTGAATTAATGCGAAAACTTCATTTTTCCATGGTTATAAAACCATACGTATAAATTCATTCATATTTCAATCTTTACAATATTTCATACGGGGCCATATATATCAGGACCCTCATATTCCAAAGTCTTCAAAGTGAAAACACCTTTTGAATAGTTTTTACTACAGAACCTTTGGTTTAATCAACTCTCAGCATCTTCAAAACTGTGGTTAAACCATAATAAAAAACCCAACTTATAATATTTCGAATTAATATTTGAATATTCTGGCCAAGCCATTACATAGACGTCTCTGCATATACTTGGTTTTTATAATTTGACTCCACTGGTCAATAAGTTATATTGAACTCTGTTTATGAGGGCGTCAATGAGTATCTCAACCTTCGACTTTGTTTTTAAACCTTAGGCATTTCAAAATGTATCCATATGTATTAAACTTATAATCAGCTCCAGGCCATTCTTATGCGCGCATTCCACTTTAATATATCATATATTGCAATATATATTAACCCCGATGCATATTATAATATATACACATTCCGTGGAGCCCACTTGTTAATGCATTTCCTCCATCGACGGTTAATAACATATCGCACAGCCAACACTGATCTGACGGATATCGCTCAGCGAAGATGCACGGACGATAACGCGCGATGGCGCGCAGTGAAAGCGGTTTTGGGGTCCCTCCGTATGCCACGTGTCAGCCGCTCTATGGAATCACTCCAATTTCTTGAAAACCGCTTGCCCGTCGAAGGTGGTGTGATGAAAACCACTGGTTCACTCTAAACCGCATCCATTGTTCCTCCTTTGTGGTTCCGCCCCTCTACTCCAGGTTCCGTCGTGAAATACTCCGTTGCGCTCAGGTTCCGCCTTCAAGGGTCCGCTTCAATAAACACACAGCTTCGTGCCTCTGCCTATTATGAAATTGGCCACACAGGCCAGATTCCAAATACTCAATCACAGTCTCATTCACTTTCGTTTCTCCATGAAAGCATAACTCTGTTTTAATTGTTCTTCCTCCATGTGATTATGTTAATGTAACTCAGGTTATATATAATTCGAGCTGATCCATACTCTCAACGGAGATTGGAATGGATAGACTTATTCCCTATTTGTGGATGCAAATATACATTAAAGGGCATCTAAACTAACACATGTCATGTATATATGTATTCCAGCAAACATGCTCTACGATCAGGTGTCCATTCAATTGCATTCTTCAGCAAGCAGGTCAACCTTATCGAATCCACCATACATAATTATATCCTTTACTGATTTGCTATCTCGTGCTTTTACATAAATCGAATCTATCAGCCCTTTACTCATATTTACTCAACCATACTCAACACATATTTCTAAGAGACCAGAACCCTCCAACTTTAGAGGTTTGTCAGGATGTATGAATCAATTAGAACTTCTGGAACAAATTTCCTCTCTACACAGAGATTAGCAGTTCAGATTTTCCCATAATGCAATAAATCAGGGATTACAAGAATCGACCCCTTTCTCTCAACCTGCAATGGGTTCACAATTTCGGTTCATTCCAGAATGCATACAACTTGTCCTCTATACATTGAGTCAGGCAATTAAACAAATAGGAATATACACAGTGATTGATTCTTCCTGATTATAATTCACACTGAGTCACTAATTCATCCAATGATACAGAGTTTCACACTAACCCTACTACAGTATTGTCATTAATCCATTGGTTCCAATACACACAATTCCACAGTTCTTCATCAACATATACAAATGAAATCAATTACAAAACCCTCCTGGTCTTGGCTAGATATTCAATTGACCCTTCAATTAATTACCTTGTCTCTCCCTAGCGGCTCTCTCCTTTTCCATCTCCTTTGTCTCTGTTTCCTCTGATGTCTTTGCTGCCTTTCCAGATCTCCAATCAACTAACCCTTCTAAAACTGCCTCAGCTTCATGTTTCATGCTCTCTTTGCCTTGTTGTTGTTTCAATTGCTCCTCCTTTGTCATTTCCATTGCCATCAATGACAACATTTCCAACAGAAAGTGGTTTCATTTTTACACAAGCTTGAAACGTAGAAAACCATGCATGAAATAATTTTGTTTCAATGCCCCCAAGCATAACTTGCAAGAACATATGCCCCCCATGCTTCATTTTATTCTCTTAAGTAGACTACTGGTTACTAATATCTGGATGAATGAAGGTTCATTTACGAGATCAGATGAAATACTCAACTTAATTGGGAGAGGATTTGTTTCATTTTTTAAACGAGCTTGACAGGTGAAAATAACTATGCTCATAGAACTTTGTTTCATTTTTTAACGAGCTTAACACAAGAAAAGGAACTATGCTCATGAGAACCAGTTTCATTTTTAACGAGGTTGACACAGTGAAAGAATCATTCTCATGACCTGATTCATTTTTTAACGAGGTTGACACAGTAAAAGAACTATCCTCGAGACCTAATTCATTTTTTTAACGAGGTTGACACAATAAAAGAACTATCCTCAAAACATCAACATCGTCACTCCAGCAGCATAACATTACATGCAGACGATACCTCCAAGAGTTGTAATCTCACCAACATAACTCTACTAATTTAAATTCTTGCTCTCTTGTGCACTATGATCAGTGCTAAATTTATAAGTAGTGAAGGTAGTTTGACATTAATGAATCATTGAATGGATTTTCCAAAAATGGATGAAAAGCTTTCCTTGTTCATGGGAATAGGTGAATTAGAGGTTCAATGGCTCCATGGTGTCCATATTCAAAGTTATCAGATGATGTGATAGTTGGATCAACTTCTAGAAGCCACTAGAGGGTGAGAAGATTCCTGGAATCCAGTGAACAATTCACTCCCAGTCGACCAACGCACTGTAAAGTTGGCCTAGATGCTCTACAAACAACTTTTCATGGCAGTAGATGCTCTGCAAAGCACTTATTGCAGACTAGGGGTATGTTGATGGCTCAATGGAACACTTCAACTGACATCTAAGCAGTGAAACTTTCATGGAGGAAAATCATCAATGGGATGACTTGTTTAGTGCATGTATCAACTAATTTAGAGTATGATAGACCCTAATTGATATTGATCTGGGTTTTGGGAGTGATGCCCAAATTTACCTGTAACAGTCTTAACAAACATTGTAAAGAAAGCATATTCTTGGTTATGGGAAAAAATAACCTCCTCTTTGGTATGCTTGTTACTCTAGTAATATTATATGGATGTGAACTTTGATATTATGACATTTGTAAAGAAACTTGGAGAAAAATCAAATAAATCGATAAGTGTTTTATAATTAACAATCTTAAAATTATGAGGTGGTGGGAGTGCGGGAGTCATGTTAGGTCCCTATAATACTAGTGTAGCCCCCTTATTGTTATTGTTAATGTAGCCCCCTATTGTTATTGCTGTCCCCATATAGCCCCCATATTGTTATTATTGTTCTCCATAGAAGCACACTATTGCTATTGTTGTGCCCTTACATTATTATTGTTATGTAGGCTCTGATTATATTGCGACCCCTTAGACTCTTGTATATACCAATGAGGTCTTATCATTTGTATAATCCAAGAATTTTTCATTTATGTAATGTAAAGTAGGTTTCCCCCTTGAAGAGGTTAATTTTCAAGTCATTTATCTATCTTTTCTTTTGTTTTGTGAGCTAGTTGCATAACATTTGGTATGAGAGCTTTGGATTCTAGGGTTTCATTGCTTCAAAATAGCCATCTGGGAATTTTTGCTATAATTTTTTTTCTACTATGCTTCGAAAGATAAAATTGCAACCATGTGAAGCTGAAATATAGATGAACTTCGTGTACAAATTTTAGATATTATTTCACTATCTTTTCAGAGACATGATCCAAGGAAGTTAGGGTTTTCCAGGCTCTAGAATTCCATCTCAAACAGGTGACCTAGGAAAAATTGTCACAAATTTATCTCTGAGCATCAGATTTGAATTTCGTAAACATTGATGAAAAGCAAATGGAATCTAATTTTTCAATTATAATTCTCAGGGCCGAAGGTCGAAACAGTGACACGTGGCACTCTGTACAAGTTCACTCTACTGAAGCAGTCTATAATCAGGCCATCGTGGGAGATTGGGCGTAACTATTTGTTAAAGAATCTAATATTAGTCTGAATTATGGGGTTAGATAGAAGAATAAGAGGGATACCAAAGGGAAAAAATTTAGACCTTGGAGATTTTAAATTACAGAGATAAAATAGTTTCAATATCGAGCTCCTAGAAAGCAAGAAAAATGTGTGCATTATTTTAAATTTTGCATAACTTTTGTTTGAAAAATCAGTTTGAAGTGATTCAAAGGGCATAATAAAGAATATATGTCATTGTTTTATTTCAAAATTCCTAGAAGCAAAAAAATAGACACACCTAGTAAGAAACCAGAAAGCTCTTCTATGATGCATGACCAAGTGCAACAAATTTCACTCTTGCAGAGAGTAACCAAAAATGAACTGGAAGCTAAGATGGATGGCTTGAAATCTGACATGGAAGCAATGACGAATGTTAAGATGGAAGGTTTGAAGTATTGTTTACAAACAAAAATGAAAAGGGACTTGGAAGGTTTGAAGGAGGGTTTGACAAATTTGCTACAAGAAATGCTTCCTAGTGGTGACAAGGTGCTCCACGAAAATCATGATGAGGATAAAAGGAATACAAATTATGATTTTAGAAACTCCCATAGTGGGTTGAATACTAACCACATTCCAAATATAGATATGAGGAATTTTTATGATAAGGATGCGGTGACATGGATACTACAGATGGACACTACAAGGAAAAGACCCTCTAGTGGATTTTTTTGAGGAACCCCATATAAAAATAGCCCAGATATCCGTTTGTAGTGGAGGTCTCTAGAGGAGGTGGGCGGGTGGAGGTTTTTGCAGATGTCTTTTGTCTGGTGTGTTTCTCATCATAAACCGCACTGGTGCGTTTAACTCACAAAGCATCGGTGCGTACTAAAAATTGGCACACCAAGACATCGTGCTCTCCATACAAACCCACCCAATGCGTCTCATTACTGTAGCGCACTATTGCGCTACTCAGAAACAGGCCCGGTGTGTCTTAAAAACCCGTGCTCAAACATAAACAGGCACGGTGCGCTAGGCATAAACCGCCCGGTGCGCCTCAAAAACCTGCGCACTGAAACAGGTGTGTCTTAAAAACCTGCGTTCAAATAGAAACATGCCCGGTGCACTAGGCATGAACCACCCGGTGCGCCTCAAAAACTCGCGCACCAAAAAAAGGGTTAAATAAAAAAAATTACCAGCCAAAAAATCCACATTTTAACTTCTTCAGTGCTCTAGAGCTCTCAAGCACCGGTGCGAATTTCCCTTGTGTGAGGCGCCTTGCCATCACTGCTCCCATTGCACGCACTGCTTCAGTCCATTTCCCACCATGTGGAGTTAGAATTTTGGAAAACGATGGGAAAATTTAGTTTTTCAAATTCTTTAGCAAACATGCCTCCTCAACACCCAAATGTATAGGTATTTTACTTGTTTCTCAATAATTAAACTTTTTAGTGGATTAGATTTGTCAAAAAACTTTAAATTTACTATTTAAAAAAAAAAATCCTGCGCAATGCGCTTGAGTCGTTCGGCTCACACCGTTCGTTGTGCTACCAGTAAATTTACAGGTAGCATCATGAACGGTGCTAACGGAAACCGCACCGGGGTCGGTGCGGTACTAAAAACACGCGCTGTGTTTTTTTTAAAACTTATATGGCGGTGCGGTCGTTTAAATGATCGCGTTGTTGGTTATGTACCAGTGTCAGGAGGGTGGTGCGTTGACTAAACTATCTGCCCCGGAACGGATATTTCGGTCAGCACACCGCCCTCTGGACACTAGTACATAGTCAACGGTGTGGTCATTTAAACGACCGCACCGTTGAACATGTACTGATGTAGGAGGGCGGTGTGTTGACTAAAATATCTGCCCCATGGTGCATAGTTTTTTCAGCGCACCGCCCTCCCGACATTGGTACATAGTCAACAGTGTGGTCATTTAAATGACTGAACCGTTGACTGTGTACTGATGTCAGGAGGGGAGTGCGCTGATGAAACTATCTACCCCAAGTCGAATAGTTTGGTCAGCGCATTGCCCTCCCGACACTGGTACATTATCAATGGTGCAGTCGTTTACAGGATTGCACCGTTGACCATGAATTATTGTTGGGTGGTGCATTGACCTAACTATCTGCCCCAGTCGTGGTATTTTGTTATATTTTAGTACGTTTTGTGGTTTTTTAAATTGTTTCGTCATCTTTCATGATATTTCGTGATCTTTCGCAATTTTTTGTGATCTGTCTTCATCTTTCATGATTTTTTGGGGTTTTTTATGATTTTTCATTATCTTTCATGATTTTCCATAATCTTTCGTTATATTTCATCATCTTTCAGGATGTTTTGCAATCTTTCGTAAATTTTCATCATTTTTTACAATCATTCTCATTCTTCCGTGATCTTTTCTGATTTTGCGTCATATTTCACATTGTTTCGTCATATTTCGTGATATTTTAAAATGTTTTGCAGTATTTTGTTATATTTCTCAGTAATTTTTTATATTTTAGTGACAACACATCGTATAAAAAAGTACATTTCATGTCTTGCAGTGGCTGCAAATTTCCATGCGCACTGAGGACAGTGCGCGAAAAAAATGGACACACCAGCACCAGTGCATGATTGTTTTTTTGGGCGCACCGACTGTGGTTCACCTGTGGGAGGCACAAGAGAGAAAGAGACTTGTGTACCATCGCCCTATTATGGAAACCACCCAGTTGCTCCTAAGGGAGGTAGGCCTCCTCAAGTTTTATGAGGAGGTTGCATCCCTAAAGGGCCATAATGGGTTATTGGGACTACTCATCTTCAGGTGGCATGCCCACTGATAGGCTTTTCGGGTTGCTCCTAACCTGTGGTACATACCCGCTAAGGAGGAAATATATTTTATTACTAGCATATCTAGGAGAGGGCGGGATTTTTGCTTTTTCCCAGAGCTCCCCTTCGATTATGCAGTAGGGAGTCACGTGGTGTACTCCTAGAGATACATTAGCGACGATATTCTTTCTCCTACATATTTTCAGGTGTCCTGTGGTCAGTTACGTATTTCTTCGTTTGGTGCAGAGGAGATGAGGTGCCTCTCACTGCTGCTAACGACCATTTCTCACCATATCAGTGGTGGGAAATGCATTAGTTTCCCTCTTTTATTTTATGTTGATTATTTATTACAGGCGCCACGACTTGTGAGGTGGTCTGCATTTTTTTTGCAGTAGTTTTGTACAACATTAGATAGATGTCGTTCTCAGGCACATGGGAGGGTGAACTTCCTTTTTGCTTCAGAGTTATTTTGTTTATTTTTTGAGATGTTTCCAAAGACGAGGCCTACTTTTTTTCGACAGCCTCCTATACCGACGATGCACGTACGGATGGAGATGTGGGGCCAGATGATGCCTAAGAGGGGCGAGTCTGACTTTTCCGCCAGGATATCTCATGATGCATTGGAGTTGCTATCAAGTGTTGATGATGACGCCTTCGTTCTGGTGCCATGTCTGTATGCTGGTTTGGATTTGCGAGTTTATGCCAACATCCTCTTCACTTAGGATGAGCCGCCAGATGAGAGAGGTAATATTAGTGTTTTCTTTAAATTTATTCTAACACGTTCTTTAACTTGTTTTGTTAAATTTTTTAATGAAATTGTCTAATTATTGTTGTGTACTTATATAAATTTTGTAGATATTGGGTCATTCGTTGGCGATGGGATTCCACCACCGCTGAATGATCCAGGTGTAGATCTTGCTGACGAGGAGATGGCAGATGTGAAGGATCAGGTCGGTGACAGACCTAATCCTCATGATCAGGCGCAGCTACTAGCGGGTATGAGGCGTAGGCCTGACACTCGATTTAGGATGGATTTGGTGGACTAAGTCTATCGACTACTAGGTGAGGAGGGAGTCAGGCCGATTACTATCAAAGAGATACAGGCTGATGATAGGCTGACAGAGATATGGAGAGTCATGCCCTGTGATATTTTGACCCTCATGCGGCATATCGTTGGGGCAACCAAAGTACTGGCGCGGGCGAGGAGGGTCGGTCAACGTAGGCGTGGTGGAGATGCAGTACGACAATCGACTAGCGCATCATCTGATGATCATGATGGGAGTGATCATCGTTATAGTACTCCACCTCCTCCTCCACCTCGCGCTAGAGATGATCATGATGAGAAGCCTACAACATCCATTCCTGATCATGAGCAGGCACCTGATCTTAAGGAGGGCACAGGTCCATTTGAGGAGGTAGGTCCATCGACTGAGCAGGCCGTTGCACCATCCACTGATCAACATGCTGGACCATCCAAGAGTCATCATTAGTAGGAATTTCCTGTTCAACATGAGGCACATCCGAATCAATAAGCATGTGATTGGCATCTCTCTAAGCATGTCGAGCCATCGACTGACCAGGCCTCAACTAGTACTATTATTGATGTACCACCAGCTGATATTTGACATTTATATGCAGTTATATATTTTTGACATTATATATATATATATATATATATATATATATATATATATATATATATATATATATATATATATATATATATATATATATATATATATATATATATATAATGTTACAGATGTACTTAATTTACATGTTGGTGTTCATGATGATGTGTATATTGTTAGGTCATGTTAAATATGTTCATTTAATGTGCAACTTGCAGATAGATGTGTATGTGATAGTAGTTATTTGACATGAGATGTATATTTGATGTTTGTGTTCTGATGATGTTATACAATGCTTGTGTTTTGTTAGATGATCATGATCACGATGATTAGATGATGTTAGTGAATTTGAATGTGTTTTTTAGTCGAATATGATGTTTGTACGATGGTTATCATGATCGTGATGTTTATTTTTAATAAATCATGATATTTATTAAATATTATGTCATGATTGTAATTGAAATTTTAATTTTAATTGTATGTAAAATTGTAATTGTAGTTCTAATTGTAATTGTATGTAAAATATTTGTAAAATTTTAATTGTAATTAAAATATTTATTTATTGTGAAATGATTGTAATTGTAATTTTAATTGTAATTGTATATATGTAAAATTGTAATTGTAATTGTATGTAAAATTCTAAAATTGTAATTGTATATGAAATTGTGAAATTGTAATTGTAATTGTATGTAAAATATTTGTAAAATTTTATTTGTATTAATGTGAAATGATCATAATTGTAATTTTAACTGTAAAATTGTAATTGTAATTGTATGTGAAATATTTGTAAAATTTTAATTGTATTAATGTGAAATGATTGTAATTGTAATTTTAATTGTAATTGTATATATGTAAAATTGTAATTGTATGTAAAATTCTAAATATGTAATTTTAATTTTAATTGTAATTGTATGTGAAATTGTGAAATTGTAATTGTATGTAAAATATTTGTAAAATTTTAATTGTATTAATGTGAAATGATTGTAATTGTAATTTTAATTGTAATTGTATGTAAAATTCTAAAATTGTAATTGTATTGTGAAATTGTAAAATTGTAATTGTAATTGTATGTATTGTCATCATTCAATTTTATTAAAAAATTTAAAATTGTAAATTAATTGTCAATTTTGAACCATAACTACCATAAGTAAAATGTATACCGTAAATATTGTTAAATTGTCATAATTGTAAAATTGTCAATTTGTTTGAATATAAATAATTGTAAAATAATAAATCTAGAATAATATGAATTTTTTTAACATAATAAAGTTTAGAAAATAATGCAAATAAATTCATGTACTTTAGAATTATCATTATTTTATTATGATCTTACATACAAAAAATAACAACGTACATTTTGAAGATATCATTCACACACATTTAAAGCAATCAAGTAGTTGTATTATTTTAGGAATTGACATTATAAAAAAATAAAAAATAAAAATAAAACTTTATAGAGTACGCCATTGTTTTCGAGATCAACATAATTGCAAATTATCAAGTGAAATGAATTTATCGTTAACACAATGCAAATTACCAATTAATTCAAAATACATATTATAATGTTTCGAAAAAAAGAGACTTAGTTATAAGGTAATTAAGTCCTCTTCTTTATAAAAAGCCATCTTAAAAAGTATAAATGATGAAATAACACATGTACCATATCACTCTCGGTTCTCATGATCACTCTCATTACCTTCCAACTTGCTCGGCATGATAACACTATTGTTCTCAAAAATATGTTTTGATATAGGGTCATGTCTCAATACGAACCACCAATCCATATCCAACACATCTGGGTAAAAAATCATCTGGTTGCAGTGTTTGGGGAAAACATAGGGCTCCTTAGTTGCATCCCACATCTTTCTCGAGTTGATAAATATTAGCCTACTATCACGATATTCCTTACATTTCCGATCAAAGGTGTCCCACCAATTGCACCTAAAAATAGCACATTGGAAAGGAGAGAAATCCAATTCAATAATCTCTTGTATCTTTCCGACGTAACCTAACGTCCCTCGTACTAGGTTTTGATCATGGTGGCTAGATCGACTAGATTGATCGAACTCGACTTCCACTCCACAGTCTTGTGTCATGTGTCCATCATCGACATTTTCTATGTGAAAATGGTGTCCATATGCCCACATAGATGGGAACAAATGCACCTATAAAAAAGTTAAGAAATCATAGTGTCATGTGCCTTATAATAACTCAACTGTTAAAATATGAAATATAGATGTAATTACAATTCAAAGGTGCATTATTAATTTTAAAATGTACATAAATAGATTATTACCAAGTGGGTGCACCCAATCCCTACGTTTAGCGCATCCTCTTCAGCATGCGGGTAACGACCAGTTGCACCGTATTTCTCTTTGACTTGGTCAGCAACCCAAATTTTGGGGCATATTTTTGGAATATTTTCTTTTAAATGATCGGGATAAGGCACATTTTTACCATTCAACCGTCTGAATTCTTTCCTGTCACTATCCCATTTCATCCTCTTTTGTTCTCACAATGTGACCCACGGTTGTGTCACTTCGGAATTGTAAAAAATGAATTTATTGATTGCTTCAATTTCTGCATTCGCTGATGAAATAAAACTGAAACATAGTACATATGAGATCAAAATATACATTATATCGAAGTTCAACATGAATATTTACTTTGTGTAAATTTGAAAAATTATAAGTCGCTTACTTTTTATCAAGCACATTTTTCCATTCGTTTGGAGCAGCTCCCCTTCTCTTTTGTCTTCATCCCTTTCATTGTCCCAAATCACCACACCTAGTATGTTGTTGATCTGCTTGATGTACTCACTGGCATAATAGAAAGACTCATACAATATGTACCTCTCTGCCATATACCCCTTGGGTTTTGCCCATTGTCGAACAAAACCTTTCAATTTCTTTAATTACCTCTCTAAGAAGAACATCCAATGACAAGAAACCATCCCAACTAATTCAACCTCATCTACTAGGTGGATTATAAGATGAACCTGCAAGTCCATGAAACTCGTCGGCAGTTCCTTCTCAAACATGCAAACAATCTCAACTATCTCTTGACGCCAATGTGGAATGCTAGCCACATGAATCTCCTTTCACGTGATCCAAAATACAAATGCAGATAATTTAGATATGGCATGTCCTAGGTCTTGGGGGAATTCATGTTTCACACACCCACGCACGAACAAAGGATATTGACACTGAAAATTTATAAACACGTGAAATAATATACAAAATTATTTATGTTTTATGATCCCTGCATGGGATAAAATTTATTAATATAACAAATAATAAAATCATGCTTTTGACATTATACGTACTCTTATAAGATTGAAATGGTCATGCGATTTCAACCTTGACAAATGGTCATCCATGGTGAAGCAGCGTCGTAGTGAAGACCCGTATGAAGATGGCACCCTCACACCCATTATAAATTCCTTTTCCAAAGAAATATCATCTTTTTTAAAAATCCATGGGACATCACCTTCTTTGAAATACCATGAATTAGAGGGACCAGCGCATGCCTCTGATCCTGTACTTTCTAATCGTCTTCACCAATGTTTCTTTTTAGTTTTTGAAGTAATAAGATCTTTCCTAACAACCAATATGTCACTTTGTTTCGATGATATGTTCCTCCATAAAGAATATGAAGCATTTTTAAATATATGCATGGGATCTAATAAGTGGGTAATCTTAAGATTCTCCCAATATGGGAGGTTATAAAATATAGATTTCCTTTTCATCCCAATGGGAAATTTCTCAACATAGGTGTCGAATAATTATGAATCATCGAACATAGGCTCACCATTTGAATAAAAAATTGCTATGAAATCCTTCTTTTTCTCTCTCTCATATGCTCTAAGCCATTCAGCTAGTGTCATTATTAGAGGCCTTTGGGTTCTCTCTTGTTTACCATTGAAAGCGGATGTTGCTCTTCTGTAAGGGTGTTCTTTTGGGAGGAATACCTTGGAGCAGTCATACACTGGCTTTCGTAGGTCATTGGACCATCTAGCTTTCATAGAAGGTCCACAAGGTTTACATCCAAAATACCCTTTTGTTACAAGACCTGCAAAATTATTGTATACAATATATATGCATGGCACGTTAAATAATATCATCAAGATCAGAACAATTACAACGAATTAAATAAATAATATGTGAAATAATATTGTTACGTATATAAACAAATCAATAAATATGTAATTTACCAGAGCAAACTCTTAAGCCTGGATAATCATGTGTTGTGTAAGCACATATGGCATACAATGTAAAACTCCTCTCTATTGCGATGGGTCTTGATACATCATATACATTTATCCCATCCCATAATTCCTTAAATTCATCTACTAGTGGTTGTAAGTAGACATCCATATTCTTCACTTGTATTCTACTAGGGAATGTGAGAGACAACATAAGATGTTCATTCTTCACGGAAAACCATGGGGGGATATTGTTATTGATCACTACTATAGGCCAAACATAATAGTTGGTGTTCTGGAGGGAATATGGGTTGACGCCATCCATGGCTATGCTGAGTCGTAGACTTCGTACTTCATCCTTGAATTTTTCAGACCATGTATCCTCTATATGCTTCATGGCTATTGAATCTGTTGGGATTCACATAAATCCCAACTCACTTTTATGTGAGGCATGCCATCCCTACAACATAGCTAATTATTTTCAATGAATGCGCCTTTGAATCCTTGAGATTATAGGCATGTGCCTCAATATCTTAAAAGGAGGACCACGTGATTTACCCTTCTTTTTTTATTTATCATACCTGTCATGCCCACATTTCATACATATATCTTTGTCTACATATTCTCCTCTATATAGAATACAATCATTTGGACATGCACGATATGATATATACTCAACACCCAACATTTTCAACAATTTTTTTGCCTCTTCACAGCTACCGAGAAAGACATTATCACTCGGGAGAACCTTATCTTTGAATAACCTGTAGTTAGTGATCATGGACAATATTAAATGTACATTAATGCTGATATAAGTATTAACATTCATTAAATTGGCCATTTGTAATGTTCATTATGTGATTATATTTCTCAAAATATAAGGGAGGACTTGATGGTCAATTACCTAAAAATTTCTAAGAAACATGCATTCAAAAAGCCTAACTTTGCTTTTAAGTTGTACAATAACATCGATGTCCCCAACTGGGTAGAATTTGACTGACCGCCAGTTCCAAAGAGAGGGGTGGTGGAAGCAAATTTAAGGCTTTCGAAAAAGGTATCGGCGATATGAGCATCATCCCCTAGCTGATCATTGTTCTAGAATGCATCTAACAACATTGTCTCCATGGCAGTCATATCCCTTAAGTAATCATCCATACCAACCTCTATTCGATTGCCTCCATTTCCAACTTGTGAAGAACTACTATTGTTGTAGTCATTCTTAATTGGTGAATTTGGACGTAGTGGGAATTGAATAGGTGGTTGATTCAACCATTCTTGGTATCGTTCCTCTCTGATTTTTTCTATTAATTTAGCCTTCTCTCGATTTAACATTGTCGTGGAGTACAACGAAAGATGGTAGGTAGGTCGCTCATCATCACTAGAATCCTAATAATTTCAAAAAATATATTTGAACATGATTAGTACAAAATCTATGATATCAATTAGTAAGCACGTCGACAATGCATGATTAATTGGTTTTACGTTGAAATAATTACATTAATATACCAAACAATTATTATTACCATCATTGTCCCAGGATTGTGGCTAGAAGATGCAATGTTACAATTGGCAGGGTGAAGCGGCTGTCCATTTTCATCTACCAAATGCGCCTTGTAGTATGTTTCTCCTGATAAGAGCTTCCGACGTTTTGGAGCTGTTTGAATATTTTGTGCATCTAAACTCGATTTTGAATCTGCATGAACCTGCAAATTTGTATACATTAATTTTATTCATCTGATTGACATGGATTAAAAAAAAAAACAATTAGATAATGAAAAGATAAATAAAATATGAAGTAAATATTACGTCTCGAGATGGATAGGGAGAACTCCACAATGGACTTTGAGAAATATTATGGAATAGGCTGGATTTTGAAGAATTGTCCATTCGATATAATTATGATATTTTCTCCCTGCATTTGAGAGAAATCAACAATAAATTTTGGTGTACACACCTAAAAGTAATTTTGGTGCCTTAAAAATGGACTTATTGTTATTGGTGATAATGTACAGTTAACCGCACCGATGTGTTTTAGTTACTGCGCACCCATGTTGTGTTATTAATTGTCGCACCAGTGCCGAATAACCGCAAATAAAAAAGTGAAACTTTATTTTTTTAAGTGAAAAAAATAAAAATAAATAAATAAATAAATAAATAAAAAATAAAAAATAAAAAATAAAAAAAAAAAATCCGTAAATTGAAAAATGGGTGGCAAATTATTTTCAAAAATCTAATTTCATAAAAGAATTCTTTAAATAGTAAAAACTTTTCATTATTTCATTATTTTTGCAAAAAAATTCAGGGAGATATTTGCACGAGAGACATACCTGGAATAAGAGAGCACGAGAGCACTGTGGAGCAGCGAAATACTTTCGAATAGAACTATTCAAAAAATCAGAATTCCAAACATCTGGTGATTCAAACCTTGTAGCATAGAATTTCAAACCATCTAGTAATTAAATTTTACTGTAATAATTGTTTTTTTTTTATAGTTTATATTTGATTTAATACATGGTAAGTAAAAAATTTAAATTTTACAGTTCATTTTCAGAGAAAAAAACAATAAAAAAAAAACAAAACAAAACAAAAAATAAAAATAAAAAATCATTCTTACGCTAAACCCTTGATTCTTTTTGTTTTTGCCCTTGCTTCTTCCTATTTCAGTGACTTCAGAATTAGGGCTTTTCATTTTAGATTTAAAGGGTTTGTATTTCTATATATATAGGCATATGAAATCTAACCGGGGGACGACTTGCAGAGTCGGATCCCAATCCATGTCGGCCCTTGCGTGAATTTTTAAAAAACATAAATTTTTTAATCGATGTGCACTGTGTAAAATAGCACACTGGTATGCTATTTTTTTACATCGCATCGTGCACATAGTGTTTGATAAAAACGATTTAAAATTTTATTTTTTTAATCCATGCACCCAGTGTAAATTAGTGCACTGGTGCGCTATTTCATTAAAATATTGTTTGATAAAAAAAATAAAAAAAATTATTTCTGTGTTAATCGATGCACCAGTTAACATATAATGCACCAGTTCTCCTTGTTGACAGAGAGCATCGTGCGGTGGTCCCTTGTTTTCTTGGTATTTTTATAAGAACATGTTGCACCGCCTCCTCCACAATATCATATGCAACAAAAACTAACACTAAGGGATTTTTATTAATTTGTTTGTGTTAATCGGTGTGTTGGTTAACATATAACACACCAGTTCTCCTTGTTGATAGAGAGCACCATACGATGTTTCTACTGTTTTTACAATGCGTTTATAAGAACACACCGCACCGACGTCGGTGCGTACTTCTTGAAAGGCGCACCATTTTCTTGATTTTTTTTTAACTAAAAATTTTGTAATTTATTTATAAAATATATTAATGAATGGTATGGTACAGGTTTAATATTGATAAATAAATGGCTCACAAGAGATCAAGTAAAAAAAATACAAATAGCACATCGAGAAAAGAAAAAAAGGCAAGTTCTTTGTAAATTATTTACAAAAATTATTATTTTTGAAATATATGTAAGTTTAACTATTATGTATTGTTTACTGTGTATCATGCAGAACTACAAAATGACAAAGCTCGATAAGATTATATCTGATCTAGGACCAGAAGAGCGTAAAAGCTTGATGGAAAAATTGCAAAAGGATGAATCAAGTGAATGAAAAAATACTATCGATCCAATATGAGTTTTTTTTTTTTTTCATTAATAATATACTTAAAAATATTACATACCATGTTTCAAACAATCTATAAATTCACATTGTTTAATGTTCTACAGGGAACAACAACTCAGAAAATGAATGTTGTTCTAAGAAAATAAAAAATAAATAAAACATGCAAATGAAAATGAATTGCTCCTTAGCTCATCTGGAGTGGTGTTGGAGGTTAATGAAAGAGGGAAAAACTTTTACAAAACTTTGAGGGATCTAGTGGAACATATGTATGGACGTTCTTTCCAATTACAATACAAAAATCAATCCAATGATTCCAAGAACCAAATTTTATCTAAACTACAAGATGAGTTTCTAGAGAATTGGTCAATGAGACATGTGAGACTTTTAATAGCAAAAACTTATAACAACAAAAAAGAAGGAATGAAGAAGTAATATTCCTTTAAATGTTTTTCTATAACTATATGTGTATATTACTAGAAAGCAATCATTTATAAATATCATTTTTGTTATATTTACTTTTCATATATCAATATAAAAATTAAATAGTTTATTGTCATGTTACAATTTTAAGAAGATTATGAAAATCTCATAGGCTGAACGAGTTGATCTCAGAATATGCCAGTAGGAATGTCCAAAAAGGTGTACAAGGAGATGGTCAAAGAAATGGACATAATTGCATCGCACGAGGAGCCATCTCAATAATAACGTGCTTCAAATGTAATGTGTAATCATTGAATTTTTCGATCATTAGGTACAATAAATAAACAATTTAGCATTAAGTATTAATTTTCAAGAATTTTCTTGCAGAAAATAAAACAAAATGGAACCCATTCAACACATAAAACACGATGACAAGGAAGAAAAGGGTTGATATCTAAGTTTGTGAGTAATTGTTACTTCCTTATAACAACTTAACTAGATTTCATTTTTGTGTATTTTAAGTTGTTTTACAGCAATCATCATTGAATGTCTTCGAACAGGGCTAACATACAAAGAAGAACCATCAGACAAATTGATTGACACTGGGTTAAATATGGGTTGTCAGTATATGTTGGCATATCAGAAATTAATTTTGGAATTTGTAAGCATCTATCGATCTTGTTTTAATTAGCTTCGTCTATAATTAATAGAACAAAAAAATCTTTTATATTAAATATATGATTTGTTATGGGGTATAAAACTTGCAAGAAACAAAGTATGGAACTGCGCCAACAAATGAATTTTGAAAGATGGCATGAAATTTGGTTTTGAAAGAATGTGTATAGTTCATGAGTTAATTCTTACTATGGTACATCATTTCTTTTCGATATACATTGATGTATATTATTTAATATTGCAATTTTCATTATTCTCACCAATGTATATACACTCATTACAGTTTATTTTTATGTTTTTAGATTGAAGTTGAAGAAGAAGAAATCAATCAACATCGTGCACAAAACATTCCTCAAAATAACCCAAGTCATGGAAGTAGCTCGAGTAGTGACAACAGTTCAAGCAAAGAATGATGATCAATGTGTTTGGATATCAAAGCAAGGTGTTGTATTTTTTGAAATATTTGTCTGTGAAATCATACATTTTGTTTAATGTAATGGACATAGTGTCCCAATTGAAAGATAGAGGGATACCAATAACTGTCCCATTTTGTATGAAAAAGAGTGTCTTATTCATAGATACATAATAAAATATGTTTTAATTTATTCTATTGCATTCTCCATTGTCACTGTGAAATATAACATCACTGATTAAATATATGGATGATTAAATATTATAATGAAGAGATGCAAAATATGATGATATGATATAGCAAATTAATCCAAACATCACATTCAAATGCACTAATAAAAATTTAATTGATATGAATATTGTTATATGATATGTGTCGACTTTTGATGAATAATGAATTTTTTTAAATCACAATAATTGCACTGTCACAGGTTGATGTTTCTAAAAAATACAAAATGAACACCAGAGAGTGTTAGTTACTGTGCACCGGTGCATTTGTATGCTAATGCGCACCGGTGCGTTTCTACGACCTATGGGCACCGCACAAATACCAATACCAATTAAAACGCTCGGTGCGTTTGTGTGATACTGTGCACTGGTGCCTTTATGTGATACTGCTCACCAGTGTGTTTCTACGACCTATGAGCACCGCACAAATACCAATACCAATTAGAACGCTCGATGCATTTGTGTGATACTGCGCGTTGGTGCGTTTGTATAATACTGTGCAGCAATGCATTTATACGACCTATGGGCACTGCACAAATACCAATACCAATTAGAACGGCCCGATGTGTTGTATCACCTATAGTGCGTCCGGTGCAGTTTTACACCTTAACGGTCTGGTGCATGCACCTTCGACCGCCCCAGGGAGACTGTCTGGCTGACACGCACCGGGATGTTGCTAAACGCCCTGGGGCATCCTAAATTTTTTTCCCATCTTGGTGCTTGGTAGGTTTACAGTATCGTTGCATTCACTGTACAACGCATCGGTACGTTGACACTTGATTAGCGCACCGATGATAAAAACATCTGTAAAAACCTCCAGCCACCCAATTTTTTTTAGTTGTATTGAAATTTTGTTAAAAGCTCTGCCAAAACCTCCATTACCGAAAATAGATGTTGTACCAAATGTTTTTTTGACAATTTTGGCCAATTTTATGGCACTAAAAACCTCTGTTATAACCCCCGCTAGAGGGTCTTTTCCTTGTAGTGTTGGTAGTCTCGATTTGCAAGTATGTTTCAAAATCCTTGTCAACACTTTACTCTGAAATTTCCTCAAGGATATCAATATCCTGTTCAAAACCCATGGAATGCTTCTATGCCTTGGCAGGCTTGGCCTCCTCAGCAAACTCAAAATCAACCTTCTCAAGGTTGGAAAGGGTATGCCTACGGAGCCCAACCTCCTCAACGACACTATCCCCAATAATGTCAATCCTATTCTCAACAACCATATCAATCATTTCCATATCAACAATTTCAACAAACTCAACAACCAAATCCATCATCATCACCTGCACCACAATTGACCGAACCACAACAGCTTCAGTTGCCATCTAACCAACCACCACTCATACCGACTCAATTACTAGCCCAACCAGTGGAAAATTTGAGTAATAATTCAATATATAATGTGGAAGAAGGAAATTCATTTCCTACATATTCAATTCTTCTTGTTCATTATGTTCATTTAAGTTCTGGGAAAGTACTGCAAAAATATTTCCCCATCATTATATAAGAACAAATAGAAGAAAAGGGGAGTCCTGAAAAATCCAAAAACAAGCATGCAATAGAAGAGAATCAAATTCAAAAAGGTAAGGCAATAATGACTCAAACACCTCCCTTTCCTGAAAGATTTGTTGAGCAAAAATATTTTATTACTCTTCCTGAATTTGATATCTTAGATGAATTAAAGAATGTTTATGTAAAAATTCCTTTATTGCAAGCAATAAAATATATTCCAATCTATACGAAGGCAATTAAGGAATTATGCGTAAATAAAACTAGAAAAAGAAAAAAGACCCCCTAACAATCCATGCGATTGGAAGATTAGCTAGCCTCATTTCAACAAGTAGTGTGATTGAAAAATATGTTGATCCAAGAATCCCAATGGTTAACATTTCAATTAACAATTTTTCAGTTTCTAAAACTTTGACTGACTTGGGGGCTGTTATTAATGTCATGATGATAAAAATGATGAAATGGCTCAATTTGCCAAAAATTTGACCAACCACTATAATTTTAGAACTAGTTGATAGATCTAAAGTAGTTATAGAGGGTGTACTTGAAGATATCATAGTTTCATTAGACTCTTGGGAATATCCAATAGACTTTTTAGTTCTAAATCCAAAGATAAATATTGGGGGGCATCCATTAATTCTTGGCATACCTTGGTTAGCCACAACCGATACTTTCATTGGTTGTAGACCGGGAAGTATGATTATCTCACGCGGGAATGCAAGAAAACACATAACACTCTATCCTCCTGCTCAATATCCTTATTTGTTATCATGGCCTGATGAAATAGAACAAGAAAAGGAATAAATTAAATCTATTCTAAGTATTAATCAAGCTTTTGATTTTAGAGAAGAGGATAATGAGGATTTAAAATATTTCTTCATTTCAGAACCAAATATTTCATAACAGTTGAGAACTGTGCAATATCAAGCTGCAAGTGAAATATTAGAACAACATTTTCAAGAAAATTACACAATCAAATCCTTGCAAACATCATTTGAAGTTATTTTCCTGCTAATTCAATTACACATTCACAAAGAAAAACAATTGAACTTAGCCCTAAAAAATCTATTAACATTGGAAATAATTTGCAACCAACATAAGAAAAGAAACTGGTTGAATTATTAAGGAAATATTCAAAATCATTTGCTTGGAATTACACTGATATGTAGGGAATTCATCTTGAAACATGTATTCATCATATATACACATATGACAATATTAAACCTGTAAGGCAGCCACAACGAAGAATGAACCCAATGATGAAAGAGATAGTCAAGGAGGAATTGCAGAAATTACTATAGATAGGATTTATCTACCCTATCTCAAATATCCATTGGGTTTATCCTTTAGTGGTTGTTCCAAAGAAAAATGGGAAATGCAAAGTCTGTGTAGATTATAGGGAATTAAACAAAGCAACACTCAAAGATCATTTTCCCTTACCATTCATTGATCAAGTCCTAGATTCACTAGCTGGGAAAAAAAAATTATCCTTTTTAGATGGATTTAGTGGCTATAATCAAATCAAAATAGCATTGGAGGACTAGGGAAAAACTACTTTTACATGTCCTTGGCATACATATGCTTGCAATGTGTTACTTTTTGGATTATGTACTGCATCGACTACTTTTAAAAGAGTAGTTTTGGCCACATTTGTGGATTTAATACATGAGTATGTATAAGTTTACATGGATGATTTCGTTGTATATGGGAATAATTTTGATGATTGTTTGAAAACTTGGATCTGGTTCTACAAATATGCAATGAAACACATTTATCTCTCAGTAACGAAAAATGTTTTATGATGCTAACTAAAGGGATAGTATTGGGACACCATATTTATTCTTTAGGAATAAAAGTAGATCCAACAAAAATTCAAATCATTGTGAATTTTTTACCACCGATAAATCAGAAATGGGTAAGAAGTTTTCTAGGATATGCAGGCTATTATCAAAGTTTTTTTGAAAACTTTAGTAAAATGGAATTTCCCTTGTTTAAACTGCTTACAAACGACATAGAGTTTCAATGGAATATTGATTGCCAAAATGTAATTGAGAAACTTAAACAAAAAGTGTCCACAACACCAATTCTTAGAGAACCAAATTGGTCATTGTCATTTTACATATCCACAGATGAATGAGATACCGCAGTAGGGGCATCATTAGTCCAAAAAGAGAATCAAATACACTATTCCATCTGTTTCATTAGAAATAATTTCACTCTAGTTGAGTTTAATTACACAATTACTGAAAAATAAATGCCTGATGTAGTACATGTAATAAATAAATTCAGACATTACATAACAGGATATGAAGTATTCATTCATACTGATAATTCATCCATTAAGTATCTAATTAACAAAGCCATCACTAATGCCAGGATTACTAGATGGTTGTTGTTAATGCAGGAATTTAACATTATTGATTGAACCGACCAGGAAAAGAGAATCAAGTGGCAGAGTTCGTTTCAAGACTTCATCTTCCTAGTGATATTGTTCATGTTTTTTATAACTTTCCAGATGAACATTTATTTGATATAGCAATTACAACTCCATGGTTTGTTGACATATCTAATTATTTATCATCTGCAAATTTGTCGTCTCATTTCACAAATAAGCAGAAAAATAAAATAATAAAAGATAATGCTAGATATAGTTGAGTTAAAGGAGACCTTTTCTACATTGGACTTGATCTGTTAATTAGAAAATGTGTAAGAGAAGATGAAATGTTGGATATTTTGAAGGCATGTCATGATGAACCATGTGGTTCTCAATTTGCAGATAAAAGGACAACATACAATATGTTGAATCTAGGCTATTATTGGACATCCATATTCAAAGGCCTATGTTAAGAAATGTGATAGTTGCCAAATAATATAGAGACCTGTGCATTCCGATGAAATGCCTTTGAAGACACAAGTACTTTTAGAGCCATTTGAACTATGGTATCTTGAATTTGTGGGTTCGATTAATCCACCATCTAATGTAAAATGGTACATCTTAGTATGTACTGATTATGTGACAAAATGGGTGGAGGAAAAGGCAATGGAAAAAGAAACATAAAATACAGTGGCATCTTTTCTTTTTGAAGATATGTTTGTCAGATTTGGAGTACCAAGAGATATCATCATTGACCAAGGAGCACAATTCACTTCAAAGTTGGTCAAATATCTTACAGAAAAATATAAAATCAAGCACAGAAAGTCAACTCCATACCACCCACAAGCAAATGGACAAGTGGAATAAACAAACAAAGTGCTTGAAAACATCATGACAAAGAAAATAAATATGCACAAGAAGGACTGGTCAGAAAAATTGAATGAATCTTTATGGGCATATAGAATAATATGGAAGAATACTACTGGGTTCAAACCTTATATGTTGGTCTATGGAAAAGAAGTTCTTTTACCAATTGAATTTCAAATCCACACATATAGACTTGTAGCTAAACTTGGACTGGACCTATCAGAGGCAAAACAACAAAGGATCGTGCAGCTAAATCAATTGGATGAAATAAAAAAATAAGCAGTGGAACATACATCATTAGTACAACAACAAAGAACAAAATGGCATGAAAAATTCATTAAAAAGGAAATCTTTCATATAGGAGACTAGGCATTTTATTTGATTCAGAGTACAAGTATTTCAAAGAAAATTTCACCACTCACTGGTTAGGAACTTATGAGATTGAAAAAGTCTATGATAATGGAACAGTGAAAATCAAGACAATAGATGAGGCAACAACATCATTTCTAGTCAATGGGCATAGATTGAAAATCTACAAGCCTGTGAATAAAGAAGATTTCCTCAAGAAAATACCAGCAAAAGAAGACATGCAAGTTTCGGAAAAGCACAGTCACGTGCCTTCCTTACTTTCAGAATAAAAAAAAATGAAAATTAAATGAAAAAATAAACATAATAAAGAGATTTGGCTGTGAAAATCCATATTTTTGGCACAGTACAAATCTGAATTCATATTAGAAAACCAAGTCACTTGGCTAATATGAATTATTTAAAAAAAAAAATATGTTTTTAATTCATTTTATGTTTTAGGTTCGTACTCAGCTAGGACAATCTATCCTCCAATTTCCAAACTTAAGGACAAGTCTCAAAATAAGCAAGGGCGAAGACAAAATACAACAAGTGCATTTGTTTTTTTTTGCCTTGTTAAAATCTTAGGAACTCAACATGGAAGAGCAACTTAGTATACTATTCAAATCAATATGGAATCAATTTGGAATGTAAGGTAGTTTCACTGCAATCAACAGATTCAGAAGGGACTTGAACATATGGAAACTTTACTTCAGTAGGGACCTGAAATCAACATAAAAAATCTACCACAAAGGGACCTGAAATCAACATCATAAATCTGTCAAAAGAGACATGCATACAAATAGCTATTTGAAGATCAATGTACCTACATACAAAGGGGTATCCAATTGCAATAGCTATTCGAATATCAGTTCATTAGAAAGACACTTATTTTTAAGGGAAGTAATGGAAATATTATAAATTACAAATTTATTTTTAATGCCTTTTTTATTTTGAAATAAATTATTAAAATAGGAGACTAATTAAACCTTGGTACATAAGAGTCATAAAACCTTTACCTTTACCATCCACCTTTCTCTTTTCATGAAACCTTTACCTTTACCATCAACTGAAATCAAAGATTCTTTGCCCACAATACAAGTCAATTTCACATGTCTCTTTGCCTACTACGAGTTAGTGTCACATAAAAAAATGGGAACAAGATGTTTGAAATAAGGAGCTATAATACTATGGAATCATGATGCATTATTCTATTTTGTTTTGTTTTTGAAATGACCTTGAAATGGTCATTTCAAAAACCATTTCAAGAAGTAATCATTAAAAGAAGCATATGGATTGCATCATGAAGAAGTTTAGGACATGGAGATAGGATATATCACTTCAAAAGGACTTTAAAAGAATCATTGTATTCACTAAAAAGACAACAAGAATGATACATCATAAGAGGCTCATTTTTTCATGCAAAAACTCATTTAGTGAACTAGAGGATATATGCAATCATAATGAAGTTTGTACAAACAAAAATCATACAAATGGCATGCAAAACTCATCGAGGACATATGCAATTACAGTGAGGTTAGTAAAAAAAAAAAATCGTCATGAAAATGCTTGTAAAAGGCCTCATCTATAGTTTTTGAGGAAATAAAGAAAAGTGAGGTCGCATTTTTTTTAGATACTTGGCAAAAAGGACTTGAAAACCCACCTACAAGAAAACAAAGCAAACATATCAGTTCAAAGCAAACATAACTCAGTTCAAAAAATATACAGTGCCCAACGCAGAAGCTCAGAGAGGCAACGAAGGCTCAAAAGTGGAGAACGAAGCCCAAGACCACGACCAAGAAGCTAGGTAGGAAATGCAACCCAAAAATTTAAGAATCAATTTTATAATGAAGACAGAGATCAAAATCGATTAACGAATGAGTTGTTAAAATATTAGGGTATGCGTTGACTCTAATGCTAAAGATATCTCTACAAAATCCATGGAAAACGTTGAGTTTTCATGAACACAACTCCGTAAAATGGACGTTGAAGCCTTCAAAATAGATCCTGTGAATTGCGTGGATTTCACAAGTTTGAGTTCAGTTAGGAGTTAAAGATAGACAATTTGTTTTAATTGTCTAGATCCTAAGTTTGAGTTATCAATTGAATGGTGGCAGTGTATGCTTAAATCCAAACTCTAGTTATAATATTGACAGCGTAGGTTCAAGTCTGAGTTAATAGTTGAATGGTGGCAGTATAGGCTCAAATCCGAGTTAAATAGTTGAATGGTGGCAGTGTAGGCTTAAGTCCGAGCTCCAGGTGTAAGATTGGAATTAAAAAAAAAAAACTCTAAGTCCAAGACCCAGTTACATTACTATCTACACAAACCTCCAAACAAAGCTCGTGCACGGTGGTGTCAAGTGGTGTTAAAAAAACAGAGCCCAAGTGTTGGTGAGTGAAAGACAATGCTAAAATTTTAGATGGCATTTTGAAAACAGAGTGATAGTTTCCAGAGAAGAAAAAGGTGCCAGAAGACTGTAAGATTGCATATATTTTGTTCAGAAGTCGATTTTTGGAGGAATTGCAACATAGAGATTTCTTCTTATTTCCCGGAAATCGATTTTTCAAGGTGTTAAAACACAGAGGTTGCTTCTTATGGATATTAAATAGTGAAATTTTTTGCAGCTCGGCCCAGGAATTTGAAATTATAAGTTCAGAAATTGCCCCTTATTTTCAGTGACCAATAATTTTCATATCAGTCCAGAATTTTATATTTTAATTCCTCTTCATATTCGTGGGGATTCAACAATCATATATTTCTACTTGTTCATATAAACAACATTCAGACCAGAGTCCTGGTAAGTGACACCTCTGTGTTATTAAAAAAAATGTTTTTCTTCAAATACATCTACAAGTTGAATTTATCTCCACGATACAAAAATAATATCTTTATTATTTAAGATTGCAAACTAAATTCTTCTCTTTAAAACAGATTCATTACATTTTCCATGAGATTATTTATTGTTGAAGGTTATTTAAATTGGCAAAAATACCGAAACAAGAAAGAACAAAGGCATCCAGACTTCAGTATGGGAAGCAGAATTGAGCCCACTGGATTTCAAATCGAAAATTGGAATAAGGAGACAACAGAGAAACTCTATCAAGCAGGCTTATTAGAGTTTCTTAGGAAATTTAATGGGCATAATGCAAAAGTGACAGAGTTGTTTGTGTCTAACTATGATAAAGAGAAAACCATGGTAGGAGGCATTCATATTCCAATCACAGCAGATTAACTTTCTCAAGCTACAAATTTATCAATGACAAGGGCAGATTATTATAAAGGGAAACATTTTAAAGAGAAGGGATGGAACTAATTTCTAGAAATTAAAGAAAAGGAACATTTGACAAATCTAAAGGGATTCCAAGGGAATGGTTGAGAGAACCATGGGAAAAATTGGTTCTTATTATTCATAAATACTTCACTTGTGATGGGAGGTATAGCATAATACATCTATATCATATAAAATTCCTCCAACATCTAAAAGGTGAATGTAAATTAAACCTCCCTTATTTCTTTTCTAGAAGTTTAGTGAAAATGGTTGAAGGAGTGAAAAGCAAGACTGAAAGCAAAGAAACTAGCTACTTTCATCAAGGTTTAGTAATTTTTATTATTGAATATTAGTTGAAAAATAGAGATGAGACATGGGAAAAAATCTTGGATAAAAATCATTTTGTAGAATTTCAAAGGGAGGAATAACCAATTGTAAACGAGGAAGCACTTGAAAAATTGCATATTTATAGAGATGTTATGAAATCACCATTATATCTAAGAACCATATCCAAAATAAAACAAGAGGGCATAACCATTGAAATGGAGAGATATTTTGTATCTTACCCAAAGAAGTCAAGGAAGAAGGTGATGGAAGAGCCTTCTAAGGGAGACAAAGACATTGATGTGGAAATCATAGAAGAAATGGCTCTTATTACACCTCAACAATCACATCATGAGATCATTGAAGATCTAGAAAGGGAAGCCAAAGAAAAGCTTAGAGAGCTAGAAAAATATTCTGATTTTGAGGATTCTTGGATTTATGGATCATCATCCTATTCATATGCAAAGAATATCAAAGGAGTTTCTAAAGAGGGCCATGGTGAACCATCAGAGACTCACAAAGAAGAAAATGCAAAGAAGATATAAGGCATTTCCGAAGACATTCATGATGAGGAACATGCCAAGAATATAAAAGAGTTAAACACAAAACTCCAGGTAAATGAAATCATGGAAAGACATCTAAAGAGGAAATATGAAATGTTCAAGGAGAAAAGCAATAATATTGTATAAGAAAACAAGAGATGAAGAATAAAATGAAGAAACTAGAAACTTAGAGCATCCTCATTTCAAAACAAGCATACAGGTATTTAAAATAGAAGAAACACTAGTATTACAAATATGAGAAACATAGGGTAAAGAGTGCAATCTTCAAGTGTAATATCCTGTTTTGGGGATATCTCTAAAACACGACAAACTCCAACCAGAGACAGACTGGGAGGGCATTTACCAGATATACTGCCTCTGGAAAGAGGACAAGATCCGGAGGCTACCTGGCCCTTTCCAAACTCTATCTAAGAGTGAAAGATAAACACACCAAGTGGTATAGAACTAGAATGCTCAAGAATATATAAGAATAACAGTGCAGCAGACATATAATAACATAGACAAAATATACGGCAACTCATCCAGAAATATAGAGAGGAAATGCTAAGACATTTTATTAAACTGAGAAATACAATGAAGTACAATAGGTGATCAGAGTGATGGCACCTAAACTTGCTCTCAAGGCAAGCGAAGAAATACTCTTAGAATATACAGGAAATGGCTGCTCTCTGAACTGCGTCCCAGCTGCTGGAAAACTGTCGTGTAGCTGCTACTGCTGGAATGGACTGAAGTCTAGGGGCTGATCCCCTTGCCGGAATGAGCTAAAAATCTGCAATACTCCTCTACTCACCAATCCCGACAAAACCCAGAAACCATATCAAAAATGGCCGACCCCTGAAAACCTCCAGAAAACACCCCCTTGGGGAATTACGCTGACCTCCAAGGCTCTGCGCAGAGGCTAAATGGAAATGACTGAAACACCGCCTCAAACTCCACAAAAATCCTCCCACAGGAAAATTTTGATCCTCTTCTCAAAATCTCGGCTCAATCTCCTGCAGAAATCCCAATTCGGAGCACCTCCAAAATGGACTACGTCCTCTCTCCCAGTGACTGCGCAGTCTCTATGAAAGCCCAGCTCCACAACAAAACCAAACACCAAAACCTCTCACAAAATACTAAATAAATAACCTTGCTCAAGCAGGCACTCGAAGTCCCCCGGGGCTAAGGGCGAGATCTTCGACCGGAGACACTCAATGCACTAAACAGTGCTGCATACAGGCTAAACAGCTAGCGTGCTCAAGAAGACAAAACGTCTAGCTCAATATCATCAACAATAAAATGAATGAAATGAGAAGGATCCTTCATATTTTATAACGTTGGTTTCCCTCCAAAACCCCAACGTAGCCTCTCTCTCCTCCACGTGCTCATCCTCATCTGCGTAGTAGCTTCTAGAGTGTATGTGGGCCCCCTTCTCTACGTGGTGCTTGGCCCCCTTGGCTCCCCCTTAAGTCACAACATTGTGCTACTAGGAGGGTTTTTTATTCCACTTAAGTGAGTTAGACCCTCTCCACTCAATTTTTATTTATTTATGAACTATAGACGGCAAAACTGAACAAAATCGAATATTCCGATTAGTTGTCGCTAATTAGGAATATTACAACAAGGCTGAATAAAAAGGACAAGAAGGCATTGATATACTTTTGCAAGCAGGATAGTTAGAAGCTTCTACATCAAGGGGTAGATCCACAGGCATAACAACAGAAAGATCAACATGCAAAGGCAGGAGGTCCAAGAGACAAAGACAAGCACGAGGACATGCTTGTGGATCAACAAGGGGGAGATGTTGGCCCTCAATTTTGACCCTTCTTCACCATGCATATTCCACCTTTATATCATCCCTTACCATAATATCATGATCATATTTGTCATATTTTTGCCTCTTTTTTTCACTTTAAGGTAAAACAATTATGTCTTTTAATTTTTTGAAATTTTAGTAAAAATTAGGTATTAAAAATTATTTTTGGCAAAGACAGAATTTCTCGTAATGACTCCATTAAATTCGTATGTGAGCGACACCTGGGCATAAACTGCAAATATATTTGAGAAGTACAGGAACCAAGCATGGACATACTTCCATTTGCACACTCCAAATGAGTCAGAACATGCCCGGTTAAAGCTGGTCAAACTTGACCAGTCACTCAGAAAACCCCCTGATTTAGGGGCAATTTTGTGAGTTTCTGGAATCTTTCCAAATTTTGTCCAACAAAGGGATGAGTTCGACCATAATAAATGGAATAGGACTCTTGCTGGTTGTTACAACCATTATAGTTGATTTTGTTATACGTTTAGCGTATTTAAGCACAACTATTCAGCAACTATGAACACACTATTATTATCATTGTGATTACTCTCTTTCTGAATACATTTGAAGACTTGCTCTATATTTCTTATGCTTAATTGTTGCGGGATTTGAATGGCGAATTGTTGTAGCTGATTTTTTTAAAGGTGTACCAAGCAAAGGTGGAGGGCCCCCATTCTAGCTAAGTACACTATTTTGTTTATTGATGTGCATAATTGTGAATAAGTAGTATTTTAGTTTTCTGTATATTTCCATTATAATTTCTTGTGAATATTTTTTGTGTAAAATTGTTATTATGCCATGTCCATTCAGATTTTGGAAGCGATCTCATTTCAGTGACTAGTTTGGATAAGGAAGGACAATCTAGGTCTCCAAGTTGGAGCCTCTTTCTTGTGAACTAAGAATTGAACTGGAATTTCTATCTATGCATTCCTCCTTTCTTGCTTTCTTTAAAAAAGTGTTATGCTTTATGGTGAAGTTGGTTTTGTTGAAAAAGAAATCAATAGGAAGGACAACCAGGATCTCTAAGTCAAGAGCCTCTTCCTTGTTGACTTTGTTTCAATCATTCACTTGTTCGTGCTTATATATTAGAATTTCTATGTTTTTCAGTATTTTTATATTTGTAATATGAATTTCCATTTGTAACATGAATTTCCATTATGTTCATCTAAACAACTAATTCCTACACTAGTTTAATCTAAGGTCCATATACCTTGGTGTGCTTCTAAGTTTACCAACCTGGATTGATTAAAACGGATGCTCTAATTCAACTCCATAAATTATACTGAGAGTACCTCCTCATAATTTTTATACTTCAAAGTGTAATCAACATTAAAGGAAAATTTATTGTGCTTGAATTGTACTTTGGTCGTCATGGTTAGCTCTATCTATGTGATGATCTTTGAATTATTTTAGTTGCATGCAAATAAATTACAAGAGGTGCCACAACAACCATAGGAACCCCCACCCATTTTTTATTATGATACTTTGGCTAGATCATGGACTTATGTTCATGGGCATTGTAATAATGTTTTTAAGTTTTTCCATAGGCCATAATATTTTCTATAGTCAATTTGTAATGGAATAAATTAGATTAGTTGGGGTGACTGGGCGACTGTGATGTGCGCATGGATTTGGTGATTGTTTCCATGGTGATAGTGTTGGGGTTGGTTTCTATTTTCTATTGAAAATTGATGGACTTTTGGTAGAAGTTGGTGACGTTTTAGTTCTTCCAAGGCTTTTCAAGTATCTCATAGCTTATTTTTTATAGGGAATTTTTTTAGTATTGGTTGTGGCTTGTACTAGTTTCTATTAGTTTAGTTGTGAGCATTCTGGTGTTGCGATCATTGGTGGACCTATGCTACAATGTCCCTTCTTGAATTTATTCTAGTTTTTCCCCATCACATGTTGGTAAAAGTTGTCATTAATGTTAATATTACATGTCAAATGTTCTTGTGATGGATGAATAACTCCTTTGTGATGTTGCCACAACCTCATGCAAACCCTAGAAGAAATTCCTATGTGCATATGTCACTTAAGTCAATATGAGGTTAAGCCATTAATGAAGTCAACCCTAGGGCAATTAATAATGTTGAAGGAATCATTGATGACATGCCCTAGCCTCATGATATCCTAGCCTTGTTAAAATTCCCATGAAACCCTAGCTCTATCTAATCAATGGATAGTTTTAGATTATTGATGCATTTGTGCATATGTCCATGAGAAATTATTAGGATAAATGCCTAATTAATTAAATGAAGCTCATGATGACTTTGAAGATTCCCTAATCATTTATACCCTTCTCGTAATGCACATAAGAGCTTTAGTTGGTGCTTAAAATCCTTGCTACAAGATGTCCTAAGAACACACTAAAAAACCCTAGCAAGACCTTGAAGAACATCTATTGAAATCCTAAATCTATGCAGAAAAAACCCTAATCCAATTATTGTCCTTATTCCTTAAAAGAAATTCCTTAATAGGGATGTTATGAAAAAATATCATATGATGAATAAATAATTAAATTGGTACCATTATAGGTCATATCTTGAAGAAATGACTACATCAGCATATAGAGGATATTTGTAGCTTTTCAATGAGTATCTACTTGCCCCCAAACTCCCTACCCTTGAAGAGAAAATGAATTTTTAAGTTGAAAAACAATAAATTTTTGATATTGGCTAACATGAGTCTACATGTCCAAGTTGACTCCATATCCAACAGACATGTCTCTTCACCTACGCTCAAACAAGTATAAATATAAGTTAAATATCCTCATTTTAACCATCAATTTGCAGTGAAGAACATCTTAAAACCACAGAACAACGAGGAGAGTTCAAAACAGTAAATCAAGGATAAAAAGACGTAGAAGCTTACTATTTTGGGAAATTTCTAAATTGAATTTTTAAGGTTACTTTGATCCAAGGATAATAATTTGTGGAGGCTCGAATTTATAATCCTGTAATAGCTAAAGGGCTCGGATAGACCTATGGGAACTGAAGCAAAGAAAAATAGAAAGTTCAAATCTGAAAAAAGGGAGGTTGAAGACATGAACTATTATTTTAATGTGACATTTCTATGGATTTTCTTTGGGACTGAGGAGGATACATTTTAGACGTTTTTTCAACAGTGATTTGTTGGCATATGGTTCTTGGAAAATAACTTGACACTTTCTTAAATAAGACTCCTTTTATTTTAAAAGGAATATAATAGACTTGTTATAAAACTGTTGCAGAATTTGGGAGGCATGATTTTTCCAAGACTCGAAGTAACACTCATTAGAGACCTCAGACCTAGAAAACTGAAGCTCGGAGGCTAGGATTTGACCTACAACAACAAATTGTGACAACGTATTTCATACCTTAAAGGGTTAATCTATTGCTGAGTTTGGAATAAAAAGTACTGGAAGTTTATAACATATCTTGGAGGGACAACAAATTTTGAAAGCACGACATTGGCAGTTCAGAAGTGTTTGAAGACATTCTTTACTGGCAAATATTGTTGAGCTTGATTTGGCGGTTTTTTTGGCATGATTGAGATGACTTGTGGGCTTACTTCATGGAGATTTATTGAAGCAAACTTGAGGCATATATAAAGCAATATTGAAGTTTGGAGCAACCTTGTTAGAATACCATTAAAGACAATTTTGAAGTGCTCATGAAGAAGCCTTGTTGAATCGGACTTGTTGGCCTTATTGACCTTACCTTTTGAGGGGAAGTTTTTGGAGCAGAGAAGGTTGATTGAAGAGCATCCCTCAACAACCTCCTTAAGGTCCTGTTGGGACTATCCTATTGCAGCTAAATTAAAGCCTCTTGGAGACATTATTGAAGACACCATGATGCACTGTAGAAGGCCCTCATGATGTAACCTTAAGAAACTTGTGTGGGTAACATAAAGAGCAGTGGTGACACCTCCTAAAACTATAAGGATGTCATTGATGAATTAATTTCAAGAAGGCATTGATAAAGTTGAAGAGATTGACAGGGCTCGTTATAGAAGATATTGGGAGCCGTGAAGAATCATAAAATTATCTCAACGAATTGAAGCTTAGGGTTGGAGCCTCATAAAGACAAGGTCGGTGCCTTGGAATATTGGGTTGGAGCCCTAGAGGATAGGAGTCCTCAAGAAGACTAGGTTTATTCCTGTATTGAAGGTGGGGTCGGAGCTCGAGAGGTTGGTGACTTGGAAGATAGGGTTGAAACCCTAGAGGTTGGAGCCCTAGAGTTTGGAGCCTCAAAGTGATAAGGTTGGAGCCTTGGAAGATAGGGTTGGAGCCTCAAAGTGACAAGGTTGGAGCCTTGGAAGATAGGGTTGGAGCCCTAGAGGTTAGAGCCTCGTGAAGTCCAAGTTGGTGCTTGGAAAAGTACAGATGGAGCCTGGGAGATTGAAGATTGGTGTCTTCATCTAGGGTTGGATCCCTAAACTATTATTGTACTTGATTCATTGTAAAGAAGAGGATTTAAGTCCTCGTTATATCTGATTAATAAAATCATTATTCTATATTGTTCATTTTGTGTTCTAAATATAATTGATCTTAACTGGTAAAAATAACAATTGAAAAGAAATATTGATTCACCCCCCTCTCAGTATTTCCAACATCACATGGGAGGTACGTTGTATCTTTTGTATGGCTTCTTCGTCGTGGTAGTTTGGCTGCATCATAATGTTTTGTGAAAGGAAACGATGGTGTGAACATGGATTCATGCATTAGTTCCTTCAATGAGAGTGGGTGGGTCAATTTCTAGTCTCCATTTAGCATCAAGAAAGCTTTGGTGGATGTTTCATCAATATAGCTTCCATCAATACTTATTTCAAGTATCTCAAAGCTTTGTTTTTGTTTTAGGGTTTTTTCGTGAATTAGCTACAGTTAATCAGGGTGTTGTATTTATTTAGGTACGAACATATTAGTGTTGGGGTCACTTGGTGAACTAGTGCCACCACTACAAGGAAAAGATCCTCTAGCGGATGTTTTTGAGGAAACCCTTATAAAAATACCCCATACATCCGTTTCTAGCGGAGGTTACTAGAGGAGGTTGGTAGGTGGAGGGTATTGCGGATGTTTTCTTCTCGGTGCGCTTATCATCCAACATCGCATCGATGCTCCTTACAAGAGAAAGCACCGGTGCACACAAAACATTGGCACACCGGACACTGTGCGCTCCGTACACATCCACCAGGTGTGTCGTATTACTATAGAGCACCGATGCTTCACAAATATTCCGCACCAGTGCATCATAAAACACCACGCCAAAATCGAAACCGTCCAGTGCGGTATTAAGAATCCGAACCAGTGCATCATAAAACAACGCGCCAAAATAGAAACCGACCGGTGTGTTCGTAAGAAACAGCACCGGCGCAGCTATAAACCACGTGCACCGGAAAAGGGTTAAATAAATAAATAAAAATTATGGCAAAAAAAACAAATTTTTCACTTTTTTCAGTGCTCCAGAACTCTCAATTACTGGTGCACTCTATAAGAGAAAGCACCGGTGCGGACAAAACATTTGCACACCAGACACCCTACGCTCATTTACACTCGCCGTGCTTCCCTGTGCTGTCTGCCGATTGCTTCATAACTCTTAAAGCATTGGTGCATCATAAAACACGCGCCAAAGCAGAAATGCTGAGTGCGGTCTTAAGAAACCGCAGATGCATCATAAAACACGCGCCAAAATAGAAACGAACTGATGTTATAGAAACGAACTGATGCGTTCGTATGAAACGACTGCCGTGCGCTATAAAACGCATGCCTTGGAATAGGTTAAAAAAAAAAAAAAAAAAAAAAAAAAAAAAAAAAAAAACCTCGTACGCTCGGCATGAGAAACGTGAGTCGCACAAAACATTGGCACACCGGATGCAGGTGCACTCCGTACACACCCACAGTGCGTCTAATTCTTTATGTAAAGCAACGGGTGCTTCATAACTATTTTGTCGGTGCATATAACACGCCAAATCTAAAGCGCGTCAGTCTTAAGAAACAATACCGGTGTGCCTATAAAACCCCGCGCATCAGAACATGGTTAAATAAAAAAAAAAATTACGGCAAAAAAACCGGATTTTTCACTTTCCTCAGTGCTCCAGACCTCTCAAGCACTGGTGTCATTTCCCCTTCTCCGAGCCGCCCTGACATCGGTGCTCCCATTGCACCCATTTCACGCACTGCTACTGTGCATTGGCCACCAATCTCTAGATTGCATTTTGAAAAATGGTGGGCAAATTTTCTTTTGCAAATTCTACAACCAATATGCCTCCTCGAAGCAAAATGTACAGGTATTTTTCTAGTTTTTCCATAATTAATATTTTTAGTGGATTAGAATTTGAAATAACCTTAAAAATAGCCATTAAAAAAGTTTTTTGTTTTGTTTTTGTTTTTTTGTTTTTATGTTTTTTTTTTTTCCATTATGATGCATATGAGCCATTAATCGCACTAATGCTGATCTTTATAAAATTCTGACTGCACGCAGCCAGTACTTGCGGTATTCGCCTTTGAGTTCGGTGGTACGAAAGGCGCCCCGCATTATTTTAAAATTTAAAAAAAATTGCGCAGCGTTCATTTAGCTAGGCTCACCGTTGACCATGGGAATAGCAACGCGGTGCGTTGACAGATATATTCGCCCCGGTGTCTGTCAGCGCACCGCATTCGACATTCCGATAGGGTCAACGGTGCGGCCGGGTAAAAGACTGCACCGTTGACTATATAATTTGTTAGGAAGTCAGTGCGCTGACATGACTATACGCGTCGAGGCATATATTTTAGTCAGCACACCGCTCTTATAACACCATATATAGTCAACGGGGCTTGAAAATTTCGGGTGCCTTTTGCATACGGTGCGTTTTATGTCATGCAGGGCACGCCTCCCGTGCGCTTCAAACAAAATCTGCACGGAACCAGTACATATTTGTTTTGTGGTAGCACTTCGGCCAGTACATTTTTTTCCAAAAAAAATTATATATGTATATTCCTAAATACATGTCTGAATTAATAATTTTTTTTATTTAATATGTCAATGATTTAGAGAGAAGAGGAGGAACAACAGCAACAACAGGTGGAGTAGTATGACATGCTTCGCCAGTGGGAGGCACGAGAGAGGGAGAGAGATATGTACCCTCGCCCTATTACAGAAGATTCCCAGGGGCTCCTAAGGCAGGTAGGCCTCCTCAAGTTCTATGAGGAGGTTACTTCCCTAAAGGCCCATAGGGTATTTTTGAGACATCTTATTCGCAGGTGGAATCCCACTGACAGGCTTTCCAGGTTGGTCCTAACCATTGGTACGCACCCACTGAAGAGGATATTTATTTCATTATAGGGCTATCGAGGAGAGGGGTGGATTTTCCCTCATTTCCAGAGGTTCCAGATGGTTTTGTAGCAGGGAGTCACTTAGTTTACTTCCAGAGATACATTGGAGCAGATGTACTGTCTCCTTCAGAGTTGCAGGTCCTTGGAGGTTAGTTATGTATTGGTGCATTTGGTAGATAGGATGTGTAGTGCCTCTCACTTCTCATTTCGACCATTTCACACAACACCTCTGATGGGAAACACATTAGTTGCCCACTTCTATATTGTTGACTCTTTAGTAGAGGAGCCACAACTTGTCGGGTGGTCGCTTGCCATTTTTGCGGCATTTATGTATTAGATAGATAGTGCTCATGCACAAGGGAGGGTCAACTTCCCTTTTTTCTCGAGCTTTTTTGTTTATTTTTTTGAGAAGTTTCAAAAGATGAGGCCTACTTTTTGTTCGATAGCCTCGTAGGATAATGTTAGAGGCCCAGATGCACATGTGGGGGTGGATGATGCCCAAGAGGGGAGACACTATGTTTCCAACTAAGATATCACATCATGCATTAGACTTACTAGCCAATGTTGACAGGCTGCATCCCTTCATTTTGGTCCCATGTCCTTATGTTGGATTAAATTGGTGAGGGTGTCCCAACATCCTCTTCATAGATGATGAGAGGTAATATTAGTATTGTTTTATTTATATTTATTCTAACATGTTCTTTAACTTGTTTTTATTAAATTGTGTAATGAAATTATCTAATTATTGTTGTGTACTTTTATATATTTTGCAGACATTGGCTCTTTTTATGGTGACGAGATGTCGAAACCACCACATGATCGATATGTGGATCCTAATGACGATCAGGGCATGGCAGATGTTGAGGATCATGATTAGGAGGCCGGTGCAGAGAGACATGCTCCTGATGGTGCGCCAATACCGCCTTTTGCTAGGCGCGGTCGACCTGATACTAGATACAAGATGGAGTTGTGCGACCAACTCAGTGCATTGATTGTTGAGGCCGGCATCAGGCCTGCTCATTACAGAGATATACATGCCGATGATAGGCTATTACGGATGTGGAGAGGCATGTCGCGTGACATGTATAGCTTAGTGCGTGTCTGCAGACTCACGGTATGTCCACCGCGAAAAGGCCCAGAGGATTGTTGCACGTTATAGGCATGGTCAAGCCCCAACATGTGATGGACAGTCCGTGAGTAGTGACTCATCTCATGATCGTTCACCTCGCACCGCGCCTGATGAGCATGAGGGTCCACTAACATCTAGCAGTCATCATGGAGATGAGGCTAGACCATCAGCCATGTCCAATCAGCAGTCTGCAGCATCCATCAGTACTAGTCATGATCATAAGCAGGCTGGACCATCGACCGTCGAGGTTGCACCATTGACTGAGAAAGCCTCCACTAGTACTGTTATTGATGTTGTACTACCACCAGCTAATCCATGACATTTATATTACACTTGTATATTTTTAACATTATTCAATTATATATATATATATATATATATATATATATGTATGGTCCATGTATTTTATGTTCATGTTGCAGTTGTACTTAATTTACATGTTGGTGATCATCATGATGTGTATATTGTTAGGTCATGTTAGATATGTTCATTTAATGTGCAGCTTGCAGATAGATGTGTATGTGATAACATGAGTTATTTGACATGAGATGTATATTTGATGTTTCTGTTGTGATGAAGTTAATATATAATGTTGATTTGATGTTTGAATGTGTTTTTTAGTCGAATATGATGTTAGTACGATGGCTATCATGGTCGTGATGTTTATTAATTAATTTAATATTAAATGACCATGGTATTTATTAAATATTATGTCGTGATTGTAATTGAAATATAAATTTTAATTGTATGTAAAATTGTAAAATTGTATTTGTATTTGTAATTGTAATTTTAACTATAATTGTATGTAAAATTTTAATTGTAATTGTAATACTTAATTATTGTGAAATGATTGTAATTGTAATTGTATATATGACAAATTGTAAAATTGTAATTGTAATTCTAATTGTATGTAAAATTCTAACATTGTAATTGTAATTGTAATTTTAACTTTAATTGTATGTAAAATATTTATTAATGTAAAATTTTAATTGTAATTGTAATATTTAATTTATCGTGAAATGATTGTAATTGTAATATTTAAATTTATTGTGAAATGATTGTAATTGTATATATGACAAACTGTAAAATTGTAATTGTAATTCTAATTGTATGTAAAATTCTAAAATTGTCCCCGGATGCAGGTGCTTTATGAAGATCATACGGCAATGGATTTGTGGGTCGACACGTGGCAGGGCCACATGGCCACGCACAAGCCACACCAACGAACATTTAAGAGCTCTGGTCGTCACCCCGAGCTGCATTTAATTCACTACAAACGTCGAGGCTGCTACCTCCGCCTCAAAATGACGTTCCTCGCTCATTCGCCTGGTTATGTTCTTTGACCTCCTGGTTCTATGCCTCTCCAGTCTCCTCCTCTGCGAAGCTGCTGTCCCCCTGAAGTCGCGGAGCCGAGCTCCCGCACGTCGACAGGGAGACGTTGTAGCCTTTGGTGCTATATCGAATTCCTCCCGGGCCACCATTACTCGCAGAGCGTCCTCTGCCATTTGCACCTCTCTGCTGCCTCTAGCCTCACCACCACCTCTGAGCTTCAGTCGCGGTGGTGTCACTGCCCTTCTTCTTCTACCTCCCAGAGCGCCATCCACCCCTACTATGCCACTATGCCCCGACTCAGGCATCGTATGCGATGCAGGCGTGGCAGCAGCAGAGGCTGCGTTGCCCGTCCATCGCCCTCTTCTCGGTCCAGCTCTTCGTCTTCTTCTTTAGAACACTCTTGGGGCAGGTATCCCGACACCCGCAGCGGACGCGGCCGCTTGGTTTGTCTACCTCACCCCTTGGCTCGGCCCTCTGCCTTAGAGCCCTCTCCTCAGCCTCCGCCTTGCTTGGTCCCCTCTGTCATTTCGCAGACCCCCAATTCTGCCCAATTCCATTTTCATTGCTCCTTAGACCGCCCCCATGTTGTAGCCACCATCTCGGTTTCCTTTCGAGAGGAGCCCGCTGAGGTTCCCAGCCATGGTCCGCCCATTCTGCAGAAGCGCCCTCGCAGTGACCTCGGCTCCTTTGCAGATGAAGATAAGCCTCTTGTTTCTGGCAAGCACAATTCATGTTCGGACATCAGCAGCAGCTCGAGAAACAGCAAGGACGGCAAGGAGCAGAGCAAGCAGGCCATGGGAAAAGGTGGTGAAGCCACAGCGCCTCGACATGCAGCACTTGCCGCCCAGGACGCCGACGCCGAAGAATACAGATGTCTCATCGTAGAAGAGACTCCTCCTGCGCCCCATGACACCTAGGCTATCAGGTTTTCTCCGGTTTATGGATCCCAGCATCATAATTTTGTTAAATGTTACTATCTATGTTTGGCACAGCAAATTTTGTCTGTATAACGTTGGTTTCCTCATGCGAGGCAGCGAATCAAACTCTCTTTGGGCTGGTTTCCCCTGCATGGGCAGCTCCTTTTTTGTTGTTTTGTTGCAAACTATGCCATTGATACATGCTTGAACTGTAGAGGCCAGAGCCTCCATGTATTTTATGTTTCACTAATAGAATTTAATCTTACTTAGAAAAAAAATTAAAAAAAAATAAAATAAAAAAATAAAAATTCTAAGATTGTAATTGTATGTAAAATATTTGTAATATTGTAATTGTAATTGCAAATGTAATTCTAATTCTAATTATATGTAAAATATTTGTAAAATTTTAATTGTATTACTGTGAAATGATTGTCATTGTAAAATTTTAATTGTATGTAAAATTAAAATTCTAATTCTAATTCTAATCGTAATTGTATGATAAATTGTAAAATTGAAATTGTAATTATAAATCTAATTGTATGTAAAATATTTGTAAAATTTTAATTGTGTTAATGTGAAAATATTAATTGTATTAATGTGAAATTATTTTATTAAAATATTTAAATTTGTAAATTTGTAAATAATTGTAAAATAATAAATCTAGAATAATATGAATTTTTGTAACATAATAAAATTTAGAAAATAATGCAAATAAATTCATGTACTTTAGAATTATCATTATTTTATTATGATCTTACATAAAAAAAAAGAACTTTATACAGTCAGGTGCGTTTATCATCATAACACGCACCGGTGCATCTTAGTATAAAGACGCACTGGTGCATCATAAAACACCACGCCAAAACATAAACCTCGAACTTACAAACCGCACCGGTGCGCCTATAAAACCCCACGCACCGGAACAGGGTTATTTTGGAAAGTGCATTATTGGAGCAGCGGAGGGTTCGAATCGCAGGCAAGAATTTTTCTGAGAAAGGGAAGGATTCTCATTTCCATAAGGACAACAGAGAAATATCAATTGACATTGTTGATCGGGTTGGTAGGTCCCATGAAGGGAAAAATTCTCCAGAATGTGTTTAAAAGCAGCTGGGAGTATTGTCCAACCTTCAGTTGGCTTACATAAATTTTTACTGGCAAAGCTGACCTCACATAAAATCACATCTTCGGCTTTCAATTGAACCTGAATGGCATCTCTAACTTGTCTGAGTTGTGGTCATGTGGATGAAACCTGTAAAAAGTCTGCTTGTATTATAAATGGAAATTCAGTGACCATTTATGTGGGAAGAAAAGCATAGATGCCTGCAACTACCATCTTTCCACCGGCAAATTAGTGTCACATTGGAAAAGCTAATGTAATAGCCCATTTTGCAATGTCTTTCTTCTGCTCAACCCTATACTCATTTTCTATGGGAAACCATTTCCTCCACATGTAATAACTACATCGTCTAGTCAAAAATCGGTCTTCTTCTGCTAACAAATGCAGAATGAAGGACTCGTTGTCATTGCTCTCAGAACATTCAAGGTCAGTTTCTCGTAAAACAGAGATTGTATAAATTTTGTTAAGATCAAGATAGAAAGCACAAAGGAGAAAAGAGGAAATTGGATGCCAAGATGAAGGAGGAACTTACAAATGAGCAAGCAGATCATGTGTCAGCAAGCAGATCATGGGGCACCTTTTCTTGTTGCAGGTTATGGAAAGGTTCAAGTTTCTTTTTCTGAAAGAAGAAGAGGTGTAGTTTTGAAAAGAAATGGCACAAATATTTTCATAGCAAAATATACATTTCCAACATGTGTAAAAACTAAAATATCTCCCACTTCAATAAAATGCTCAGAAACAAAACTTTCCCAACCATTTGTGAAAATTGCCCACGTCTTAGCATAGCAGGTTCACATGCCACAATTGCCCACTTGGGTCCTGTAGTATTGCATCTTCACATGCCCCACATTGCATTATCTCCACATAGTCAGTGGGGATCTCCTGCAATAAACAAAATGCATTGGAAGAATAGTTATTTCCATCAAGAATTTATCCAATTCCAATTCTCAACTCTAATTCTAATTCTAATTCTCAAGAATAAACAATATTATAATTTCTATATTGGAGGTTTCTGTGGTGTAGTTTTTCAGATGTAAAACTTGGAATATCCACAGTCATCATTTTTAGTCAATTCGACGATTGTGGATATTCCAAGTTTTACATCTGAAAGATTATAATTCTCAATTTCTATGGTTGGAGTTCACTAAATTTTGGTGTACACATATAAAAGTAATTTATGTGCCTTAACCGGAAATCAGTGCTACTGTACATATAACCGCACTGGTGTGTTTTAGTTACTGCACGCCGGTGTCGGTGTTACGTAAGGACGCATCGGTGCTATCATATTAAGTGACGCATCGGTGACGAATAAACGTAAATAAAAAATAAAAAATGAACGCAACTCAATTTTCTTTAAGTGAAAAAATAAAATAAAATAAAATAAAAGGGGAATTTGAAAAATAGGCGGCAAAATATTTTCGAAAATCTAATTTCATAAAATAATTCTTTAAATACTAAACACTTTTCATTATTTCACTATTTTTGCTAAAATTTTCAGCCAGAGATTTGCAGGAGACATACCTGGAGCAAGAGAGCATGAGAGCACTGTGGAGTAGAGAAAAACGTTCGAACAAAAGTATTCAGACAATCAGAAACCAAACCTCTGGTGATTCAAACCCTGTATCATAAAATTTCAAACCATCTTGTGATTAAATTTGTTTTGTTTTGTTTTTTTTTTTTTTATAACTTTTTTTGTAGTTTTTTAACCTTTTCTACAGTTTTATCCATTTTTACCCTAAACCCTTCATTTTTTATTTTTTTTTGCCTTTTCTTCTCCCTGTTTTTGCGATTTTAGAATTAGGGTTTTTCTTTTTAGATTGACATCCAACCCACGGGATGACTTGCATAATCGGATCCCAATCCATTCGGTCATTGCATGAATTTTTGGAAAAAATGGATTTTTTTTTTATCGGTGCGCCCTGCGTAACCTAGCGCACCGGTGCATTGTATTATACAGCGCATCGCGCAAGTACTGTAGTAAAAATATCGAAAACATTTTTTTAAAAATCAGTGCATCATATCTAAAATAGGGCATTGGTGCTCCATGTTACAAGGATAGCACCGTACGGTCTATTACAATGTTTGTGCGGTGCGTTTATAATACCCCCATGCACCGTACGGTCTATTATACTGTTTTTGCGGTGTGTTTTTAATACCCCCACGCACCGATGATAGTGCGTACATCATGAAAGGCGCACCAGTTTCTTGAGATTTATTTTTTACCTAAAAGTTGACAATTTATTTATAAACATATTAATGAATGATATGGTACATGTTTCAGATTGATAAAGAAATGACTGAAAATAGATCAAGTAACAAAAATACTGATAACACATCAACGAAAGAAAAAAATGCAAGTTCTTTGTAAATTCTTTATAAAAAATATTATTTTTGAACTATATGTAAGTTTAACTAATATGTATTGTTTACTGTGTATCATGCAGAGCCACAAAATGACGAAGCTCGATAAGATTATTTCTAATCTAGGACCAAAAGAGCGTAAAAGCTTGATGGAAAAATTGCAAAAGGATGAATCAAGTGAATGAAAAAAACGTAAGAGCTTGATGGAAAAATTGCAAAAGGATGAATCAGGTGAATGAAAAAATATTATCGATCCAATATGAGTTTCTTTTTTAAATTATCATTAATAATATACTTAATATTAGATAACGTGTGTCAAACAGTCTATTAATTCACATATGTTTAATGTTCTACAGGGACCAATAACTCAGAAAATGAATGTTGTTCTAAGAAAAGAAAAAAAATAGAACATGCAAATGAAAATGAATTGCTCCTTAGCTCATCTGGAGTGGTGTTGGAGGTTAATGAAAGGGGGAAAAACTTTTACAAAAGTTTGAGGGATCTAGTGGAACGAATGTATAAACGTTCTTTCCACTTACAATACAAAAATCAATCCAATGATTCCAAGAACGAAATTTTATCTAAAATACAGGAAGAGTTTCCAGAGAATTGGTCAATGATACATGTCAGACTTTTAATAGCAAAAACGTACAACAAAAAAAAAGAAGGAATGAAAAATTAATATTCCTTTAAATGTTTGTCTAGAATTATTTATCAATATCACTTTTGTTATATTTACTTTTAATATATCAATATAAAAATTAAATATTTTATTGTCATGTTACATTTTCAGGAAGATTATGAAAATCTCAAAAGATGAACGAGCTGATATCATAAATATGCCAGTAGGAATGTCCAAAAAGGTGTACAAGGAGATGATCAAAGAAATGGACAAAATTGCATCGCAGGAAGAGCCATCTCAACAACAACGTGCTTCAAATGTAATATGTAATCATTGATTTTTTCGATCATTAGGTACCAAAAATAAACAATTTAGCATTAAATATTAATTTTCAAGAATTTTCTTGCAGAAAAGGAAAGAAAATGGAACCCATTTAGCACATAAAATAGGACGACAAGGAAGAAAAGGGTTGATATCTAAGTTTGTGAGTAATTGTTACTTCCTTTTAACAACTTAACTAGATTTCATTTTTGTATTTTTTAAGTTGTTTTACAAAAATCATTATTGAATGTCTTCAAACAGGTGCTAACATACAAAGAAGAACCATCAAATGAATTGATTGAAATTGGGTTAAATATGGGTTGTGAGTATATATTGGCATATCATATATTAATTGTGGAATCTGTAAGCATATATCGATCTTGTTTTACTTAGCTCCGTCTATAATTAATAGGACAAAAAATTCTTTTATATTAAATATATGATTTGTTATGGGATATAAAACTTGCAGAAAACAAAGTATGGAACTATGCCAACAGATGAAATTTTGAAAGATGGCATGATACATGGTTTTGAAAGAATGTGTGTAGTTTACGAGTCAATTGTTGCTATGGTACATCATTTTTCTTTTCGATTTACATTGATGTATATTATTTAATATTGCAATTTTCATTATTCTCACCAATGTATATACACTCATTTCAATTTATTTTTATGTTTGTAGATGGAAGGTGAAGAAGAAGAAAACAATCAACACTGTGAACAAAACATTCATGAAAATATTTCAAGTCATGGAAGTAGCTCTAGCAGTGACAACAGTTCAATCGAAGAATGATGATCACTATGTTTGGATATCAAAGCAAGGCATTGTATTTTTTGAAATATGTCTGTGAAATCAGACATTTTGTTTAATGTAATGGACATAGTGTCCCAATTGAAAGACAAAGGGATACCAATAACTATCCCATTTTGTATGATAAAGATTGTCTTATATATATATATATATATATATATATATATATATATATATATATATATATATATATATATATCATAAAATATGTTTTAATTTATTCTATTGCGCTCTCCATTGTCGTTATTGCGTTCTCCATTGTCGTTCTCAAATGCACTAATAAAAATTTAATTCATATGAATATTGTTATAAGACATATATGTGTCGACTTTTGATGAATAATGAATTTAAAACAATTACAATAATTGCACTCTCACAGGTCGATGTTTCTAAAAAATACAAAATGAAAACTGGTGCATGTTAGTAATTGTACACCGATGCGTTTGTATTATGAAGCGCGCCAATGCGTTTCTACGACGTATGGGCACTGAACAAGTACCAAAACCAATTAAAAATATCAGTGCGTTTGTGCGGTACGACGCACCGGTGCGTTTATGTGTCTATACGCATTGGTGTCGTTGTGCGATCTATGGGCACCGCACGAATACTGATATGAATTATAAATCTCGGTGCGTTTATGTGATACTGCGCACCAGGGCGTTTATGTGTCTATAAGAACTGGTGCATTTATATGACCTATGGGCACCGCATGAATACTGATACCAATTATAAATCTCGGTGTATTTGTGTGATACTGCGCACCAGTGCGTTTCTATAAGTCTACGCATCGATGCGTTGATACGACCTATGGGCACCGCACAAATCCCAAGCACAATTAGAATGGCCCCGTGCGTTGTATCACCAACACTACGTGCCAGTGCGGTTGTATACCTTAACGGCCTAGCGCATTCTCCTTCGACTACCCCGAGGCACCTTCTACATGTACGCACCGGTGCGTTAAAGCCAAAGTAGTGCACCGACAAAAAAAAACATCCGTAATAACCTCCGACCGCCCATTTTTTTTAGTTGTGTTGAATTTCCGTTAAAAGCTCTACCAAAACCTCTGTAACCATAAACGGATGTTGTAGAAATTTTTTTTTTGACAATTTTGGCCAATTTTATAACACTAAAAACCTCCTTTATAACCTCCGCTAGAGGGTCTTTTTGTTGTAGTGCACTTTGTTTCTCCTTGTATCATTTCTGATTTACCACTAAACAGGGTTGGCCTTTGTTATTATCATCGGGTTTCTTATACATGGTAGTTTTGGATGATTCTTTCTCTTATTAGGATATTATTCAAATCCGGTGGCATCATGTGTATGGTGTGTCTATTTGGGCACGTCGGTATTGTTGTTTTTTTCATTGTTTCTTCTATGGATGGTTAGTTTTTGCAGTAGGAGAGTCCTATCTTACCTGCACTATCCTTTCCTCTTGGTCTCAGAGTAAAAGAGGAAAAAAATAGTTGTTTCATTGATTTTAATGGGATATTGGTAAGTGGGGGGATTTTGTTATAGGTCATTGCGCCATTCAATTTTAATGGACTCAATTGGTTGTTGAGATCTTTATGGATTTATAGCTTTAATGAAAGCTCCTTGGGTATATCTCTCATTGGTATTTTCGAGGTGATTTTGGGATTATCATTCATTATAGGGTTGATGGCGCTTCAACCATATTTTCTCTCTATTTTATATCAGGTGTGATGACTCATTTTTGGCCCGAGACCATTGGAGGTGCCACCTCATCTCTTGCAGGTCTTATTTATTGCTTAAGATAATTAGGAGGTGGTAGTTGATTTTGATAGGGGGTCATCATCGAAATTTCTAGAGACACTTTTCTTCCCATCTGTCATCCAGGTGGACTACATGGGTATATCTCATGGGGGTTTCACCTTTCTCACACCTTTCTTTCACTTTAATTATTGCACTGACAATTAAATTTTTTTCCTCCTATCATATCTGGCTTCGTAGGTGACTATTAATAGGTGTTTATTAGTGATTTTGGACACCTAGAACATATGTACTGAGTTATCTTAGACTTGGGGTACATGATTGTAGGTAGATGGGATCTGGTGGGGATGGATTGTCATCGATTGAGGTTCCAGATGTTTCAGCCTTACATGGCTTCATACCCCTAGGTGATGTAAAATTGATTAAGGCAGCAGTTGAGATAGAGGAATGGTTACCTTAGATATCTAGCAACCGTTTGAAGGTGAACACTTTAATGTTAGCGGGGAATCCTATTGATCTCTCTAGACATGATATTATTACTTGCTTTACTGTATCGAGTCTTCCATTTCCATCTCTTACAACCCATGGTAGGAAATATAGGATGGTAAAAGTGGATGCATCTGTGTAGTCCATGGATTTTGGTCGTAATGTGTTTTGGGAGAGGGTTTCAAGTTTGCACCATCTTGCCATGATTGGAAAATGGGAGTTTGATGGCATGAAATGTACAGATGCGAAAGTGGTTGGACGTCCAATGGGGGTTGATATTATGTTATAGGTTGAAGGTGATATGTTGATAAACAATTGATATTATTTCCATTTCCAACACGAGGAGGTCGTTGATAAGATCCTTGGGATCCCATGGGTTCATAGTAGAAAATTTTTATCACTCCAACCATGGTTTGTTGGATTTAATCCCATTTCTACCATCCCTTGGCATAAAATTAAAATGGGTTAAAATTTCGGGTCTCCCATTGGAATTATGGTCTAGGCAGGCTTTGGTCATGATAGGAAATTCAATTGGGAAATTTCCATATGTTGAGGAATGAAGCATTTTGGGTCCGGATAAACAAATTGCTTGGATATTGGTTAAGGAGGAATTCTAGAGTGGTCTGTTGGCTGCAATAGACTTAAAATGGTAGGAGATTTCATTCCATCAATATATTGATTTTTGGGGGAATCACTTCCGTTGCTTAAGGTGCCACGAAACTAGTCACTTGATTGCAGACTGTTAGTGGCGATTATGGGCTCTAATGAAGAAATTTGGTTTGGGGGATGGTTCGTTTATATGGAGGTAGGAGTCTCCAACTACTACAATTCCTGCTCGGAGTGGGTTATCTCCTCCCAAATCGTGGGCCTCTCTAGGTATGGATCATGCCAATGACTATGTTATTTCCTTTGATAATTCATGTGAATCTGATATTGTTGAAATGAGAATGACTGATAAGGGGGGGAGTTGGGGGAAACAAATATATGTTCACAATATTCCATCATCAACATTTCCATTTGGGTGGGTCTTTCGGTTGTGTCGTCCATTCATTAATCCCTACCTAAATTGATGAATGTTTCATCTGGACTGGCTTCATCTCCTACATTGCAACCACAATTGGGCTTGGTTTCACATCCGTCTCGTGATATACCAATTTCTCCATCTGGTTCCCAATCCCCAATTTTCCAATTCGGGTCTTTCTTGAGGGACATGCCTCGTACTAATTCCATTGGTAGTGACATCGCCATCTTGGGTCATAATTCAGCTCTAGATATTGAGCCTCTAATGGTGCATTCAATGGTCATATATCGTGGGGGACTTATCATTAGTCTATATTCTAGGATAATATCACCATATGCCATAAGAAGAGGGGCCATAAAAAACTATCGTCACTAGGGTCTCCCCATTCCTCGAGATTATCTACAAAATTTGATGCATGTTTTGTTTTTTTACTATCTATTTCTCAATATGGTTATGATGCTCGGTCTCTTAGAGGGGATATTCTCATTGTTAATCATTCATCATGAAGGTGTTGTCCATTAATATCAAGGGCTTGGGGAATGGGTCTCTCTCCAGAATTTTTGTGTTATTGATGCCCATGGTTAGCCAGGGGGACTGGTCGCTTTATGGGATCCTCAGGTGGTTAACTTCAGAGCTTATAAATCCTTTGTAGGGATTTTTCTACTAGGCTATGCTCATGGCTCCAATTATAATTTTCACTTATTAAAAACGTATGCTCCATATGATTCTAGGTTGGCATTTTGGGATCGGTTAGATAGATGTGGCGTGCTCAAGATTGGCTCATTCATCTTGGTAGGTGAATTAAATTTTCCTTTATCTGCACAAGATATTTGGGGTTCGAAGTGTAAAATTAATCCCTTAAAGGAATATTTCAAGGGGCTTTTTGAGACCAATCATATGGTGGATATTCTTCCATCCCCTTTGGTCCCTACCTGGAGAAACGAATTCATAGGCTTGAAGGGGATAGCTAAGAGGCTAGATATATTTATCATGCATGAGAATTTGCTAAAAGTTAAGGGGTCGATGATTTCGTGGGCAACCTCAAAGAGGTTGTGAGACCACTCACCTATTATTCTTCAAAGGCACTGTGATATTGTTAATAAAGGTCACCCTTTTAAATTTAACCATACATGGTTAGAAGACCATGATTTTCCTTAGATGGTGCGTGATTTCTAGAAATAAGAGCTTCTCCAAGTTGAGACACTGCATATGGATAAGGTATATAAAAAATTATCTGCATTGAAGATTAAGGTGCAACACTCGATAAGTGATAAGAAGTGTAAAAATATCAAAGACTTAAATGAGATTGGATTTAAATTAGTTGCTTTGAATGACCCAAATAATCCATATTACTTCTCTTAGTCATGGAAACAATTGGCAATAGAACCGGAAGGGTAAAAGAGACATATTCTAAATCGACAGGAAGTAGAGAGGAGATTGAAGAGTGGGCCATATGGTTAGCTAAGGGTGATAAAAATACACCTTTTTTCATAGATTTTCCTCTCAAAATAGGTGTGATAATTATATATGGGAGTTGGAGGGTGATGATGGTCGATTGATATCTACCATGAAATATATTCATGATGAAGCCATCTGTTACTTTGGGCATTTATATCAAGAGAGAGAGGGGGTCAATATTGATAAATAAATGGAAATATTGCAGGTATATTCAAACATGTTTGATGCGGATGCAAATGCTATCACGGAAATGGAATTTTCCATATTAGAACTGTAAGCAGTCTTAAAATCATTGGATAGGGATAAGAGTCTCAGGCCTGATGGGTGGCTGATGAAGTTTTTCCTTCACTTTTTTGAGCACATGGGTAAGGACCTCCTTCTGCTGGCGGAAGAATCAAGAATTTCATGTAGGATTTCAGGGGCTATTAACTCCACATTCATAACATTGATATCCAAAGTATCTCTGGATATATCCTTTAGGGACTATAGGACCAGTTCTTTATGCAACATTTTATACAAAATGATTTTGAAGATTACCGCATTGCGGCTGAAGGATACTCTCTCTAGATTTATTTATTCAGAACAATTTGTATTTTTTAAAAATCATCAAATTCATGACATTGTGGCCATTGCTTGGGAAATTTTGCATACTATTAAGGTGAGAAAGAAAAATTCCATTTTATTAAAAGTGGATTTGATAAAAGTTTATGGTTGTATTGATTGGCGTTTCTTGTGTTTAATCTTACATAAGATTGGTCTTTCCATGGAGTAAATTGACTGGATTATGGCGTATATTACTTCTATAAATTTTGTAGTCTTGGTAAATAGGGTGCCATCTTAGTTTTTTAAGGCTTCTAGATGCCTCTGAAAAGGGTGCTCCCTTTCTCCACTTTTATTCCTACTAGTTATTGATGGGATGAGCCAAATGGTCGTTGATTCTCATAGTAGGGGTACTTTATTAGGGATGTGGATCTCTAAAAATAATACCATTACCCACTTAATGTTTGTGGATGATCTTTTATTTTTGGGAAATTCCTCTATTGAGGAGTGGAAAAATTTACATCAGATTGTCTTTGATTTTAGTTATGCCTCTGGTATTTTTTTTGAATCATTCCAAATCCATTTTGATCGATGATTTCTTTGATGTGGCCTTGGTTGTTGCTATAACAATCATATTTGAGGTCGAGATAATTCCCTTGGATATGGGTTTTAAATATTTGGGTTTCCATGTCGCTCCAAATAACCGGGACACTTTGATTTTAGTTATGCCTTTCTTGTATTTTTTTGTCTGTCTCAAATCCATTTTGATCGATGATTTCTTTGATGTGGCCTTGGTTGTTGCTATAACAATCATATTTGAGGTCGAGATAATTCCCTTGGATATGGGTTTTAAATATTTGGGTTTCCATATCAAACCAAATAAGTATTGCATTAAAGATTGGGACTGTCTATTATATAAATTTGATCGCAGACTCTTTAATTGATCCTGAAAGTGGTTGTCTCTCAGAGGCAGGTTGATATTGATTCAATATGTTCTACAGAGCATTGCTATTTATTTGTTGCCTCGAAATATCATAATGAGAATTAAATCTATCATTTCCAATTTTATTTGGGTTGGATGTGGGAGTGGGAAAAAAATTCATCTGGCTATTTTGGATGATATCTTAGAGGACAAAGATTTTGGTGGTTGAGGCATTCAACACATTGAAAAATTTAATTGGGAATTAGGTGTAAAGAGCCTCTGGTGTGCACTTTGCAGTTATGGTATTTGACAATCTATTATTAAGGAGAAATACCTCAAAAATATGTCGATGTCTGAGTCGATTAAGGATGGGGCAAGGGCTCCAAGTATGCCATCCTATATTTGGAGAGGCTTGATGAAAATCAAAATATGGAAGATTGGCAACGTTAAATGGGATATACGAGTGGGCACACGGCTTGAGATCGTGTTGGATCTGATTCAAGATTTCGTGGGGCATCACACAATACCTATTTTTCTCATTAGACATATTCATAATCCATAAATTTACAATTTGAATCAAATTCTGCTAGCTCAGGATCCTTTTACTCGATGTCCAACATGGCTCTGCTCGCGAGATCTGGGAATTTGCAGTTATTTGGCTACATGTTGGGATAGATATGTCAATAATGTTTCCATGGCTAATATATTTCTAAGGGATAAGGAGGACATTTTCATATGGGGTGGGAAGATTGAGAAGGCTATGGTTTTTTTGAAGGAGGTTTATAATTTCATTACTTAGCCCCGTCAGGTTTCTAGCGAATGGGCATGGTTTAAGAAAAAATGGTCATGGAATGTCCCTCTTAAGATTATTTTCTTTTGTTGGGTGGGAGGGAGAAATAAAATCATGACCTGGGACAATTTATGTTGCCATGAGTTCATATGCCCGAGATGGTGCATTTTATGCAAGGTTACCCATGAGGATGTGACCCACCCTTTGCTCATATGTCAATGGCAGTTTCCATATGGAGGCCTATTCTGAGAATATTGAAGATTAATGCAACTTGGAATTTTTCATTGGTGGTTGCTTGCATAAAGGATTGGAAGTCTAGATATAAAAAAGTTTAAGCATTGCCTTCCTATATCATATTGGGAATTTGGAAATGCAAGAATAAGATCATTTCTGAGGATCATCCTGTGGATATCAATTGAATTAGTATAAATGTTTGTTCTCAATTCAACGAGAATGGTCTCTGGGAGGGAAAGTGTTTGAAGAGGTGCATCAAAATGGTTGACATTGGACAACCATATCTGGTAGGTTTCTTCGAAGGGGTCTCAAATATGAACAAATGTGTGAGTGGTGCTTTCATTGTGATAAAGCATGGACACTTTTATCACTTAAACAAGTTTAGTGGTTTGGGTACTAACATGAGGGCGGAGATTATAGTACTCTGGGGTGTTTTATTTTGTGGTAATTGGTTATCCATTATGAATATGAATGTATATGGTGATTCAAAAGCGTTGATTCAATGGGTTGCAGACGAAACTTCCTTTAATCCTTCCACACTTACTTTTTGGATGCTCAGGATAAAAATCTAATCGAAACATTTGATAGGATGTTTTTTTTCTCATATATACTGGGAGAAAAATGGGATCATAGATGAACTATCAAAAGGTGGTTATCGTTATCTTTTTGGAGAGATCAATTACAATGCTTACTTCAACAATTGTTATCATGAGTCTAGAAATTTTTTCTATACTTGATATAGCTGAAGGCTCTCTCTACTGGTGATTTTATCATAGAGTTATCTTATATAATATATAGTTTGGGTTAATATGATCGATGGAACTTTTGTTGTAAAAAGATGGTGATATTGTAAATAGGATTATTTTTGTTAATCTCCCGATGGGATGCATGGGTCATATCAGTCTATCTGGCCAATCTTGGTGATATATGTTAGAAGGGATTGATTACTCTAACATATGTAAACAATTTCTATTAATAGAAAATATGTTGTTTTTTCCTACTGATAGGAAAAGAAAGGACTTTCTATAGATGAGTCCTTGAGATTATGGCAGATCCCCCCATCCTAGATCACCATTTATTTTTAATTTCCATGCCTTGGAGCTAGCACACTTGGTTTGCACACATTTCAACCTCATCATTTTGACTTATTACAATATGGAAGAAGTTTTTTTGTGATTTTTTTTCCAATAACCCTTTGATTCTATCCATAATATTCGCCAAGTGCTTATCTCTTGACGAGGTCTCTTTATGTAGATGTTGAATGGTGATGAGTGAATCCCCCAGGATGCTAATATAGTTACTTGTGTAGCTTTGGCCATAAGCAGACCTTGCAACAAACCCGTGTTTCTGCCTGGTTGTTGGTCATTTTTACCAATCCCCATGCATACCTCTTGACAATATTTCCTTTGAGGCTATACAAAACCCCTCCCCATGTTGCCACCCTTGATCAAATATCTAACAATATTAATGATAATTAATTAAACTATTTTTTTAAAACTTATATTCATATAAATATACAAATTGTATATTAAAATTTATTACACACTTTTAACAAGCTAAATAAAAATATATTTATTTATTTATCATTTCAAAAAAATATTTTACATATTTATTTATAAATTAATATTTTATTTTAAATATATATTTTATTATATTATATATATAGTTTTCAAATTAATGTTTTATTTAGTCAAGAGATCTTAGTTCGAGTTCTTTGGTGAACAATTCGTTTCCCCACTTGTATATGTTCAAACCTATGATGACATGTTGTAGCCAACCCATTACTAGCATTTATAAAAGTTCTATTTGGTGTAATAGTAACAACAAATATGTATGTGGTGATATGACATTGGCATATATGATTTATATGGTGATCACAATAACAACAAATATGGCATTCGTTTAGATGGTGATCATGGTTTATGATGGGATATGTATGTTCAAAATCTATCGCTAACGGGACATTTCACTATCTGAAAAAGAAGACATATATACATGGACTGGTAATTTGGAGCATGACCAACTTCTGGTAAATGATGGATATTGATACATTTCTCCTTCTCCACATCTTCCAGTTTCTTGCTGATGGTTTATGAATATTTTTCCCAATCCTCATGCATACCTCTTGACAATATTTCTTTCAAGGCTATACAAAACCCCTCCCCCTCTTGCCACCCTTGATCAAATATCTACATATTAACGATAATTAACTAAACTGATTTTTTAACTTATATATAGAAATTGTATATTATAATTTATTACACACTTTTAACAAACTAAATATATATATATATGTGTGTGTGTGTATTTATTTATTATTTCAAATAAATAAATAAATAAATAAATAAATAAATAAATAAATAAATAAATAAATAAATATATATATATATATATATATATATATATATATATATATATATATATATATATATATATATATATATATATATATATATATATATATATATATATATATATATATATTTGTTTATTTAGTTTTCAAATTAATGCTTTATTTAGTTAAGAGATCTTAGTTCGAGTTGTTCTGTGAACAATTTGTTTCCCTGTTTGTATATGTTGAAGTCTATGATGACATGTTGTAGCCAACCCGTTAGTAGCAGTTATAAAAAGGTGTATTTGGTGTAATAGTAACAACAAATATGTATGTGGTGATGTGACATTGACATATATGATTTATATGGTGATCATAGTAACAACAAATTTGACATTGGTTTATATGGCGATGATGGTTTATGATGGGATATGTATGTTCAAAATCTATCACTGGCGGGACATTGCATTGTCTAAAAAAGAGGACATATATACATGGACTGGTAATTTGGAGCATGGCCAACTTCTTGTAGAGGATGCATATTGATACATTTCTCCTTCTCCACATCTTCCAGTTTCTTGCCGATGGTTTCTGAATATCTGGCAGGGGAATGTTCCTACTAAGCTTAAGGTTTTTGGTTAGTTGGTATGGATGAACAAGATACTGACTTGGGACAACCTGTTTCATTGAAGATTCACTGGTCCTGGATGTTGTATACTATGTGTTGGAGCATAGGAAGATTTGGCCCATTTGTTTCTAAGATGCACATTTTCCAAATCAATATGGGTTAAGGTATTGAGCATGTTGCATATTCAGGCGGAATGGTGTGCCTCCACTGATGGAGACTACCTTCCTGAGTGGATACATCATAATAAGGAATATGGCCCACTTCCATTATATATTATGTGGGGAATTTGGGGGTACCACAACTCATTGATATTCGAGAACATTTCACCATATATCCGATTTTTATGCATCCAAATAGCGGCATATTACAAAGAAGTTGGATTTGGTCGTAGGGAACCATCAATGATGCATATCACACCATTATCTATCTCAGACAATAACCCTCGTGGATTTTTTGATGGAGTTGCAAAAGATGAGATGTGTGGTTGCAGTGCTTTTATCACAGTTCATCCTGTCACACAATCACTTTAGCTAGAATGGGGACAATGGATCGAACACCCATGGATAGGTCTTAGCACTCTAGGGAATTTTATTTTGTGCTCACCGGCTTGATATCAGGTTGCTGGAGGTGTTTGGAGATTCTCAAGCGGTGGTGGAGTGGGCATCTAAGAATCATCTTTCAATATGCCACTATTGATTAATTGGATGATGAGGATCAGGGTGATCAATGATCTTTTCCAACATGTGCCTTTTTCTCATGTTCATCGGGAATTGAATTCGGTTGGGAACATGTTGGCAAAGGAGGGACTCAAGCAACCATTTGGTGAGATATATTTCTCATTCTATGCAAACACCATTCTAAAGAGGACAAGTACATTTTCCTTTACATGACATTTGCATATTGATTGATGTGCTCGGTGATAAGCTCATTGGAGGTTGTCATCCAGTTCTTCATTTTTGATCTCTATATCTTGCTATTAGATATATCTGGCAAGACTGACATTCAAAGGAAAATACTTAGAAGTATATTGGACATGGCTCCAATAGTATGCACTTATAGCCAACATCTTGACTATTTATAATTTTTGATGAACTTTATTATAATTTTGGTTAAAGGATGACATGCTATTTCTATCATAATATCAATCACATGAAATATTTGTATTTGATATGTTGCTCATGATTATTAAATTTGACATAACTAAACACATCAATAAGATATATTTCCCATAGTTCAATAAAATATGTTTTCCATAATTACTGAATTTGACATAACACATCAATAATATATTGTTTTTTGGGTATTAAAATGTAACCTCCCTGTGTAGATATATGTCAATACATATTATGGAGACATATAGCCATAAGCATTATATAAAATACAACAGATTTGATTTAAAATAAAAAAATAATATTTTATTTAAAAAGAATCCTACCTTAATAAATTTATGGTTATTATTCCTCAAATAATTGAACTTTAAATCATCAATGTGACTCACCTGCATTAACTCAACATACCACATGCCACAACCCGAGTAAGAAAGTCATTAAGTTCATGTCAAACCAGTTATGACATTGACATTGTATGTTATGATATAGTTTTTTTTTGAAATCAATAGAAAACAAAAACAGGTTATCCATAATGTAGATCATCAATGGGAAGGAAGACAAATCCGACGGAGCCAGGCGCTCCACTACCGGTGCACGGATGACGATATAAAAGTGGACATTAAAAATTCTTTCTTACTTAGTTAACATAGAATTAGATAATGTCACGTGGACCCACCCCTTCAAAATATGATCCATGATCCCTCGCCCTTCTGTGGGCAATTCTGCAGAAACACAAACGCGACAACAGTCATGGAGTCTGTCCTCTTTGCCAGCAGCATGAATTGTTCTTCTTCTTTTATGTTCTTCGGAGGACGCAGACGCTTTATTTTCACACACAAATGGCAGCGGGGGAGTATGCAAATTCATTGTAAAACAAGAATGGTGGGGTGGCAGTGCAGGTTATCAACAGAGGGAGAAGATGACAAAACTGATGCAAAGGAGCCAACCGAAGCGTCTGCCTCCAAGTTAGCTTTTGCTTTCTGTGCCCTCCTTTTGGTTTTGTTAAGTGGTTTGATTTATTTTCAGTTCATCATAACCCATAAAATCTATTTTGATTAATATTGTGTAATGGAAATAGACATGTCTTTTGACATCAAAGGATTACAGGAAATATGACTTACATAACAAATCACACAGAATAATGAAGAATATGCTCTGGCATTCTATGAATGTACAGTCCTTTGCTCGGTCATTTCATTTTAGCTGAGTTGATATGGCAGATCTCACTTGAGGTTATAGGCTATTGATTTTTGATGGGGTCTCTATTAAGAACCCAGACAAAGCTCGTGGGAGAGGAGGCAGGAATGAATTAGAGATCACAAGGGCTGCATACAATTAGTTTACTATGAGGGCTCAGGCTAGGCGACCAAGAATTCAATGGGTTGTTTAGAGGTCTTGATTTCTGTATCATGTTTGGAATCTTGAATGTTGAAATGGAACGGATATAAGATTATTATGGCGTCGATGGAAGCCAGGTGCATTTCACAGTTCGCCTGGAAGAGGCTGGTCTGTTTGGTGTCACTTACTTCAATTAAAATGAAATAAAGTTTGACATCCTAGTTCTCAGGTGAAGATTAATTTTTTTTTTTTTTGAAATTTAAAACCAAACCATCTATGAGATCAATAAACAACAGACTGCATGGAATATGTAAAATCGCAATAGTAACACAATCATAAAGTTGATATCAAAACATTTATGACATCGACATTATATGCTTTCATATATACATCTGGAAATCAAGGAAAACAAGCACTTCGGGTAGGCAAGTCCCTGCCCTCTAATTATGTTTTGCGAGAATGAAGTAGCCGACAGAACAGTGGGCGGGACAGGGGCCAATCGATGGATGGGACTTAGCTTCAAACACATAGCATTGTGTTATCCATCCACATGCATGGATAACCAAAGGATAATTTTTTTCTCTTATGATGCAGATTTCTAACCAGCAGCCACACATGTTCTTCATTTCTCCACAGGGCAAATGACTGGTGATGCCTCCAATGCTTGTCTTAGTGCTTATTCAGGTCAGATTTTTATTGTGCTGCATACTTACAAGGTACATTATTTCCATGCTTCATGATGAGTGCTATTTTCATATATAGGGGTCATCCTGGTGATCATCGGGAGACTTGGTAGATGGATCAATATGTTATTTATTTGTGCTTTTTACCTTGCTTTTAGTTCAATCAGAGGTCATCACCCTTCTCTAGTAGAGTGTGGCATTCTCGGGTTGGTTGTAGTACCAGGGAGTGCTTGAAAAGGGGTATCATGTGCATATCCATCTTATACATAACGTTTTCCATCTTTCCCTGGTACTCTTGTTCATGGTTGAATTGTATATGTCACTATCAAAGGTCCACCTTTCAATAGTTCCATGGGACGAAGGGGGTCGAAATCTCAAGGCTGATGCGAGTGAAAAAGAAAGTTAAGAGCAAATATGAAAAGTCAAAATGCAAAAGAATAATAAAAGGGATCATAGTGCCACAAAAGCCAAGGCAAATTGAGCAATGCCTCTTCACATGAGGCCATCACCCCTAGTCATTTTTTTTTACAATAACAGGGTAGATTATATTAGTAAAAAAAAAGTGCCGAAGCACATATGAGATACATCCATAAGTTCCTGAGAGAAAATATTGCAAAGGGTTTTAAGACTACACTAGCATGACCAGACTCGCTGTGCTTCAGTCTTAATACTAAGTTCCGAAAAAATCCATACAGATACAATCTATAGAAAATGCCATTAAGAAAGTAACATTCAGCTGTCATCAAATTATTACAAGGACTGACTCCTAGTTATCTATAATGATCAAATTTTCGTCAATAGCTACCCAATCAAGATCAGGCAGTTAAGCTAGAGCAGACTGGGCCAAGTTTGCAGAAGAGACTTGGTGCTCACTGCCTTGAGTGTCTCCCTATTGCATTGCCTGGAGCTGCTGCACTTGAGATCGAAGATGCTGCATCCTTCATGCATTTGAAATGCCACATTTATGGCATGCAAATAGTCTTATAATAATTTTTTTTAAATTGAAATTTGCTATCATATTTTGAAGGTAGCATTGCTTCCTGTAGGGTTCAGTTGACCCTCAAAGTTCCACGAGGGGGTGATAAGGATTGATTTTCCAACTTGTTTGCTGCGTTGTTTAGGTCTCTTAGAACATGTTTGACTTGAATGCAAGGATTCCAAGCAAGCTATCTCAAAATTATTGTGTAAAGATGGTGAAACATGGAATCCAAAGGAAAGGTTCCCAAAACAAGATGACGGATGGATTTATTAGAGTTATCTATTATAGTTAGTGATCAATGTGAAATTTTCTTGAAATTGCAGCAATTGGAAATTTATTCTTCTAACTGATTAATTACGCAGTTTATTTGTTATGACAAATAACGAATAAATCACACTACAATTCTTCACAATAAAATTACACTGCGGAAAATAAACTGGAACTGAGAAAATAGATGCGCACACACAATAAAAATGACACCAATATTTTTGGACTAATAGTCCCCGGAAAAACCCCGAAGGGAAAATCGGTGCAGCAGATGAGGGTTTATTTTATTATCATGTAACAACAAAATGTGAGTACAAAAGTCTAGGTGCCAAATTGACAATCCTCCAACAAAATAATTTAGCCAAAATGTTTGTGAGACAATTTGTCTTGCCTGACCACTGATCCCCCACCAAATCTGGCTCTGTCTGGGTCACTCGAATTGCCCCTGCATTAGCCTCTGCGCAGGCTGTACTCACCCTGCCTTGTGGAGATGCCCAAAAATTGTCGTTCTGCCTGACTCTGCATCTAGAAATTATTCGCTTGGCCACCTGGAAATTTTCCTGGTCACTAGCCTTTGAATCGATTTCTTCTTAGTTGAATCGAACTTCCCTCTGAAGCTTTTGCACTGCCTCTATGCAGCCTCACTGAGGAAATAATGCGGCCCTCTTGCTGTTGACTCTCCAACATTGGAACTTCACCAGCAGTCTCTGCTACTGCTCCCTCTTGCTTATGTGAAATTTTCAATCTGAAAACTATGTAGTTGCAGTGATAGATTTATTCCTCCTACTTATTATTTGAATAAGTTATTTTTAGAAATCTTCTGGCAAATATCAAATAAAATACTACTGCAACATTCACAAATATATATGCAGAGAAGTAAACAGTAAACGACATAAGCATAAGAACCAATCACATGAACACAGTTATTTTTGGACAATTGTCCCCGGAAAAACCCAATGTGGGAATACCGGTGCAGCAGATGAGGGTTTTATTAAATTCTTCAACAAATGATTTCTTTACAAGGAATAATATTGGCAGATCAATTCTAAAACACCTGAGACTAGATTCACGGCTCCTTCCAACAAATCTGACACCCTGATTAGCCTCTGCTATCACCTGGGCTTGTCTGCGTGTTTCTTTGTGCAGTTCCTGCGCTGGACTGCGTAAGTCTGCGTAGGGTCTACTTGGGTTCACTGCGCTGCAGCCTAGAGCTGCCTTTTGTGACCCACTGCGTCCCTCTGTCCTTGACCCTGATCACTCGCTGACTCCGTCCTCCTTCTGATTCTGCAAATCTTTGCCCTGCAACTCTCCCACTGAGATTGAATTCTCTTACTTTAGAATTGATCTCCTTCGGGTATTGAGTGTTTGCTTGGCTTGTTTTCCAAATGACCCTCAAGCCTTTTTTTATAATCTTCTCGTTGGTGAATCAACGACCCAGATTAGAAGTTTAATCAATGGCTAAGATCAAAACTTGACTTGATCTTTGTTTTCTAAAATAATCACACTCTGACTTATTAATACCCCTAAATTATTTCATTTCCCTAAGTTTAGACTTAGGGTCTTTATTAAAATAATTAATTAATTTAATAAGTCATGAACCGAGTGGAATTTCCATAGACGATTTCTGGCTTCTTTGGAATGCTGATGTCCAAGCCTCCTTGCAAATTTTGAGACTTGGAATACTTTTTGATGCTAAAATATCAATACTCCCTCTTAGCGAGGAAAGTGTTCCAACCATATGCCTGCTGCATGCTACTCTGTTTTGAAGCACCCTCTGCGCTGTTGATCTCTAGATGCTGCCCCTCATCTGCTGCGCTGTTGCCTTCTATACTGCTGCCTTTGACACTGCCACTGTCACTGCTGCATCTGTACTATAGCTCCCTTTGAATACTGATCCTATCCATTCTTGCTACTGGAATGGATTCTTGTTCATCCCCATCTTTTCTCTGAAGTAGACGGACTTAGTCTTCCCCAAAGCTTTTGTGAGAATGTCTGTCACCTATTCTCTTGTTGGAGTGTATTGTAACTGAACAGCTCTACGTTGTACACAGTCCTTGATGAAGTGACACCGGATGTCAATATGCTTCGACCGATCATGAAACACAGGGTTTTCAGAGAGTTTGATGAAACTCTGATTATCGCATAAAATATTGGTCGCTTCCATCTTCTCCTTAAGTAGGTTCACTAGCAGTTTTCAAAGCCATATGGCCTCACACGAAGCTGTGCTGGTTGCCATATATTCTGCCTCTGCTGAGCTCAGTGCTACGAACTTCTGTTTCCTATTGCACCAGGAAGTCATTCTTGATCCTAGACTGAAACAATACCCACTAGTACTCTTTCGATGTACTGAACTCCCTACCCAATCTGCGTCGGTGAAACCACCCAGTCTGACATTGTTGCTACGGGTGTACTTCAATCCAAGCTCGACTGTTCCTTGAAAGTACCTGAGAACATGCTTGGCTGCTGCCCAATGAGCCCTCTTCGGTTCTACCATGAATTGACTGAGGGTATTTACTATTTACAACATAAGAGATGTCTGGCCTTGTGTTTATACATCAATGATCCTATGAGTTGCCTATATAAGGTAGGATTAGCCTCATCGTCTTCGGATGTGTCGATTTTCTTCCAGTTGGTGATCATTGGAGTCGTCATGGGCCTACAATCCTCCATTTGAAATCTCTTTAGAATCTTTGTAGTGTATCTTCCTTGAGCAAGAAAGATCTCCCCATTCTACTGGCCAAACTTTCAACCCCAGAAAATAGTGCATCCGTCCTAGATCCTTCATGTCAAATTCCTCAACCAAATTCTTCTTGTAGTTTGTGATGAGCCTTGATGATCCTGTCAAGAATAGATCATCTACATATAACACTAATATCAGAGGCTCACTCCTTACTCTTAGACAATAGAGATTGGGATTTGCGTCACTCTTGACGAATCCCATTTTATGCAAGTAGTTGTCAATTCGACCATACCAGGCTCTAGGAGATTATTGCAGTCCATACAATGATTTCTTTAGTCTGCACACATGAGTTTTCTGATCATGTGTCTCGAAGCCTTTTGGTTGTTCAATATACACCTCTTCCTCTATCACCCCATTCAGGAATGCTGTCTTGACATCCATTTGGTGAATTTCCCATCCCATTTGCGCAGCAAGGGATATCCACGGATTTGATGGATGTGTATCTGGCTATTGGGGCTAAGGTTTCTTCATAATCAATCCCTTCCTTTTGAGCATACCCCTTAGCCACAATCCTGGCTTTAAATTTCTCGATGCTGCCATCTGCAGCATACTTGACCTTGTAGATCCACCATTATCCTACAACTGATCTCTCCTGAGGTCTGGGGACCACTTCCCAGACATCATTAGTCATGATGGAATTTTATTCTTCTACCATTGCATCTACCCATACCTGGTGCTGAGCTGCTTCCCGAAAACTGGAAGGTTCTCCGACTTGAGCAACCAAGGCTTGATACCTTTCAGTCTGCTTACGTTGTCTCTTCTCATTTCGGGGAACTCCGACGAAGTCCTTTGCATCTTTCAGAATCTGTTGTAGGTTCCTGCTTGTTCTTCCACTGGTAGTGGGCGTATTTACCGACTCTCCCTCTTGCAAATCCTCGGGAGACACATCCCTTGGATCCCCATGCCTTGGAGAGGCAACTGAATTTTCTGCCGCTAGTTGTTGGGGCTGAACCAACGGATCCTCTTCAGACTGCGTAGTAGAAGGTGACTCTCGGGATCTTCTGAAGGCCTTCTCCTCCATGAATTTCACATCCCTCCGCACTACGACTTTCCTGCTCTCAGGAATCTAGATGCGATATGCCTTTACGTTCTCACTGTATCCTACCAGATACCCCTTTTCCGCAGTCATTTCCAACTTCTTCCTCTTCTCACTGGGTATATGATAGTAAGCTGTACTGCCGAAGATCCTAAAGTGACTCACTTCAGGGTTACTACCAGTGAAGACACTTTCCGGCGTGATCTTTCCCAGTGCAGCGTGAGGAGTCCTGTTCTGAACATAGACAGCTGTGTTGCAAGCTTCAGCCCACAGAAATTTGGGTATGTCTTGGTTATACAACATTGCTCTTGTCGCTTCGACAATAGTCCTGTTCTTCCTTTCTGCCACACCATTCTGCTCCGTATTGTATGGAGTTGTCCACTCTCTTTTGATACCTTCCCTTGCGCAGAACCTAGTGAATTCCTTATCTATGTATTCACCACCATTGTATGATCTCAACACCTTGATCCGCTTTCCTGTCAGATTTTCTACCAGAGCCTTAAACTCTTTAAACCGACTGAAGACTTCATCCTTGGTCTTCAAAAAGTAGATCCAGGTTTTCCTAGAATGATCATCAATAAAGGTGACGAAGTACTCGGCACCATTAAGAGCTCTAGTGGACATTGGTCCACAGATATTCGAGTGTATCAAGTCCAATACAACCTTGGCCCTATTGTTGCTTCTTTGATATGCTGCCTTGGCATATTTTCCCAATACGCACCCCTTGCAGACATCATCTCGTTTAGTGCTAAGCTCTGGAACTCCTGTGACAGTCCTCTGGAGAATTTTTAATGCCCCATGATGCAAATGTCCCGTTCTTCTGTGCCATAGCTCATTCAGGTCTGTTTCATCTATGTTGTGAACCAGTGCCATTGGGGACTCAAGTTGCAACTTGTAAAGTTTGTTGCTTCTTACCTCGATCTATGCCTTCTTCTTCTAACTGGGGTGTTTGACGTAGACCCTATTGCCAACAAAGTAGACATCATAGCCTCGATTTTGAAGCTGAGACACTGAGAGAAAATTCATCCCCAACCGGGCACATGTAGTACATTAGTGGCTCAGATATTATTTCTAGCCTCGGTCTGAAATACTACGGTACCTCTCCCAATAGGGGTACATTTTGCTTTATTACCCATGGTTATTTTAAAATTCATCTGCTCCTCTCGATAGTCGAAAAAACATTCTCGCAATTCCGTCATGTGAGCAGAGGCTCCACTGTCAATATACTAGACATCAGAAGAAGCAGTGCTAGATACGCAAGAAAAATCTTCTTCAAGTCTGGATGCCAGAACATCGTGATTGTAAATTTTTGTAGATGTTCTATGCTTAATGCAACTTTACTTTTTATCCCCAATATCAAACAATAATCACATAAACAAGAAAGTAAAATGCTGATAGAACATACCAGTGGATCGACAGAAGACAAGCCAAAAATATATATGAGTGTAGGTGCGTTATAGTGGTCAACAGGATGCTTCAACCATCAAAGTCTCAATACGGTCAGCCAACTAGAAGTGTCACACAACCCTCTCGGACAACAATATCAGTCAACGAAAGTCAACGCTGTCACAGTCAACGGCCAACGCAAAACAACAACAGCAAAAAGTCAACCCTGTCACAGTCAACGGCCAACGCAAAACAACAACAGCAAAAAGTCAACACTTCTTGGTCAAAGTCAACGTCCAACATCGATTTCTGTGCCAATAAATGCAGACTGCAGAAATTGGAATTCTAGGACAGATTTGGGTTAGTTTGACCATGCATTGACAAAGTCAACGCTGGTCAACTCTGCGCTAAAAACCCTAGGTCGAAAACAAAAAAATCCTTTTGCTGCATTTCCCACGTGTGGAGAAGAAGAGACTCCAAGTGATGATTGAACCAATCAGATGAGGAGAGAGAATGTGTGATGATGGATGATTAAAAGTGACCTCCAACGTTGACCTATTTATATCCATCAGTGAGGGTGTGTGACACAATTGCTGGGGCTTCAAGCCTACATTTCATTTTTGGCCGACCTGCACATATTTTGAATAAATTCAAAATAAATGTTCTGCTCATCGGATCAAGATGAATTTTAGATCGATCTTGCACCTCTCCGAAAGAGGAATCCAATAAAAATATTGGCATCTTCATCTGAGCATCACAACATGGAGTTTGGACCTAGTTGTCCAAAATCAACACTCCCTCTCAACTAGGGAGAACTCCATCCATTTGTGCCATCCAAACATTGTGCGTCATCCCGCCGTAACTTGCTTTGCTGGCTTCTTTATTTCAGAACAAAAGTGAGTCAGTCACAAAGACATCATTCTTGGCTGACAAATTCAGCCCAGAGGTCTAAAACCTCTATAGGACTCAAAAGAGTCACATACCAACCCAAAGTTGGTTTACCTGACCCGAAGTCAGTTGGAGGTCCGAAACCTCACTAGATTTGATCCCAGATCAAGTGGTTGGACACGTGCCGTCCTAGACATAAAGAGTATGGCAATCTCCGATGCGTCCATCGGTCTTTGCTACTGGTCTCTAGCTTTTCCCACCTCACTGGCCAAATGAGAGGTACTTCCCATGAGTCCGGGACTCAATGGGTAGGATGCATACAGGGCACAGATCATGAGAGGTGAACCAACTCAACATCATAAAGGTGGGGCAGAAGCACCACAAGTTTCGGCAAGCCTAGCCCCGTGTGTGCTTATAGCTCTGAGAAGCTATCCCCAAAGCCCCCCAGAGCTCCCAAAGCTCATCGTCCAACAGGACCCTCAGCATAGGGTCGTTCGACGATTCCAAGATTCTCATGGAAGGTTAGGAACTTAACCTTCTCCAGGGGCTTTGTGAGAATGTCTGTGACCTGCTCATCAGTTCTTATATGATCGAGCCTTACGACGCCTGGCTATACCATTTCCTGGATAAAGTGGTACCTGATATCAATATGCTTGGACCAATCGTGGAACACGGGATTCTCAGACAACCGAATCCCACTCTAGTTATCACAGAGTATCATGGTGGTATCTAGCACATGCCTGAACAACTCACTGAAGAGCTTTCACAACCAAACTGCTTCACTACAGGCCATACTCGTTGCAATGTATTCAGCCTCCGCGGTGCTCAAAGCCACCGACTTTTGCTTCCTGCTCATCCATGATATCGAAGCAGACCCAAGTGTGAAGCAGCATCCCGATGTGATCTTACGATCCACCATACTGCCAGCCCAATCGACATTAGTATATCCATGGAGTGTCACACTCCCGACAGTGTATCTCAACCCATGGTTTATCGTGCCCCGAAGATATCTCAACAGATTCTTGGCACCAACCCAGTGAATGTGATGAGGTTCAACCATATGTTGACTCAAAGTGTTCACTGCAAAACATATGTTCAGACGGGTTTTCACTAAGAACATCAGGGCCCCTATGAGTTGAAGATACTCAGTAGGATTTGCTAGCATGGGCCCAACAACGCTGCCACTCAACTTATTAAAGTTGAACTCCATCGGTGTCGACACGAACTTATGGTCCACCGTTCCAAATCTTTCCAGAAGCTTCACAATTCCTTGAGATAGGAAAATCTCGCCGGGTCTCTGCCAGACCTCCAGGCTTAGGAAGTAATGCATCAGTCCTAGGTCCTTCATCTCGAACTCAGTAGCGAGCTCCCTCTTACACTGATGAACGAGAGGGTCAACACCTGTCAGGAAGAGGTCATCCACATACAGCACCAGAATTGGAGGCTTTTCTCTATCAACCTTGAAGTAAAGGTTCGGATCAACATTACTACGAGTGAAGCCCAGCTTCATCAGGTAGCTATCTATTCTCTCGTACCAAGCTCTAGGTGCTTGCTTCAACCCATAGAGGGCTTTCTTCAACCTGCAAACATGGGTATCTCGATCCTGGACTTCGAATCCCAGAGGTTGCTCCACATACACCTCTTCCTTTATTGCACCATGCAGAAATGCAGTCTTCACATCCATCTGATGAAGATTCCATCCTTGCGTAGCAGCAAGGGCTATGATAGATCGGATGGTGGTATATCGAGCCACAAGTGCAAATATATCATCATAGTCTACGCCTTCCTTTTGAGAGAAGCCACGGGCAACGAATCTTGCCTTGAACTTTTTAGCACTACCATCAGATCCATGCTTGATCTTATAGAGCCATTTTAAGGTGACAACTGCTTTGTCCTCCGGTCTCGGAACCACATCCCAGACATCATTCTTCATAATGGACTCATATTCTTCGTGCATAGCATCCTTCCAAACTTGATGCTTGACGACTTCTTCAAAAGATCCATGCTTAGATTGTACGATTCTACTCATGGCTGCTAGATACCCTTGGTATCTATTCGGCTTCTTACTTTCACGGAATGTCCCCCTTGGGGCCATATGATTCTCGGCATCCTCGAGAGTGTCCCTGAGCCATGACGGTCTTTTCCTCATTGAAGGAGGTGGATCAATAGGGTCCATCGGTCTTTCAACGTCGGGCATCGTCTCATCCTTCGGATCTTCTTGATTTCCAGGCCTTGCTTTATGATCTTTCTCAGATCTCGGAAGATTGATTACTTTTCGCAGGGAAGCATCTTCGTCAAAGGTAACGTCGTGGCATATCTCCACTTCCCTTTGACCAGGCACATAGACTCTATAGGCCTTCGAAGTTTCGCTATAGCCCACAAACATTCCCTTCTTTCCAGAAGCATCCAACTTGCTCCTCTTCTCCTTCGACACATGTAAATAAACAGGACATCCAAAAACTCTAAAATGTGAGACGTCAAGTTTTTTACCAGAGAAAACCTCTTCGGGAGTTTTGGAGTCCAGAGCGGAATGTAGGCATCAGTTTTGTACGTACACGGTAGTGTTCGCAGCTTCTCCCCACAGAAACTTCGGAAGACCTTGGTCACATAGCATGGCATAGGCATCTTCCATAATGGTCCTGTTCTTTCTTTCAGCAACGCGATTCTGCTTAGGAGTATATACGGTTGTGGTCTCCCTCTTGATGCCAACTTCTCTGCAAAAGTTATTGAACTCGTCGTCTCATATTAAATGCCATTATTGGTCCTCAATATCTTGATCTTCTTCCCTGTTAGATTTTTCACCAAGGCTTTGAAGGTACAGAACCACATGAAAGCCTCATCCTTCTTCTTCAAGAAGTATATTCATGTTTTGCGAGAGAAGTCATATATGAACGTCATATAATAAGAACATCCTCCAAAGGATGTCACGGGCAGCATACCAGACAGATCAAAATGTATCAGTTGCAAGACATTAGATGTCTTTGTGACACTTGAGGGGAAAGGTCCCCTTGTATGCTTTCCTTCGGTACAACCCTGACATACACCTTCATGATCATTTGTGAACTCGGCATCCCCGTCACCACCTTCCTTGCTTCGGGAAGGGCTTTGTAGTGAAGGTGTCCAAACCTTCGGTGCCATAGTTCAGTTTGTCGGATAGTATCACATGTCATTGCTCCCAGTGGACTTCCTCCAACCTGGTAGAGTGTATCAACTCTAAACCCAATCGTGATAGCTTTTCTTGAAACTCTTCTTCCAGATATGCACCTTCCCATCAATGAATGCCACATTGAAACCTTTGTCTTCCATGGCCGAAATAGACACAAGGTTCTTCTTCAAATCAAGTACATATAGTACATCTTGCAGGCGGAGGACTTGACCTTGAGACAAGTGGAGGGTCACAATCCCCGTCCCTTTCACGGGATATGTGGCATTATCTCCAAGGATAATTTTCAGATTAACATCCTTCTCAACCATGTCAGAAAGTGCTTCCTTGAACCCAGTGATGTGCCTTGAGGCACCACTATCTATCAACCAGACATCCATAGTGTCGGGTGGAGATGCAGCAGATAGGGCATATACAAGAATGAATTCATTTCTTTTATCATCAACAACATTAGATTCCTCATACCTGGAATTTCTTGGCCTTTTGTAAGGTTGCCCATTTCCACCAGAGGGAGCCTTCCCCTTTCCTTTGAACCTGTTGTTCCTTTGATTGCCATTCCTCCGGTTGTTGTTGTTGTCATCATCATCGGGAGAATCCTTCTTGAAAGGGAATTCTCTAGTATAGTGGCCGGTCTTGTGACATGTGTAACATTTGCCTTTCTTTCCTTGGGCCCTTGCTCTTCCTTTGTTCCTCGGACCCCCAAAGTTCTTCTTCTTAGCATGAGCAATGAAGACAATATTTCCTTAATTTTCATATTCCTTCATCCTTGTCTCTTTTTGTACGCATCTCAATAGTAATTCGTCAAAGTCAGGTATCACATTGTTATTGAGAATGGTAGTATTGAATACATGCCATTCGGATGAGAGACCTCCAAGTGCAGTGAGAACCATTTCTCGATTAGCTATTGTCTTCCCAATGGTCAGGAGATTATTCTTGATTTCTGTCAGCTTCAGAAAATATGATTGAGTGGATTCATCCCTGCCTTTCTTCAGATTCTTTAGTTGGTTCTTGAAGAAAATGACTTGATTTGCATTGTTGGCCTTGAACATGTTGACCAACTTATCATACATCTCCTTGGATGTGCCCAAATCAGAGATGTAGGCTACCAGACTCTTATGAATTGAATCTCGGATCATCAACTTTGCTTTGATTTCCCCCTTCTTATATTTTGATTTAGTGGCAGCAAGTGCAGTGGATGGAGGCTCTTGGATTTTACCCTGCACATAGTCCATGACATCTTGGTCTTCCAACATAAGATCCAAAGTCATCTTCAAGGCATGGAAGTCTTCCTTCCCAGTCAATTTGTCATCAGCTTTAAAGCCATTATAGTTTGAGGTACCCATGCTCTTTTTTGGTGATTGCTACAAACTTGGGCTTTGTCTTCACCTCAACTCTGATACCATGTAAATTTTTGTGGATGTTCTATGCTTGATGCAACTTTACTTTTTATCCCCAATATCAAACAAAAATCACATAAACAAGAAAGTAAAATGCCAATAGAACATACCAGTAGATTGACAGAAGACAAGCCAAAAATATATATGAGTGTAGGTGCGTTACGACGGTCAACATGATTGCTTCAACCAGCAAAGTCTCAATGCGGTCAGCCAACCAGAAGTGTCACACAACCCTCTCGGACAACAATATCAGCCAACCCAAAGTCAACGCTGTCATAGTCAACAGTCAGCGCAAAACATCAGCATAAAAAGTCAACACAGCCCAGTCAAAGTCAACATCCAACCTCGATTTTTGTGCCAATAAATGCGGACTGTAGAAATCGGAATTCTGGGACAGATTTGGGTCAGTTTGACCATGCGTTGACCAAAGTCAACTCTGGTCAACTCTGCGTTGAAATCCCTAGGTCGAAAATAGAAAATCCTTTTGCTGTGTTTCCCATGTGTGGAGAAGAAGAGACTCCAAGTGATGATCGAACCAATCAGATGAGGAGAGAGAATGTGTGATGATGGATGATTGAAAATGACCTCCAACGTTGACCTATTTATATCCATCAGTGAGGGTGTGTGACACAACTGCTGGGGCTTCAAGCCTACATTTCATTTCTGGCCGACCTGCACATATTTTGAATAAATTCAAGATAAATGTTCTGCTCATCGGATCAAGATGATCTTTAGATCGATCTTGCACCTCTCCAAAAGAGGAATCCAATAAAAATATTGGCATCTTCATTTGAGCATCACAACATGGAGTTTGGACTTAGTTGTCCAAAATTAACAGTGATCGATCTGTTCTATCACACTTCTTTCCCTCCCTGGAGAACTGCGTGAACCCTTCTGCGCTATTGCTGCAGCGGTAGACTTCTGTCCACTAGTTGCTTCTCCATTTCTGTTACTCATCTCTGGCTCTGATACCATGTGAAATTTTCAATCTGTAAATTATACAGTTGCAGTGATAGATTTATTCCTCCTACTTATTATTTGAATAAGTTATTTTCAAAAATCTTCTGGCAAATATCGAAATAAATACTACTGCAACATTCACAAATATATATGCAGAAAAGTAAACAGTAAAAGACATAAGCATAAGAACCAATCACATGAACACAATTTTTTTTGGACAATTGTCCCCGGAAAAACCAAATGCAAGAAAACCGGTGCAGCAGATGAGGGTTTTATTAAATTCTTCAGCAAATGATTTCTTTACAAGGAATAATACTAGCAGATCAAATCTAAAACACCTGAGATTGTGTTGGGGTTGTGTGTTTTGATAGATTGGCTAACCAAAAGACAAGGCAACATCAGAACCAATCTTTAGAGTTCCAGGATCTAGTCCTCATGTTCTCAGAGAGGGATCTCTCAAATTTTTTTGCAAAGATATGTCTTGTTTGTTTTTAAGGATTGATTTTAGACTAGTTATTAAGTGCAAGTGTTTGTTTTGTTTGTTTGGTTGAATTGGTACAGCAGAACATGAAAGGTCTAGGTAGTACATATAGAAAGAAGAAGTGTTTGATTCATTGGGCAATGGAGTCAAGAAGAGGTTTGTAACAAGCTCATCAATGGATATGGGATATCAAAGGGCGAATCTAACTTGGCCACATGATCCTTTAGTTTTGTGAATGAGATGGACATTAATGATTTGGAAAGAGAAATTGAATTCTCAACAAAGGGAACTTAAAAACATAACTTGAACATAAAGAGGCATTTGATAGACAGGGCTAACCATGAATTCTACAAACCACACTTTAAGCAAATAATGATTTCAAGACAACTTTTAAAATTAAATCTAAGATTTGAAGAACACCCTATTTCCTCAAAGATTTTATTTCAAAGGAGTTAGAAAACATGAAAGATTCACAGATAATTGCAGTCATAGAAGAGGGAACACCTAACACATCTAAGATCACAACTATAAAGACCTTTAAAACAATTGTTCAAGCAGGGACAAAGGGTATGATCGAAATAGACCTCCTTGGCTAACTATAAACAATGGTACTTCAAAGGGAGACTTCAAAAACAGTTTTCAAGTGGCACCAGACAAGCAAGGAAAACCATAAATCATGCTGGAACCAACTATTTGAACTATTTGAGAAATAAACAAGTATAAGGGTTCAAGAGAATGATTAAAGACTCTAAAATGCCTTAGTAGAAGAAAACATAAAACAGTGAAGGATAAACAGGTCTAAGGTGCTTCCAGGAGTAATTTCTTAGCCTAAATTTTTCATCCTATTGTAGTAAGAATTTATGAAACATAATGAAAACAGGAAAAAACAACAGACAGTTCAGAATACATCACCAACAGCCAGGCTTAGGGATCCAGTGATAGAGCCTTCTCATGAACAAGCAAGTCAAAGCATCATCAAGCTTCCAAGACTTCAATTTCTTCTTCAACTTCAACAAACTATGTATTATTTCAGAGAGTTTCAGTGTTACAACTAGTGATGAACCAACCAACAACTTCTCATCTTCTTCAGAAGTATTTATAAAAGAAATGAGGAGGTGGAAGAGTTCTAGGGCTGAGTATCATTAATTTCATACTAAATGCAACTTCCAGCCTTGAAAACCATGCAAGGCATAAGGCAGGAACGCATTGAATTACAACTCAGTCTTATTTACTCTGTTTCTGTTTTTTAGGCTTAGTGGGTAAAAAGATTGACTTTAAGGCACTTTCTTATCTTTACAATAACTTTACTGACAATTTAAAATATGTTTTTTTGTTTGTAATAACTCAGCCAGCCTGGCTGTTATCGACCGAGATTTGATTCAAAGAGTCCTTTCGAGGCGTAGAGGTCACAGTGGCACCATAGCTGGGATCCAATGATTCTGGATGGCATTCCGAGGTCTTTCTGATCCGATTTGTGGATTAGGTCTTGATTCTGTGAGTTCATGCCTTGATCCCTGCTTCTTGATTAACATCTTTAATTCCTGCTGTTTCATCCTCTCGTTTTTGGAAGGTTTATATTATTTAATCACCCGATGTTCATCGTGTTTTGTCACATAACTCATGCGTAGGTTTGTTCGAGAATTGTTCAAACCATAATCATGATCACAATCTAATCCTTCCCCAAAAAACATACAGAATTATCATCGTTAAAACCTTTATCAAAATAAAGGCCGTGAGGATCATTATCCCTAAACTTACAATCGTAATTATTTGTTGGAGGGTTTTTAACCTTAATCTTCATTAAACCTGCATAAAAACAAACAATCGTTATTTAAATCCTGCGATTTATTGGTTTAAACTACTTTGGAAGGTTCGTGGAAGTGTTTAGGAGCAGTGAGGATGGAAGAATTTGTAGCGGGGGACGGGTTTCTATGCCAAAACAGAGACCCAGGGTTTAAATTTAAAATATGGCGTGAATTGAGAAGAAACGGTTTCGAGAAAACCATTAATAGTTTTCGCGCAGCATTTAGGGTGTAGGCGGTTTTGCCTGAGAGCAATGCGATATGATACATCAGTCGACACGTGGATTTTGAATACCACCTATTTCGCAAATTTTTTTAGCGTTAACCTTTAGGCGCAAAAATTTTGCAATACGCATCATCAACCGTTGGATCAGAGGCTCCAGATCCAACGATGCGGAATGAGCGCAATGAGAAAGTTGCGCGAACGAGGAATGTAGTGGGGGCCAGGTGTCGTAATTAGATTGGGCGGGCTTTAGATATGGTGGATGGTAGGCCCCGACAGAACTGGGTTATCGGGTTTAATTCTGATCGTCAGATCTTTCTGATGGACGATCAGGAAAAAGAGAACGCGGAGGTTTTGAAAGTGATAAAGGGAAAACAGATGAAAGGGCGAAAGGACGAGCACTGAGGGCCGTTGATCTGCGGAGATCAACGGTCCAAATTCATTTGAAACCATAACGTCGGAAATGGTAAAATAAACAGAGGAAAAGGTTTTTTGCGATGCGACGAAGCGCGAACCGTCGGATCTGAAGAGAGATTGACTGTGGAGATTAAATCGGAGGTTGGGATAGACGGAGGGCTACGAGCGAAGCGCGATGAGATCTTAGTCGTAAGTTCTTGTGGATTCGACGGCTGAGATTAAATCAGGGGATCGACATCGGAGGAGGAAAAGGGAAAGGATAAAGGGAATTTGCGATTGCCGATTGCAATGGATCGATGAGGCTTAGCGCTCGGTCGCGGCTCCGGGTCACATAAGGAAAAGGGGCTGGGGCTTAAGGCCGAAAGGGGCTTTAAAGCCTTATAGAAAAAATGAAGGTTTTTAGGTTTTTTGAAGGGTTTTTTGAGGAATTTGGAGGTTTCGATAAGGGTAAAGATGGGGTTTTTTAAACCAAATGAAAGGGGGACATAAGGTTTAAAGAGGGTTAGGATGATTTAGGGGTTAAAATGGAGGTTTATAGAGGGATTTTTGTAAAGGGAATTAGGGTGAAAATGGAATTATTGGTGAGTGAAAAGGAGGAGTGAAAATGATGGAAAATGGAGCCTCAGGAGCAGTTTTTCTCTTGGTAATCAGCAAGTACTTTAGGGCTAATAGCGAAACAACAGTTAAGGTTAATTCAAAGGGTAATAATCATCATAAAACTTCAAAAGATGATAAGTTTTCAAGGGAAACTATCTCTTGAAGGCTTAAAGACAAGATTAGCCACCACATGGTATAACAGAATTTATAGGTGGCTAACAGTGGCTCCACTTGGGGAGGACAGTTGGTCTTTTAGGTGTCCAGAACCTCAGCTATTGATCTCTGGCTTTTCAGTAAACCAGTGCCTTAATCCATTGGGCAGCAACTTTCTTTCTTTTAGTTGACCTTTCTTTGACTTGATAATCTCTGCAGTGATCTGAAACAATGGAATTCCATCAAAACCACATCTCTACCTACCCATTCCTAATGATCCTAACATTTTTTTCTTCTTTCAGAGTGCATTTGGACTAGCAAACTCTCTTCATCAACATTTTATTCTTTTGAAAAATAGAAAACTAATCTATTTCTACTCTTATTTCTCCATGAGTTCAGGTTAAGTAGTTGAACTCATAAGTTTCTCTACCTAACTACTATCTGTCAGGATTAGACTGTCTGACAGACTTTTATTTTCTATTTCTAAAACAGAAATTTAAAAGCAGTCAAGCCAGGATTAAGCAATTTGACTTGCTGCAGATCTATGGCATAAAAACACGCTGCACATAGTCTTATGAAAAGTAAAACAAAATTTGTGAAGGCTTAAGATCTGGAAACTAAAACATCCTTCATTATTTCTTCAGCTCTGTTTTGAATTTGTTTGAGCTGTGTTTTCTCTCTCATCTGGTTCAAGTTTTGAGTATATTGGAACCAGTTTGTTTTCTATCTTTGGCTCAAGATTTAATCTAATTAGAACCATTCTTCTTTTGAGATTCATAGGTTCAAGTATTGAATTTGTTTGAACCTTTGTTTCCTCTATCTTAATCTACTTCTACTGATAAGCCAAGATTGTATTGTTTGGCAGATCTAATTCACTAACCTATCAGCGGTAAATTGAAAAGCTAATTAGTGATGATTAGGCTGTATGACTACTAGAAGTGTGTTTTTTTTAAAAGTGGCATTTGAGCTTGCACACTTTCAGATTTTGTTTCTCTTTTTTGGTATGGGGCTGTACCTTTCTTGTTTTATCATCTGCCCTCTTTTCTTTTTCTCTTGTTTTTGTATTTTTCTCATTTTTCTTCTTCAAAGAAATAAACAAAAAGACTAACTAGATGCTCAAGAGTTGAGCTTTATTGACATTCCTACCTACCCTAATCTAACTTGGAATATTTACATTGTTAGTTGATGAACTCTATTTTCTAGTACAACCAATCCAGTAAATGATTGCATGATTGGTCCTTCTTCATCTCGTTGGGCAGGCTGGACAAATAGGGCCACTCCCATTCTCTTTGTTTCTTAGCAGCAGTGCTGAATAATATTCTTGCCTTTGGTAATATACTGCTCCTAACAACCTTTATCCCTTCCTCAAATATCTTTAGGAAATCAACATAGGGATCTTGAAATAATGCCTAGTTAAGAGTATTTGGAAGACATGGTTCTACCAAGATCATCTCTTCTTTCTCCACTGGATCAAGGTAAAGATTCTCTTGAGAAAGAAAAACTTCCTCATATTCATTATTTTTTGAACTAGAGGACTCATCATATTGGGCAGTGCTGTCCTCTTGAAGTCCTGAGATATTCTTATTTAGTGGGCTAAACTATGTGAAGAGGTTATTATATTCTTGAGCAGGGGTATGTTCAATTGCTTCCTCTTTTTCAAGAGAAGGCTCCTTGGTTTCAACCTGCTCAAAAATTTCTTCATTGCTTTCCTTCTCAACCTTTGAGCTGAAAGGTTCCAAGATTTCATAACTTTTTTCATCAGTATCATAAATACTCTGCACTGGCTCATTACTTCTTTGAAGGAACTGATCTTCCTCCCATAAATCTGCTAATGATGGTCCTGCAAGATTAACTTCTGTTTGGGGAGCATCATCACTAGATAGATCAAGTTAGGAAAATCATAAATATAAGTAATACTACCAATCAGACATACTGGGTTATCAGCAGGTCTTTCTTTTTTCTGGTCTACAAAAGAACTTTCTAAATCTGTACAACAAAGTTCTCTATGTGAATGGGCAAGAGTATTTGTTTTGCAAAAAGTTTCAGAGACTGACTATTTATTAATAATCCGATCTATCTCTTTTTCTGTCGAAGGGGAAGATGTTTCTATGTTCCTTTGAACAGGAGTACAACAGTTCTCTATTTCTTGTGAAGACTGATTTTGACGCTGGATGTCTTCTTGAGCCTCAACTATAAGGGATGATGAATCATTGTTCATGATTGCAGGAATATCTTGAGGATTTTCTTTTGTTCCTTGATTGATTTCTTCCTCAATTGATTCATCTAGGTTTTTATGATAGTTAAGATGCATGTGAAATTCTTGAATGGCTTTTGAGAGATCCTCAGGATGCATATCAACCAGATCCTCATCAATGTCTAACAGGTATTGTATGATGTTATGAGATTGATCACAACATTCCCATGATACGGATGGAGAGTTTTCTTTATAATTCTTGTAAAATACTTGGTGCATGTCTTTTAAAGAAAACAAGCTCTTAGGTTCTAACCATTCATACCAACTCCTTGCATTACCTTCTAATGTTGCCATGAACATTTTCATAAGACAGTCCTCATGCCATTCAACTTTTAACCTTCACACATGTATATGAAACTTGATGAGATGTAACAAGGGGTCATCAACATTTTCATCTTGAAAGATAGGTAGGTCTTTCAACCAATTTATTTCAGGCATTTTGTGTGGGAATCCAGGGATATGATCCCTACTCATTGGGGCATATCTTCGTTGTATCCTCGGAATCATGCTTGTATATCAGAAAAGGGTTCACTGTGTCTATTCAATCAATTTAGAGTCTTTTGTCAGTGGAGTCATTAGGTCTTTTGGGATTGTGGAGTCGCCAGGTGGAAGATTTTGAACTTTGCTGTCCACCAACAACATGATTGGGTTTGCTCAATGCATTCCCAGGAGAGTTTACAAGGACTAGTGAAGTAATAGGCCTACTGGAGGCCAGTGGAGTCGCTAGGTGGAAACTTTTTAGCTTTTGTGAAGGTAAAATGGTTTTATGGTTCCACCACATGTTTATTATGAAGCCAATCTGAAATATTTTTGGGTTTTTTCTGAGTTTCTATGGTTGTTTGAAAGACTAATGAGTCTATAAGAGCTTGCTAGGCAACTATGAACTCAGTAGTCCCATCGTGATCACCATTATGTTGGGGTCCTGTGTTTTGATAGATTGGCTAACCAAAAGACAAGGCAACATCAGAACCAATCTTTAGAGTTCCAGGATCTAGTCCTCCTGTTCTCAGAGAGGGATCTCTCAAATTTGTTTGCAAAGATATGTCTTGTTTGCTTTTAAGTATTGATTTTAGACTAGTTATTAAGTACAAGTGTTTGTTTTGTTTGTTTGGTTGAATTGGTACAACAGAACATGAAAGGTCTAGGTAGTATAGATAGAAAGAAGAAGTGTCTGATTCATTGGGCAATGGAGTCAAGAAGAGGTTTGTAACAAGCTCATCAATGGATATGGGATATCAAAGGGCAAATCTAACTTGGCCACAGGATCCTTTAGTTTTGTGAATGAGATGGACATTAATGATTTGGAAAGAGAAATTGAATTCTCAACAAAGGGAACTTAAAAACATAACTTGAACAATAAAGAGGAATTTTATAGACAGGGATAACCATGAATTCTACCAACCACACTTTAAGCAAATAATGATTTCAAGACAACTTTCAAAATGAAATCTAAGATTCGGGAGCACATCCTATTTCCTCAAAGATTTTATTTCAAAGGACTTACAAAACATAAAAGATTCACTGATAATTGCAGTCATAGAAGAGGGAACACCTAACACATCTATGATCACAACTATAAAGACCTTTAAAACAATTTCTCAAGCAGGTACAAAGGGTATGATCGAAACAAACCTCCTTGGATAACTATAAACAATGATACTTCAAAGGGAGACTTCAAAAACAACTTTCAAGTGGCAGCAGACAAGCAGGGAAAACCATAAATCATGCTGGAACCAACTATTTGAACTATTAGATAAATAAACAAGCATGAGGACTAAATAGAAATATTAAAGAATCTAAAATACCTCAGCAGAAGAAAACATAAAACATTGAAGGATAAACAGGTCTAACGTGCTTCCAGGAGTAATTTCTTAGCCTAAACTTTTCATCCTACTGTAGTAAGAATTTATGAAACATAATGAAAACAGAAAAAAACAACAGACAGTTCATAATACATCACCAACAGCCAGGCTCAGGGATCCAGTGATAGAGCCTTCTCATGAACAAGCAAGTCAAAACATCATCAAGCTTCCAAGACTTCAATTTCTTCTTCAACTTCAACAAACTATGTATTATTTCAGAGAGTTTCGGTGTTACAACTAGTGACCAACCAACCAACAACTTCTCATTTTCTTCAGAAGTATATATAAAAGAAATGAGGAGGTGGAGGAGTTCTAGGGTTGAGTATCATTAATTTCATACTAAATGCAACTTCCAGCCTTGAAAACCATGCAAGGCATAAGGCAGGAACGCATTGAATTACAACTTAGTCTTGTTTACTCTGTTTTTGCTTTTTAGGCTTAGTGGGTAAAAAGATTGACTTTAAGGCACTTTCTTATCTTTACAATAACTTTACTGACAGTTTAAAATATGTTCTTTTGTTTGTAATAACTGTTAGCAATCTTTAGCCTTAATGTTACTGACTGAGATTTGATTCGGGTATTCCTTTGAGGCAGAGAGGCTGCGGTGGCAATTTGGTAGCTGGGGGATTCAATTAGCCCCTGTGATGTGGCATTCGAGGTCTTCTGGATCTGATTTGTGGATTAGGCCTTTGATTCCAGAGTTCATGCCTTGATCCCTTTAAGCTTTGATTAACATCTTTAATCTTCTGTCTTTGCTTTGATCCTCTGTTTTTAATGCTGATATTCTTTAATCCCCTGATGTTCACTGTGTTTTGCTGTTTACAAGTGCGCAGAGGGTTTGTCGGAGAAATTGTTTAGAAAACCGATAATCATGACTTATTGATCTTCTAAAAACATGTAATTATCACTTTAAAACCCTTTAATTTGTATCAAAGGCTGTGAGGATGGTCATCCTCGGCCCATAATACTGTAATTATCTGTTGGAGGGTTTTTAACCTTAATCTTCATTAAACCTGCATAAAAACAAACAATCGTTATTTAAATCCTGCAATTTATTGGTTTAAACTGCTTTGGAAGGTTCGTGGAAGTGTTTAGGAGCAGTGAGGATGGAAGAATTTGTAGCGGGGGACAGGTTTCTATGCCAAAACAGAGACCTAGGGTTTAAATTTAAAATATGGCGCGAATTGGGAAGAAGTGGTTTCAGGAAAACCATTAATGGTTTTTGTGCAGCATTTAGGGTGTAGGCGGTTTTGCCTGAGAGCAATGCGATACGATACATCAGTCGACATGTGGATTTTGAATACCACCTATTTCGCAAAATTTTTTAGCGTTAACCTTTAGGCACAAAAATTTTGCAATATGCATCGTCGACCGTTGGATCGGAGGCTCCAGATCCAACGATGTAGAATGAGCACAAAGAGAAAGTTGCGCGGACGAGGAATGTAGCGGGGGCCAGGTATTGTAATTAGATTGGGCGGGCTTTATATATGGTGGATGGTAGGCCCCGGCAGAACTGGGTTATCGGGTTTAATTCTGATCGTCAAATCTTTCTGATGGACGGTCAGGAAAAAGAGAACGCGGAGGTTTTGAAAGTGATAAAGGGAAAACATATGAAAGGGCGGAAGGACGAGCGCCCGAGGGCCGTTGATCAGCGGAGATCAACGGTCCAAATTCTTTTGAAACCATAACGTCGGAAATGGTAAAATAAACAGAGGAAAATGTTTTTTGCGATGCGACGAAGCGCGAACCATCGGATCTGAAGAGAGGTTGACGGTGGAGATTAAATCGAAGGTCGGGATAGACGGAGGGCTACGGGCGGAGCGCGATGAGATCTTAGCCGTCGGTTCTTGTGGATTCGACGACTGAGATTAAATTGGGGGATCGGCATCGAAGGAGGAAAAGGGAAAGGATAAAGGGAATTTGCGATTGCGGATTGCGATGGAGCGATGAGGCTTAGCGCTCGGTCGCGGCTCCAGGTCACATAAGGAAAAGGGGCTGGGGCTTAAGGTCGAAAGGGGCTTTAACGCCTTATAGAAAAAATGAAGGTTTTTAGGATTTTTGAAGGGTTTTTTGAGGAATTTGGAGGTTCCGATAGGGGTAAAGACGGGGTTTTTTAAACCAAATGAAAGGGGGACATAAGGTTTAAAGAGGGTTAGGATGATTTAGGGGTTAAAATGGAGGTTTATAGAGGGATTTTTGTAAAGGGAATTAGGGTGAAAATGGAATTATTGGTGAGTGAAAAGGAGGAGTGAAAATGATGGAAAATGGAGCCTCAAGAGCAGTTTTCTCTTGGTAATCAACAGGTACTTTAGGGCTAATAGTGAAACAGCAGTGAAGATTAATTCAAAGGGTAATAATCATCATAAAACTTCAAAAGATGAGAAGTTTTCAAGGGAAACTATCTCTTGAAGGCTTAAAGACAAGATTAGCCACCACATGGTATAACAGAATTTATAGGTGGCTAACAGACTGGATTCACGACTCCTTCCGACAAATCTCTTACACCCTGATTAGCTTCTACTATCACCTGGGCTTGTTTGTGTGTTTCTCCGCGCTGGACTGTGTAAGTCTGCGTAGGGTCTGCGTGGGTTCACTGCACTGTAGCCTAGAGTTGCCCTCTGTGACCCACTGCGTCCCTCTGTCCCTGATACTGATCATTTGCTGACTTCCTCCTCCTTCTGATTCTGCAAATCTTTGCCCTGCAACTCTCTCACTGAGATCGAATTCTCTTACTTCAGAATTGATCTCCTTCAGGTACTGAGTGTTTGCCCGACTTATTTTCCAAATGACCCTCAAGCCTAATTTTTTAATCTTCTCGTTGGTGAATCAATGACCCAGATTAGAACTTTAATCAATGGCTAAGATTAAAACTTGACTTGATCTTTGTTTTCTGGAAGATTCACAGTCTGACTTTTTAATACCCTTTAATTATTTAATTTCCCTAAGTTTAGACTTAGGGTCTCCATTAAAATAATTATTTATTTAATAAGTCATGAACCGAGTGGAATTTCCACAAATGATTTTTGGGTTCTTTCGAATGCCGATGTCCAAGCCTCCTTGCAAATTTTGAGACTTGGAATACTTTCTGATGCTAAAATATCAACATCTTATGCTTTCCTTCTGGCTCGAACTCTACAGCTGGATAAATCAATCTATCAAGGAACTCGCTCTCCCTGTGTCTCACAACTGTGCTCAAGTGTGTCTATCTCTATCCCCATCAATATGCTCTTATAATCTCTTGTTGGAGCACCAATGACCATGGTTAAATCGTTATCAATGACTAAGATCATCTCAAACTTGATCCGTGTGAGTTTCTAGAGCTTTCTCAACTTTCCTTAATTAATTAGTTTTCCTAAGTTAAATTTGGGAAGAATTTAAATGATGGTTAATTAATTTAATTAAGTCATTTTGCAAGCTTATCTTACGAAACCTTTTTAGGGTTTTGAAGATCTCGTGTTCCTTAGTCCCTTCGACACAAATCGAGACTAGAACACCTGTCCAATGCTACAAAAACTAACACTCCCTCTTAGAGAGGAAGTGTTCTCTCCCATAACATCTTCCCTCATGTTGCTAATCTCTGACACCTGTAACCTATGTCACAAGGTTCGGCGAACCTCATTGAACCTCATAACCATTGAGCAAGTGCATAGATCAAAAATCATAACCTCATGTCACAGCTCAAGCTTGTAATGTATCCTTGCAATTTCCATGATCGTGATAGCATTTTTTATGTTTATTGATATTGATATCTTACTATTTTATCTTATTTTTCATTTTAAACTTAGTATATGTATATATATATATATAGAAAATGTATATAGACGAACCTAATGGCGAATCTCATCAAAAAATTCGAACACGAACCAAACCTAATCATTGTCGAACCCGAACTCGAACCCGAACCATGTGACATAGCCTATAATAACCTGTCGCTGTCCATCAAGCTACTGTGCATACTCTGATTCATCTACTAACCTTGTAGCTAAACCATCCTGCATCTGCAGTGCTGTTGACACTGCACTGTGCCATCCTGCATTACTGCCAACACTGAATCTAATCTCATGCTGTTGTTACTGTTGCAACCACTGTAACTGAGAACTGATCTATGGATCTACTGTGTCCCTGTATTGGCTCTGCAACTGTCTCCTGAGTCTATGACTACAACTAGTATCTGCACTGTCTACGGAGTAACTCTCTGCGCCCCTCAAGTAACTGACTGCAACTAGTCTCTGCAACTGTCGCTCAAGATCTAACTACGCCTACTGACACTGATCCTTCTGCAACTGAAAACTGTGGGCCCTCGATGATCCAAGAGAAAACACCTGTCCGATGCTGTTCTCCTTGGACCCTATGCAATCTACAACTTTGGAGAACTATGCTCCTCCTCCATCTGGAGGTATAGCTACTATCAATGCAAACTCCTCCAACTTGTGTTGATTTGTGAGTAGCTTGGGAGGTACTCCAAGCCCTAGGTTTCGGGGTTTGGAGGGCAAAGCGCCACAACAGTCACTTGTGGGCTTGGAACCCAAGGTTGGGGTTTTGCACCAATCGTGATTTGGGCCAAAACCATGGACACATTTTGACATGTGATGGATGAGGATGATAGCTCTCGTCGAAACGAATCTGACGCAACGAAAATCATCTGATTTCGAGTTTTTGAAATGGAGTTGTGAATTTTTGAAGTCTAAAAGTGGGTTTGCACAAAATGAGTTAAATCTTAACAGCTTGTCAAGCCCTATGTTGGACGTTGGAGGAAGCCCTTCTTATGCATATAAATAAGAGGTGATTGGAGTGTCATTTCAATCATCTAAAGTGCAAACAACAAAGGAATAATTACCTCTGAGGCAGCCACAGTCTTCTAGTCCTAGCGTAGGAGAGAAAGAGGGTTGGTTTGTGCCCTAGATTCTTTGTGACAACATGCCGAAGTGTGAAGGAGACATCTGCGTAGAAGAGGAGAAATTCAAGGCAGTTTTCTTGTGGTTTCTAGGTAGTTTCTTTCTTGAACAGACAACATATTTGTTGCATACCTGAACAATAGTATTTCTAGGTTAGGTTGAGGCTTTGAAGGAGCTGGAACAACTCTCCACTGGAGGCCGAGTAACAGCGTGGTAAAGGACTGTCTAGGGAGGACCTCACCATAGTATTTGGAGGTGTTTTGGTCATGTTTTTGGGGCTGCAACAATAGTTATAGTCAGCCCTATGAGGGCCAAAAATTTCAGAGTGTAATCACAGGAAGCCAAGGTTAAGAAGTGCTGAAAGGTATTTTCAACCTTCTTAGTTTGTTGCTTTGCTAGATGGATGGTAGCCTGTAGAAGCCAAAGAGAAGGGAGAAAATTTGAGGCCCTAACCAGTGGGCAGATTCTACAGTGAGGGATCTATTGGATCAATTTGATAAGCAGCCTGTGGGAGACATTTGTTGGGGTTGACTTGGATTGTTGAATGCCCCAACTAGGAGCAGATTTCACAGTGTGTGTATTGGGCATCATTGGCTTGTTGGAGGGCAACATGTTGATAGCTCAAAGTAGCCCTAGAGCAACATACAATAAGGACATTGGTTGTTGTGTGATTGGGTGAAGTTTGTAGCATAAAGTGCAACACTTGATGGAAAAAAGTGACTGCTAGATTGCGGATTGGAGCGCAGGGATTGGCCAACCTAGACATTAGATTGGATCAACCCGTGTTCATTGTAGCAGATGTGACTTGCAGCAGTCATAAGAGGCAACCCACCTGGAGTCTCTATGTGTTGTCCTTTGAAGGACTAAGGGGCAACTAGAGAGCAGTACAGAAGCAAATGGCCGATAGGACAAGATACGACATAGAAGTTGCAACGAAGATTGTCATTGTATCTTATATTCCATAGACTGTTGTAATATTCAGATTGGTTTAATATAACGAAGATTGGGTTATACATTATTGTACAATATTTGTTAAAATTTGTGTATACTTGTGCATATGTGATTTACTGCTTTATATTTTCCGCTGTGCAAAGTAGTTCTTGTTGAGATTCTTGGTTTGGTAGCGTCAAAGATTCTAAGATTCTAACCTAGACCCTGTTAATTTTTGTAGCATCAGAAAGTGTTCCAAGTCTCAAAATTTGTAAGGAGGCTTGGACATTAGTATTCCAAAGAACCCAGAATCTGTTTGTGGAAATTCCACTCGGTTTATGTTTTATTAAAATAATTAATTATTTTAATGTAGACCCGAAGTCTAAACTTAGGGAAATTAAATAATTAATGGGTATTAATGAAACAGAGTGTGAATCTTCTAGAGAATGAAGATCAAGTCAAGTTTTAATCTTGACCATTGGTTAGACTCCTAATCTGGGTTGTTGATTCGTAAATGAGAAGATTTTAAAAGAAGGCTTGAGGGTCATTTGGAAAGCAAGCCCGACACACACTCAGTAACCCGAAGGAATCCGATTATGAAGGAATAGTATTCGATTTCAGACGCAGAGTTGCAGAGGCAGAAGAAGGAGAGGGAGTCAACAATGATAAAGAAGAAGGAGAGAGGGTCACAGAGGGCCACAAAAGACAATGCAGAGCAGCAATGCAATCTGCCCATGTAGAGTGACGCAATCCAACGCAGAGAAGCACGCAGAGTGACGCAGAGGGAGATAGTGGGTCTTCTGGGTGTCAGGAATTCTCCAGAAGGAACCGAAGAATCTATCTCAGGTGTTTTCTAAAGAAATCCGCCAGTCTATTTCTTGTAAAGAATTTCATTGCTGAAGAATAATATATAAGCCCTCATATGCTACACCGATTTTCCCGTATGGGGTTTTTCCAGGGACAATTGTTCAAAAATAAGTGTGTACATGTGATTGTTTCTTATGCTTATATTTCTTACTGTTCCTTTCTCTGCATATACATGAGTGAATGTTGCAGTAGTATTTATTTCAAAATTTACTGGAAGAATTCTGGAAATAACATATTGAAGTAATAAGTAGGAGAAATAAATATATCACTGCAGAAATATTTTGTTGATTGAAATTTTCACATGGTATCAGAGCCAGAGATGAGTAACAGGAGCAAAGAATCGACGATTGAATGTAAATCAGACATTGCTACAGCAGCTCAGAAGGGTTCACGCAGTTCTCCAGAGAAGAAGGGAAGCATGGAAGAACAGATGGATCACAATTTTTCTGTTCTGGCATCCAGATTGGAAGAATAATTTGCTCACATGACGAGAGTGTGAGAATGTTTCTCAAACTACCAAGAAGAGCAGATGAACTTTAAAATCACCATGGGCAATAAGGCCAAATGTACCCCTATTGGAAGACGTACCACAATATTTCAAACGGAAGCTAGTAATAAGCTTCGGGCCACTACTGTACTGCATGTGCCTGGTTTGGGGATGAACTTACTCTCGGTGTCGCAATTTCAAAACAAAGGCTATGACATTTACTTCATTGGCAATAGAGTATACGTCAAACACTCTAGTTGGAAGAAGAAAGCACAAATCGGAGTCAGGAGCAATAAAATATACAAGTTACAGCTTGAATCCCCAATGGCACTAATAGGTAGCATTGATGAGAAGGACTTGAATGAGCTATGGCACAGGAGAATGGGGCACTTGCATCATGGGGCGTTAAGGGTTCTCAAGAAGACTGTCACGGGAGTTCTATAACTGAGCACCAAGCGAGACAATGTTTGTAGAGGGTGCATATTAGGAAAGTATGCCAAGACAACATACCATAGAAGCAACAATAGGGCTAAGAGTGTGTTGAGCTTAATACACTCAGACATATGCGGGCCAATGTCCACTAGAGCTCTTAGTGGTGCCGAATATTTCGTCACCTTCATTGATGACCATTTCAGGAAGACCTAGATCTACTTTCTGAAGACGAAGGACGAAGTCTTTGGCTGATTCAAGGAGTTTAAAGCTGTGGTAGAGAATTTGACAGGAAAGCGGATCAAGACATTGCGATCAGACAATGGTGGAGAATACACGAATAAAAACTTCACCGAGTTCTATGCAAGGGAAGGCATCAGAAGAGAGTGGATTGCTCCGTATAATCCGGAGCAGAATGGTATTGCAGAGCGGAAGAACAAAACTATTGTCGAAGTTGCAAGGGTAATGTTGTATGATCAAGACATGCCCAAATTTCTGTGGGCTGAAGCTTGTAATACAAATGTTTATGTACAGAACAAGATTCCTCATAATGCATTGGGTAACACTCCAGAAAGTGTCTTTACTGGCAGCAAGCCCGAAGTGAGCCACTTTAGGATGTTTGGCGGTGCAGCATATTGTCATGTGCCTGAAGAGAAGAGGAAGAAGCTAGATAAAACTGCAGAAAAGGGATATTTGGTGGGATATAGTGAGAACGCAAAGGCTTACCGTATATACATTCCTGAGAGCAGGAAGATTGTGGTACGGCGGGATGTGAAATTCGTGGAGAGGGCCTTAAGAAAATCTCGGGAGATGCCTTCTGCTACGTAGTCTAAGGAGGATCCGCTGGTCTAGCCACAACGACCTGTAGATGGTAATATGAGTGCCTCTCCAAGGCATGGGGATCCAAGGGATACATCTCTCGAGGACTTGCAGGAAGGAGAGTAGGTGGATCCACCCACTACCAGTGGTAAGATGAGCAGGGAATTGCGACAGATTCTGAGGGATGCAGAAGAGTTTGTCGGAGCCCCCCAAAATGAGAAGAGGTAGCACAGACAACCTGAAAGGTACCAAGCTTTGGTTACGCAGGTTGGAGAACCATCTAGTTCTCGGGAGGCAGCTCAGCACCAGGTTTCGGTCGATGCGATGGTGGAGGAGTACAACTCCATCATGACGAATGATGTCTGGGAAGTGGTTCCCAGGCCTCAGGACAGATCATTTGTAGTTTCAATATGGATCTACAAGATCAAATATGCTGCAGATGGCTTCATCGAGAAATTTAAGGCCAGGTTTGTGGCTGAGGGGTACGCTCAGAAGGAAGTGAGATTATGAAGAGACCTTCGCTCCAATAGCCTGATATACTTCTAATAGATCCGTGATATCCCTTGCTGCATAGATGGGATGGAGATTCACCAGATAGACGTCAAGACTGCATTACTGAATGGGGTGATAGAGGAAGAAGTATATATTGAACAACCAGAGGGCATTGAGACACATGAACAAAAAACTCATGTTTGCAGGTTCAAGAGGGCCTTGTATGGATTGAAGCAAGCCCCTAGAGCTTGGTATGGTCGAATTGACAACTACTTGCAGAAAATTCGATTTGTCAAGAGTGACGCAGATCCCAATCTCTACTATCTGAGGGTAGGGGATGAGCCTCTTATACTGGTGCTATGTAGATGATATATTCCTAATAGGATCATCTAGGCTCATCAAGGACTGCAAGGAGAATTTAGTTGCGGAATTTGACATGAAGGATCTAGGGCTGATGCATTATTTTCTGGGGTTGGAAGTTTGGCAGCAAAAGGGTGAGATCTTCCTTGGGCAAGGAAGATATACTACAAAAGTTTTGAAAATGTTTCAGATGGAGGACTGTAGACCTATGGCTACTCCAATGATTACTAACTGGAAGAAAATTGACACATCTGAAGATGACGAGGTTGATCCTACATTGTATAGGCAGCTCATAGGTTCTTTGATGTATCTGGTAAACACAAGACCAGACATCTGTTATGCTATCAATACTCTCAGTCAGTTCATGGTGGAACCTAGGAGGGCTCATTGGGTAATAGCCAAACATGTTTTCAGATATTTACAGGGAACAATCAATCTTGGACTAAAATACACTAGAGGCAATGACAAAAGGTTGAGTGGGTTCACTGACGCAGATTGGGTTGGGAGCCCAGTAGATTGAAAAAGTACCAGTGGGTATTGTTTCAGTGTTGGATTGGGGATGACCTCCTGGTGCAGTAGGAAACAGACATCTGTGGCCTTGAGGTCTGCAGAAGCTGAATATATGGCAGTTAGCACGACTTCGTGTGAGGCCATATGACTTCAAAAATTGCTTGTGAACTGACTCAAGGAGAAGATGGAGGCGACCAACATTCCATGTGATAATCAAAGTTGCATCAAGCTCTCTGAGAATCCCGTGTTCCATGATCGGTCGAAGCACATTGACATCAGGTGTCATTTCATCAGAGATTGTGTTCAAAGGGGAGCTGTACAATTGGAGTACACTCCTACAGGAAAACAAGTGGCAGATATCCTCATGAAAGCTATGGGAAAGACCAAGTTTGTCTATTTCAGAGAAAAGATGGGGATGATCAAGAATCCATTTCAGTAGCAGGAATGGATAGGTTCAGGATTCAGAGGGAGCTGCAGTACAGATGAGGTAGTGACAGTGATAGGGTCATGGGCAGCAATACAAAAGGCAACATCACAACAAGTGAGGGGCAACAGCCAGGCATCAGCTGTGCAGAGGATGCTTCAAGACAGAGCAACATGCAACAGGCATTTTGTTAGAACACTTTCCTCGCTAAGAGGGAGTGTTGATTTTTGTAGCATCAGAAAGTGTTCCAAGTCTCAAAATTTATAAGGAGGCTTGGACATCAGTATTCCAAAGAACCCAGAAACTGTTTTTGGATATTCCACTCGGTTTATGTTTTATTAAAATAATTAATTATTTTAATGTAGACCCTAAGTCTAAACTTAGGGAAATTAAGTAATTAATAGGTATTAATAAAAAAAATGTGAATCTTCTAGAAAACGAATATCAAGTCAAGTTTTAATGTTGGCCATTGATTAGAGTTCTAATCTGGGCCATTGATTCGTCAATGAGAAGATTATAAAAGAAGGCTTGAGGGTCATTTGGAAAACAAGCCGGGCACACACTTAGTAACCCGTGTTGACCTTGCCGCCTACACGTACCTATAATTAATGGGAAAAGTCTTCAACCCCACCAGGTGTGGTTGGTGGCAAGGAACTAAGAGAAGGGGGTGTCACCTATTCCCGACTCTCTCCGTTTATGCCATCTCTTAGTTTAGCTAAGGGGAGTGGTCCCTAAAGGAAAACTAAGTCAAAGATGTGAGGCTTCTAGGAGAATTGATTAGAAGGAACTACTTATCAAAGATGACTCGATTTGAAGATGTAAACAAGCATATAAGTATATGAGCAATATTCATTGATGTGTTCAAAATATACACCAGTGCTTTAAAGTAAATGATAAGTGCTTGCTCAAAAATGAAATTCAAGATACAATGACAATAATCCTGCAAAGCAAGTGTTTGACCAATATAAACATATAAGCATCACTTGCAATAAATGAAAAAGTACTTGTAAGAGATTGCTCAAGTAACAAAGGATAATGACATTAAATATTCATGAGCTAAATAACCACCAAAGTAACAAGTACATGAGATAGAAAAATTGCGAGTAATGTTGTGATGCGAAGGTGCTCTTGGTTTATTTTATTAATAAGATTCTAAAACAATTTTCAATTTAACTCCTGTCCCCAGACTTCACCCTCGCCCGAAATCCAGGTCTCACAGTGAGAAGTCAATAGGGGTGGAGGGTCCCTAATGTCTATACAACCAACTTAAGTTGGAGGTTAATTTTTAGGGATGCAAGTCTAATTTAGTATGCAAAGTGAAATGCCTAAATGTGGGTGAAATGCTTCCAATGAGATATGTTAATGACAATGTGCTTAAGATTTGCGCTTAGCCCAATATGACATAAACTAGCAATGATGCTCCATAAAACATGTATCAACAACTCAAATGGAAATATTAAGATGGAAACTAGCTCAATGCTTTAAGATACCAACTCACACTCTTTGAAATAAAAATGATGTGATATGACAATTATTGCATGAAATCATAAGCTAATAAGTTGTTTGTGAATGGAGTGAGCTAATATAACGTACACAATTAGATTACTCAAACTAAGTTGCAAATAAATGGACTTGTAAAGGGTTTCTCCAAAGATGTGCACAAAAGTGAGATACAAAGTTTTCTAATAACCCAAGATGAGCATGAAACTTCAAAACAAGAATATAAAATTGCAACTAGATGACTTGAGATAAAAATTAATGATTAGCATGAAACCATGAAAACATTAGCTTGCCAAATGAAATGAAAGTGCTATGTTTTTACTTGAACAAATAAAAAAATAGATTGCATAACACAAGATACAAGAAAATGGATTGGCAATTCTGATTGCAAAATAGGAAAATGTGAGTATTATGTGCTGAGGTTATGAGTTAACCATTCAAAACTAGATTAGATTAGCAAACAGAATGATGAATGCAAGTAAATTAGTTGAGCAAATTAGAAACTAGACAAAAGAAAGTTAACCACTCAAGAAGATTTCCTCCCTCTAAATGAGGAGGTGAGATACCATGGGAAAAACTTTCCAAGCTCCCTCAAGAAAAGTCAGCTCTTTATTAACTTCTTGTTACAATGATGAGAGCCTCCATTATTGTGAGGAGAGGCCTCCAATTTTGAGAAGGCTTTTACAATAAATATTTGACTTTTATACACTAGAATCTCTTCTTGAGAAAGCAGAGACAATATTTCACAAAAATTCGGCAATGGAATACAAGAGAGACTCCTCGAATAATATCTTGAAACTCTAGCCTCTTGAGATGATGAAATCTACCCAATAAGGAGAGGAAAATGGCTACTTTCACCACTGTTTCAATAGAAAATAATACCAACCTTTTTATGCAAGAAAGAAGTGTGAGATTCCTCCAAATACTCATGGTCTAGCCGCTCATGGCCTAGTTGAGGTAAGGGACAGACTTCAAAAGGTCACGTTCTAGCAAAGAAAACACGCATCCAAAAGTTCACAGCCTTGGGAAAAATCTGCTCCAAAAGCTGATGACAGTCTGCAAGGAATTTCGATATGATTTATAGCCTTGAAGTCCCTGCCAAGGTTAGTAATAAAATACTTCTTGAAGAGGATGTCAAAACGTCTGCAAAATGGATTCAAAAATTAGTGGAAAAAGATGAGAAAAGAAATGCCAAAAGTATTTACAAGTCTTCAAGGATTAGACCGATGGTTAGGGAGTATGATTATTATCCCTGTCTTGTCAAAAAAGATGCTCTTATTAGCAAATATGATCAATGTGAGCACAATATCTAAAATAAACGATTTGAATAGAATAGACTCTCACAAACACAAACACAAACCCAAGAGACCCTGCAAACACAAATCGAAAGATAAAACTTTGGGATATCACAATGTGGGTTCCTATATGTTCATGCTCAAGAGTGGGTTGATTCCTTCGAGAATGTTCCCTCACTTTTGAGGCTTGATCCAAAGATATTTTTCTACACAACTTCAAATAAACTCATTAGATCCACATGGGTTAGAAAAATATAATGAGAAAGAAATCCTAGAGATTTATATGAAAATCTACTAAAACACTCCCTATCTAGAATAAATCTCTAAAACCAAATATTAGTGCAAGATAGCTTTACACTAACAAATCTTTTGCAAGCATATGGAAATAATAAACATAATACTACCAATAGAAAATGAAGACCGCGATCAAGAATTATACCACAACCATAGAAGAATAACACCTCATAGTTGAACCCCAAAGTTTTGTTATTTCATTGAAAGATGAGTATACAAAGTGGCAGAACCTCCCCAGGCACAAGAGCTTGTATTCAGGATCCTTGAATGAGAGCCCAATGTGTCTCTTTATACAAATTTGGGAGGAAATCACAATGAAAAAAGCATCAACAAGTGGCAAATAGTGATAATCCCAAAGCTGGTCAAATTCCTCCAATTGGCCATCAAACTGTTGTAGATATCTTCACTTAACTGTGCATTGTTCCCTGTTTAAGCCAACGTACAAGTTTTTCTTCATGTGCATGTCTTTGGTGGCTGCCAAGTGTAGATTGTAGCAAGTGAAAGAGCAGCAAACTCCCTTCGATTTCTCCACTAGAGAAGCACACTCTGCCACCTATGATAAACAAGCCAATGAACTGCTATTCAAACTTTCTGTGGACTATTGTGTAACTAATGGAAACTGCCAGGTAGAGATGTACATGATCAACATGTGGGCTATCAATAGCGTTGCGTAGGAGCTGAAGTATGAGAGCTGGTGCCAAGTGTATGAACGTTGGTGATGAGGGAGAAAATATCCCATGCAAATCTCCAACAAAATTCTGTGTATTGACACCTATCACAACTGCCAACAAACTGCTCTTCATTTGCTACGTGTAGCTGTTGATTTTGTGTACAACTGTGTGAGGATTGGTGGAGACACACTCCACGATTTCCTCCAATCAAATCCCATTAAAAAAAACTTTAAACCTGTGATGATTATTTGCTGGCAGCGTATCTCTTTACTGATCTGCATTGACGATCCTTTGACTGGGCCAGCGTGGATCTCTATTAATTTGCACGTGTGTATATCTTCATAACTATGCGTAGGCAAAGCGAAAGAGGTGGGGTCTACTCCCTATCTATTAACTTTACCTTATAACTTAATTTTATCACATATGATTTTAAATAAAATCAAAGTTGAACTTTAGCCATACGTTGCCTCATGAATTTTGACGTGGGCCTCTTTGACTTTCTCATTTGGCACTTGACTTTGATTTGAGTTGTACCTTATGTTGTGGGCCCCACATAGTTTCCACATCATCCTTTGACCTACCCTCAATCTGCCATGTCAAAATTTGATTTATTTTGACTTTGGAAAAATTTATAAATTTTTCCAATTATTCAAAATTATTGAATTTTTCCTCATTTTTTGCCACTGACATTAGAAAATTGGATTTTTGAGGGACTATAAGTCATTTTTTGACCCTCAAAGTGGGTCCTAAGATAATGCTGGGCCTCTGAGGATAATTTTCGAGTAGTCACACACCCTAGACATTTCCGAAGACCACTTATTTACATCATTACATAGAAATTAATTAAAAAATCCCTTTTTGTGCGATATTTTTAATTATTAAAAAATGCTACTTAGACCTAGTCAAAGTTCGCGAAATTTCAGAGGTGACCTAGCATGGTAATATACATTGATTCTAGACACTAATATTCTTTAGGGGCTCAACCTTCAAGCAGTCACCCCGGCTTTGGGGTAATGCAATGAGTGAAAAAACCTAGAAAATTATTCGCTGCTAAAAAGATGGAATAATTAACCAAGTAAAAAAAACACTCCAAGGTGTATTCACTTGCTGATCGAGTCCCAACATCCTAGGCATGTTACATGGCTTTATTCATCATGCTAGTGACATTTGTACAATATCTCCGAAGGGCTGTAGAATCTTAGGACTGAAGAAGAAAATGATAAGAAGACGTAGAGTTTAAAAACTCTGTTGAATTGATGATATCTGATCGCACAAGTGTCCTCTAGTTCATCCTTGGGCATGGAGTCTTCACATAATCATTAGGTGCCACTCCAGTGGTGATCTGAAAATGGGTTGGATAACTTGTTATGCTTTTCAAGAACCTCCCACTCAGTTAAACAAATAAAAGATCTAGCTTATACTTGACAATTTGCGGAATTTATGCTTGAAAGTGGTGTATGATTTTTAACTTTTTAAGTGTCTTAAGTCCATTTGTTTTTGCTGAAATTAAACATCTATAACAACAACATAATGCAGCAATAAAACATCCACACATAACAACAAAATTAATCTAGGAGTTCACCCAAATATTGTGGGCTACGTCTCCTTGAGCTTCGTCATCTTGAGTTGGCTCTTTGGGACTATGGGAAAGTTTCTTTTACAAGTTCCACACAACTCCAATGGATACTGAACTGATCCAAAGGGCTTAGAATACCATCTATATCCCTGTCATTGCTGTCATCACTCTGCAAACAGCTTTAGGCTCCCTTAGACTTTATTCCTTCTGTCGGTGCACTGAGCTACGCTGAGCTTTTCCATGGCACTAACTCCTTCAGAATTCTGTTTCTGTCCCTGAAACCACACCTACTGTCTCCAACACACATCAGACACCAAATATCCAATGATAATTTGCTCAAAACGAGCACTGCATCCCCAAACTATGCCTTCCTCCACGTTTTTCCCAGGGCTGCCCAAAACTTCCCTTCAGCTTCTCGAGCTCTAGAAGTCTTCAAATGGCTTTGAAAATCCCTTCATTTGATTCATAATGCCAAAAGTAGTCAAAATAGACTATTTGTTCACTGAAAATGGCCTCCGGCTGCTCCGGTTTCGCCTCCAACCCCTGTCGGCACCCCCTGGCACTGCGGTCACTGAAAACTTCTCTGATTGGGTTCTCGACCTCTAGAAGTCCTCAAAACCTTCTGCAACCTCCATCAATGGATTTAGAACGCTGATTTCAGTCATAAATGACTATTGGTTCGCTGCATATGGTCTCTAGCTGCCCTGGCTAGGCCCTGAACTACTGTTGGCAAAAGCTGGCACTGATGGCCCCTGGAACTTTACTGAAGCTTCTCAGCTTTCTAAAGTCCTCTATAGGCTTTGCAAACTATCTCATTAGTTTCACAACATCTGAAATATCAAAAATTGACTATTGGATTGTTGAAAAATTCATCTAGCTCCCCTGGCTAGGCCTCAAACTGTTGCTGCCCCCTGGTGGCCCCTTAAACTTCACTGATGCAAAAACCTGCTTAGAAGCTCTCTGATGGCTCTGCAACCTACTCCATTGAGTCTGGACTGTTGGAGATAGTCAAAATTGACTATTGGCACTCCAAAATTGGGTGAATCTAGCTCAAGATAGAGCCTGAACTCATTTTGCCCAGTAACCCTTAAACATCCTCCACCAAACTTGGAGGAACTCAAGTTAACTGCAGATAAGTTTGGAGTTTATGCCAAAAATGGCACGCCTCTATCTTTCCCGCTGAATCAGATTGCGCATAAAACTTAATAGTTGGGCGGTGGCCATGGCCACATGCCCACCCCCAACTTGTTACTTAACTCCAATGGTTTACGCGGAACCCATGCCTAAAACTCCAGTTAACCGTTTTTTTACCGTGGTATAAGCTGTCGGTTAGCTCTTTATCCGCGCGGTTTTGTTGGCATTTAACTGTAGCCATGTGACATGGATAAACGACGGAGGCAGGTTTTGTTGAACTGTCAGGTTTATTAATCCATGGAAAGTTAGCCGTCGAGGATGGCTTAAACCGTAATCTTGTGACTTCAATGTAAATGCTGGCAGACATGTTTTGTTTAACCGCACGGGTAAGCGCTTGGGTCATGGTCACGGCCCAAAGGCCATGTGAAGAGGGGCTGGCCCCTCCAACCCCCAACGCAGAAACCAACAAACTTTATATACAACCGCATTGCATATAGTGTTAAGAACTAATGCAACCTGTTGACCACACTTTGTCAATGACCCCATAGCAGTACACCCCCATTTTTTCAAATGGGATTCATCATGTTCTACGTGGTCGCGTCATTCAGATTCCATCATCAGTCGACAGTTTTATGAATAATGTAAACCCATTCTGCATGTTTATGATGTAAATGATCTAAGTAAGACCGTCATGTATGTAACAACCTAGGTAAGCCTAGTATGTTGGTGACGATTTCTATCCTAGGAGGTTTTTTGTCTCACTGATTTACTTGTGTTTTTTGACACAAGTTATCAGCAGAGTTTTCCCCTCCAGCCTCACCCCAAAGCTAGGGTGGATTTTGTCATCAGCATGCTAAGTGAGTCCTAGTGTTTTCTATCGATTACTTGTAAAAGTAGTTTGGGAATGATCCTAGCTAGTTGGCTGGATTATTTTATTACAAGCTACTTGGTCTACTAGATCATGTTTTGAGTCGCAGAATTGGGTATCTATTTGAGGGTCTATACGAACGGGTATTCCCCTTTCATGTGTCTAAATGTATTTATCTTATGTAAAGAGGGTTGGAAAAATAATTAAAATCCCCTCTCAGTCAATTAATTAAATTTTCTGGTCAAATTAATTAAAAAATCCTAAGCCAGAAATTTAATTAATTCTAAGTCCTAGGTGAATGTAAATCCTTCAAAGGCAAAATTCGTTGGTCATTAAAAAATGAATTTTTAAAGGCTTCAGGCCAAGGGAATTTTGAGAATTTTAAGAAATTTTGGACTCTTGGGCCTAGGTGGTTAAGTCAAAGTCAAAATTTTAGGGTAATTAACTCAAAAATAATATTTTTGAGTTAATTAAAATAGATTTAAATGATAAATTCGTTTTTTTCCCAAATTTATAATTTCGACAGTCCAGATTAAAAGATGATCAAATCTTTTCGACAGTCGAGATTGTTTTGACATGGATCAACCGAACTAGCCGTTGGAGCTTTTGTCTTATAAATTAGAGGTCTTTGTCAGTCTTTAAGGCATCCGATCTTAGGATTGTGCACTTGTCTTGGAAGCTCTTGTAATTTCTTTTGATGAATAAAACATAAAGACTTTGGGGTTACAAACTTTGGTGTTCATTTTCCAGATCTATGTGGTGATTTATTTCTAAACTCTGCTACTTTATTTTTGCATTTTTATGATTGATGGCCTTCATGGATTAATTTGCATACATGTATCTTGTGCAGTTTTCTGGGTTCATAAAATGACATTTTGATTTAACGGAAAGACTAGTTATCTATTTTTCTGCAGGATCTCTTGTTATTTTCTTAAATCTCTATCGATCTAAAGTTCAGATCTAAGTGTGCAGGGAATTTTTTTAAAGATTTGAGCGTCTGGGGAAGCATTCAGTTCGACTAGCCGACTTTCAGATTCGTAGATCTGAAAAAGCCCATTGTTTCTAATTTCTCAAAGCTATCTTATGAAGTTGTGTTTTTATAGGGTTCTAGAGCTTGTGCCTCTTTTTAAAATTTCAAATTTCTAAAAATTGTGCTGAAATGTTTTAAATCTGGCCATGAGGGCCTCAGATCTGTAAATTAGCTTGTAAATTTGTATATTTGCTCTAGGCTCTAAGAGTTTTATAAAATTTTGTGCATATTTTTTGGATCTGTCTGGTTTTATAGGTTGCAGGGTTTTCTCAGAATTTTTTTTTAAGATCTGAGCCAGATCTAACCCCCGAGGGCTAGATCTGGCCTTAGAATCGCTTTTGTGGGCAAATCTGGACGTTATTTGATTTAAAGAGCATTGAAGAGCTGATTTTTATGGAAGAAATTTAAAGTTCTCTGGGCGTTTTGAATGTACTGGGTTATTCTGTCTTTATTAAAAAAAAAGAAGAAAAACTCGTCCCTTCCTCTGCCTTCATTATTCCTCTACGTTTTTAGTTGCCACCTATCGATCTGCATCAATTGACCTCCCATCCGCTGTCCCATTTCTCTTTACACTGCCACATTGCCTCACGCACAACCAGCGTTAATCATCTTCATTCCTCTGCGCTGTCTCATTTTAACTCATCTGCCTTCCCTCCTCTACGCAGCCTTCACAAATTCGTTTAATCCGTCCTCCTCTTCCAGCCGTTGACTCCTTTCCTTACCGTCAAGCTCTCCCTCAGGCTTGCCGTCCTCAACCTGCATTTCCTCTGTCGTCTAGCCTTTTCCTCACATCTTCTCCACATCCATTTGTAACATATGCGTCGCCGCCATCTCCTATGCCCTCGACATCCCATTTCCTCTGCCGTCGACGTCCTTCCCTTCCGCCGTCCAGAGCTTCCATGCTGTCGACTTCGACTTGCAAAACAAAATAAACGCATATCATAACATTCAAAGCTCACGTCTATGCGTTTAATTCCTTATCGGATTCAATTTTTGTGTTGGGTTAGTGTTAATTAGGTTTTAATTAAATTTGATTTTGTTATTTTAATTTTTAGTTGTAAATTTTTCCGTAGACTTTTATTTTTAGATTTTATTGTAATGTTAAGTTTAGTGTTAGTTTAATTTAGATTTTTGTTATTTAGTTTTTAGTTTTAAATTTCTTTAATTTGTAGACTTTAGTTTAGTTTTGTTTTAATTTGTTTTTTTTAGTTTTAGACTTAAATTTAGATCTTAATTCATAATTTTCGTTTCATTTGTATAGATATATTTTGTTTGAAAAAAAAAATTATATATATATATATATATTCCAAAAATTCTAAAAAATTTCTAGTCAAATGAGCTTAAAATTTTTATCCTAAGTTTGACTATAGGCATTTTAAATTTCTGGATTTGGTCATTTAGAATATCATAAATTTGGAAATATTGCAATAATCTGACATTTAATTTCGATGGTACCTTCATGATAATATTTTTATCTTGAATTTAAATCGTTGGTTCAAAGTTTAATGCTTAGCTATGGTTGATGATTTTTGAGTTATTTTTTGTGGTTTTAAGTTGCTTGAAATTGGCATATAATTGTTTAAAGTTCACTTTGGAAATATTCAGGTAATGATAAATCGCATATCTTTATCGAACATGGTTAATGCATAATTGTGAGGGTGTTTCATCGAATATCATTTGTGTTTTCATAGCAGTAGTAATACATCAATTACTTGGCTTTAATTGCATAACGAGATCTTTTAACTCCATAAGGCACTGGTTTTAATATAATTGATCTGTGAAATCTCGTTAATCTTATCAAGTACTTGGTTATTTGACTGTGTCTCTTGAGTTGGTTGACTTGCAACCAATTCATTTTCCTCATTTCTGTTAGGGTCTACCTCCCTTAGTCTGCAAGGAGACAACTTCGATAGAGAGATTGGGGATCAGGGTGACAGCCCCCGATCTGAGCCATTGTCGCGGTGCCTAGACAATATGTGCAACAACACAACCCAATCAGTAAAGCGTGGGCGCTCTATGTGTGAGGTCTCGCGTTCGAACCTGGTCGACTCCAAACAAAATTTTACTACGCGGTCCTAGGGACACGTGGCGGCCTTGGGGCTGGCCACGTGTCGCCCTGTAATTGGCCCGAATCAAAATATGTGCAGCCCTCAACCATTCACAAGTTGCCACTTGGCATACGCTGATTGGACCATTCGGAATATTCTGGAGAATATTCCTTGGAAAATTCCCTAGAATATTCTTTTTTTAATTTCCCAAAATTCCAAGTCAAACTTGGTCAAAGTTCAGTTTTTGTAGTTTACTGGACTTTTCAAACTGCGATAACTTCTTCATACGATGTCAGTTTTTCGAATCGTTCATGGCGCCGGAATCAGGAAGATGAGATCTATCCGGTCGCTCAGGTTCGGCACACTTCCGAACACTTAGAATTTTGAGCTATCATTTTGGTCCATGATCCAATTCTGATCACACCTCCCCATTAGGAATCTTTTGGACCCCAAAAGACTGATATACTGATCTGTACAGTAGATGAGAGTACAACACCCTCTTCTTTTCAGCCTCGATACACTTGCCTTGCATGGCTAGTGCCTTTGAACCACAACTTGAAGGTAGTCGACACTTCCTTCCTAGATGCGCTTGTCCTCCTGTCAAGAACTGTCTTCGTTGCACTCACTCAGAAATTTCTGGCGAGAAATTTGCAGAAGGTAGTTGAACATCGCTGCCTTGATCATTGATCCAAGGTGGCTCAAACAAACGTGAGATGACAGCATAAAACATGCATACATAATCGAAATTTGCATATGTGCAAATGAGTATGTCTTATTGTGTTAGGAAGTCCAACCACTTTTTACCAAGCCACTTCCACGACGAATTTTGTAGCTGCAATTCTTCTTCATGTGAAACATCCACTCTCACATCAATGATGGAATCCTTGGTTCCACTTTCGCCAATCTTTTTGTCCTCTTGCCTCATGTGCTTGGGACGACTAGTTGGATGCAATGTCGAACAATGGGTAACAACATGTACCCTTTTCTGGCAATATGTGCAAATCTTATGCACCTTCTTTGCAAGTTGCCTTTGCTTCTTCTGCTTCCTGTATGCCTTCTTCCTCATCCAGCATCTCGAAACATCATGGTTAAACCGACCACAATATGCACAACAACTCTTTCTTCCATTTAAGCATGCAAAATTGTCATGCTTTACAGAAACATAATCAACTTGACTAGGGAAGAATTACACCTCAAATGTTGTCTTGCATGTCCATCTTTTTTACTTTCTTGAGGAGATGAACTAGTAGAGGTTCCAGCTTTCCTTTGCAGACTAACATCATCGCTCTTGTCTTGAAAACTGTCCGAACTCGAATGCTCGCCATAAGCTGCATGTCTACAATCTTCTTCCTGCAACAAAGGCTTAAAGAAATGGCAATCAACTTGAAAACAAACTTGACATGTTTGTGATTTAGAACTTGGAACAAAAGTTCTCTTTGAAGTTGCCTCACATGCCTTCATGGCTTTGGAGTCTTCGCCATTAGATTGCACATAACCAAGACCAAAATTCTTAGGTTGTTCCTCAACCAAAATAGGATCAATCATGCCTTGTGCATGCTTGCCTAAACCCTTGCCTTCATAGCCCATTTTAAACATTAACTTGGACCCTATATCTCTAGTGTGATTTTCAAATGAACCAACACATTTTTCTGATGAGGAAACTGAAGACAAATTAGAGTGGATTGCCTCTGCTTCACGCATGTTCTTGGTCAAAGCCTCTTGGGCTTGATGGAGCTGCATCTCCATATTTTTCAATCTTTGAAGAATTTCTTCCTTCTCTTGTTTCATAGCAAACAATTGCTCACGAAGTTCAGTGCTTTCTCTTCTATCTTCAAACAGAATCTGCACCATGTCCTTCAATATGTAGAAGTCACGCTTCATGTCTTCATCGAAGAATCTTGTGAAGGAGGAGGATTTTGAAACCTCACTTGAAGAAGTTGTCATAATGAAAATGAAAAAAATAACTTCAACAAAGTTCACAAAGCTTTCAAGAACTATTGACAAAGCTTTTGAACAAAATGGTTGTAGAGACAAACTCTTATTCAAGCAGCCTTTTGCAAACAAACAACTGACAAAAGGGTTTGTTCTTCAAGGGTGGCCTTGAGGTCCGTTGGGTAAGGAAGATGCCTTCAACCCTTTCTTCCTTCTTGTCCTCTTCTGGACTTAGCTATTAGTAGCTTTCCCTTCACCTCTAGCAAATTCAAGCGACAGTCAGTTTGCAAACAACCAAATCCTTTGCACTGTTTAAACACCTTTCAAGTCAAACAAGCAAGCTATTGCTCTGTCAATCAAGCAACCATGTGCTTTGATACCAACCTGATCTGAAAATGGGTTGGATAACTTGTTATGCTTTTCAAGGACCTCCCACTCAGTTAAACAAATAAAAGATCCAGCTTATACTTGACAATTTGCCAAATTTATGCTTGAAAGTGGTGTATGATTTTTAACTTTTTAAGTGTCTTAAGTCCATTTGTTTTTGCTGAAATTAAACATGTATAACAACAACATAATGCAGCAATAAAACATCCACACATAATAGCAAAATTAATCTAGGAGTTCACCCGAATATCGTGGGCTACGTCTCCTTGAGCTTTGTCATCTTGACTTGGCTCTTTGGGATTATGGTAAAGTTTCTTTTACAAGTTCCACACTTAACTCCAATGGATACTGAACCGATCCAAAGGGCTTAGAATACCATCTATATCCTTGTCATGGTTGTCATCACTCTGCAAACAACTTTAGGTTCCCTTAGACTTGATTCCTTCTGTCGGTGCACTGAGCTACATTGAGCTTCTCCATGGCACTAACTCCTTCAGAATTTTGTTTCTGTCCTTGAAATCACACCTACTGTCTCTAGCACACATCAGACACCAAATATCGATTGATAATTTGCTCAAAACGAGCACTGCATCCCCAAACTAGGCCTTCCTCCATAGTTTGCCCAGGGCTGCCCAACACTTCCCTTCAGCTTCTCGAGCTCTAGAAGTCTTCAAATGGCTCTGAAAATCCCTTCATTGGATTCATAATGCCAAAAGTAGTTAGGATAGACTATTTGTTCACTGAAAATGGCCTCCGGTTGCTCCAGTTTCGCCTCCAACACCTATCGGCACCCCTTGGCACTGCGGTCACTGAAAAATTCTCTGATGGGTTCACGATCTCTAGAAGTCCTCAAAAGCTTCTGCAACCTCCATCAATGGATTCAGAATGTTGATTTCAGTCAGAAATGACTATTGGTTCGCTGCATATGATCTCTAGCTGCCCTGGCTAGGCCCTGAACTGCTGCTGGCAAAAGCTGGCACTGATGGCCCCTGGAACTTTACTGAAGCTTCTCGGCTTTCTAAAGTCCTCTACAGGCTCTGCAAATCATCTCATTAGTTTCACAACATCTGAAATATCCAAAATTGACTATTGGATTGTTGAAAAAGACCTCTAGCTCCCCTGGCTAGGCCTCAAACTGTTGCTGCCCCCTGGTGGCCCTGGTGGCCCCTTGAACTTCACTGATGCAAAAACCTGCTTAGAAGCTCTTTGATGGCTTTGCAACCTACTTCATTGAGTTTGGAATGTTGGAGATAGTCGAAATTGACTATTGGCACTCCAAAACTGGGCGAATCTAGCTCAAGATAGAGCCTAAACTCATTTTGCCTTGTAACCCCTATAAATCCTCCACCAAACTTGGAGGAACTCAAGTTAACTGCAGATAAGTTTGGAGTTTATGTCAAAAATGGCGGCCTCTATCTTTTTCGCCAAATCGGACTACGCACCCCCAAACTGTTACTTAACCCCGACGGTTTAGGCGGAACCCACGCCTAAAACTCCAGTTAACCGTTTTTTTACCATGGTAGAAGCCGTTGGTTAGCTCTTTATCTGCGCGGTTTTGTTGGCATTTAACTGTAGCCATGTGACGTGGATAAACAACGGAGGCAGGTTTTGTTGAACTATCAAGGTTATTAATCCGCGGAAAGTTAGCCGTCGGGGATGGCTTAAACCGTAATCTTGTGACTTCAACGTAAATGTTGGCAGACATGTTTTGTTTAACTACGCGGGTAAGCGCTTGGGTCATGGCCACGGCCCAAAGGCCATGTGAGGAGGGGCTGGCCCCTCCAACCCCCAACGCGGAAACCAACAAACTTTATATACGACCGCATTGCATATAGTGTTAAGAACTAATGCAGCCCAATCGGTAAAGCACGGGCGCTCTATGCGTGAGGTCTCGTGTTCGAACCTGGTCGATTCCAAACAAAATTTTACTACACGATCCTGGGGACACATGGCGGCCTTAGGGCTAGCCACGTGTCGCCCTGTAATTCGCCCAAATTAAAACATGTGCAGCCCTCAACCATTCACAAGTTGCCACTTGGCATACGCTGATTGGACCATTCAGAATATTTTGGGGAATATTCTAGGAATATTCTCCAGAATATTCCCTGTAATATTCTTTTTTTTAATTTCCCAAAATTCCAAGTCAAACTTGGTCAAAGTCCAGTTTTTGCAGTTTACTGGACTTTTCAAACTGCAATAACTTCTTCATACGATGTCGGTTTTTCGAACCGTTCGCGGCACTGGAATCAGGAAGACGATATCTATCCGGTCACTCAGATTCGACACACTTCCGAACACTTTGAATTTTGAGCTATCATTCTAGTCCATGATCCAGTTCTGATCAAGTGGTCAACATTTGGCTCCATATGGGAATGCATGCTAGAGTGCAAGAACCTAGAATCTGCATCCACCAACCAAAGATATATATTAGTAGTATCCATTCAAAATAACATCAAATAAGATCAAGTACAAAAACGGAAATTTATCCTGGGAAACATAAATAACAGTTTATTCATGAAATAAACTACTTAATTTTTTTTTACAGGGTATAGGGTTATGAATATGATACACATGATGCCCCATGGCATCAGATGTCTTGGGTGAAATCCAGCTTGAGAACCTGCCTACTCACAGACAAATCCATAGGCTCTTTCTCTGATGTGCCTTGTCCAATTCTGACTATCTTGGGACTATGACTTGCCCCAATGTTAACCTGTTTGTGGCCATCAGATATACCAAACCTCTTCCTTTTCCTTTTTCTACTTTAACCATTCAGAACTATATTAGATTAGCAAACGAAATGATGAATGCAAGTAAATTAGTTGAGCTAATTAGAAACTAGACAAAAGGAAGTTAACCACCCAAGAAGATTTCCTCCCTCTAAATGAGGAGGTGAGATACCATGGGAAAAACTTCTGAAGCTTCCTCAAGAAAAGTCCGCCTAATTAACTTCTTGTTACAATGATGAGAGACTCCTTTATTGTGAGGAAAGACTCCAATTTCGAGAAGGCTTTTACAATAAATAGTTGACTTTTATACACTAGAATCCCTTCTTGAGAAAGCAGTGAGAATATTTCACAAAAATTTGGCAATGGAATATAAGAGAGACTCTTCGAATAATATCTTGAAACTCTAGCCTCCTGAGATGATGAAATCTGCCCAATAAGGAGAGGAAAAGGGCTACTTTCACTACTGTTTCAACAGAAAATAATAGCAGCCTTTTTATGCGAGAAAGAAGTGTGAGATTCCTCCAAATACTCACGGCCTAGCAGAGGTAAGGGATAGACTTCAAAAGGTCACGTTTTAGCAAAGAAAACATGCATCCAAATGTTCATAGCCTTGGGAAAAATTTGCTCCAAAAGGTGATGACAGTCTGCAAGGAATTTCGATATGATTTACAACCTTGAGAGCCTAAGTCCCTGCCAAGGTTAGTAATAAAATACTTCTTGAAAAGGCTGTCAAAACGTCCGCAAAATGGACCCAAAAAGCAGTGGAGAAAGATGAGAAAAAGAAATGCCAAAATTGTTTACCAGTCTACAAGGACTAGACCGATGGTTAGGGAGTATGATTATTATTGTCTTGTCAAAAAACATGTTCTTATTAGCAAATATGATCAATGTAAGCACAATATTTAAAATAAACGGTTTGAATAGAATAGACTTGATCACAAACAAAAACCCAAGAGACCCTGCAAACACAAATCGAAAGATAAAACTTTGGGATATCACAATGTGGGTTCTTCCATGTTCATGCTCAAGAGTGGGTTGATTCCTTCGAGAATGTCCCCTCACTCTTGAGGCTTTTTCTAAAGATATTTTTCTACACAACTTCAAATAAACTCATTAGATCCACATGGGTTAGAAAATATGAGAAAAAAATCTTAGAGATTCATATGAAAATCCACTAAAACATTCCCTATCTAGAATAAATCTCTAAAACCAAATATTAGTGAAAGATAGCTCTACACTAACAAATCTTTTGCAAGCATATGGAAATAATAAACACAATACTACCAATAGAAAATGAAGATCGCGATCAAGAATTATACCGCAACCATAGAAGAATAACACCTCATAGTTGAACCCCAAAGTCTTGTTATTTCATTGAAGGATGAGTATACAAAGTGGCAGAACCTCCCCAAACACAAGATCTTGTATTCAGGATCCTTGAATGAGAGCCCAATTGGTCTCTTTATACAAATTTGGGAGGAAATCCCAATGAAAAAAGCATCAACAAGTGGCAAATAGTGATAATCTCAAAGCTGGTCAAATTCCTCCAAGTGGCCATCAAACTGCTGTAGGTATCTTCACTTAACTGTGCATTGTTCCCAGTTCAGGCCAGCGTACAAGTTTTTTTTCATGTGCATATCTTTGGTGGCTGCCAAGTGTAGATGGTAGCAAGTGAAAGGGAAGCAAACTCCCATCAAATTCTCCACTAAAGAAGCACACTTTGCCAGCTCTGATAAACAAGCCAATGAACTGCTGTTCATACTTTCTGTGGATTGTTGTGTAACAAATGGAAACTGCCAGGTAGAGATGTACGTGATCAACGTGTGGGCTGTCAATAGTGCTGCGTAGGAGCTGAAGTATGAGAGCTGGTGCCAAGTGTATGAATGTTGGTGATGAGGGAGTAAATATCCCACGCAAATCTCCAACAAAATTCTGTGTATTGACATCTATCACAAGTGCCAACGAACTGCTCTTCATTTGCTGCGTGCAACTGTAGATTTTTGTGTACAACTGTGTGAGAATTGGTGGAGAGACACTCCACGATTTCCTCCAATCAAATCCCATTAAAAAAAACTTTAAACCTGTGCTGATTATTTGTTGGCAGCGTATCTCTTTACTGCATCTGCGTTGACGATCCTTTGACTGGGCCAGCGTGGATCTCTATTAATTTGCATGTGTGTATATCTTCATAACTATGCTTAGGCAAAGGAAAGAGGTGCGGTCTACTCCCCATCTATTAACTTTACCTTATAACTTAATTTTATCACATATGATTCTAAATAAAATCAAAGTTGAACTTTAGCCTTACGTTGCCTCATGAATTTCTATGGGCCTCTTTGACTTTCTCATTTGAGTTTTACCTTATGTGGTGGGCCCCACATAGTTGCCACATCATCCTTTGACCTACCCTCAATCTGCTATGTCAAAATTTGACTTATTTTGATTTTGGAAAAATTTATAAATTTTTCCAATTATTCAATTTTTGCTCATTTTTTGCCACTAACATTAGAAAATTGGATTTATTGAGGGACCATAAGTCATTTTTTGACACTTGAAGTGGGTCCTCGGATAATGCTAAGCCTCTGAGGATGATTTTTGAGTAGTCACACGCCCAAGACATTTTCCGAAGGCTACTTATTTGCATCATTACATAGAAATTAATTAAAAAATCCTGTGTTGCGGGAAATTTTTAATTATTAAAAAATCCTACTTAGACCTAGTCAAATTACGCAAAATTTCAAAGATGATCTAGCATGGTAATATACATTGATTCTAGACACTAAGATGCATTAGGGGCTCAACTTTCAAGACGTCACCGCAACTTTGGGGTAATGCAATGAGTGAAAAAACCTAGAAAATTATTCGCCGCTAAAATGAAGGAATAATTAACCAATTAAAAAAAACACTTCAAGGTGTACTCGCTTGTTGATCGAGTCCCAACATTCTAGGCCTGTTACATGGCTTTATTCATCATGCTAATGACAATTATACAATATCCCCGTAGGGTTGCAAAATCTCAGGATTGAAGAAGAAAATGATAAGAAGAAGAAGTAGAGTTTAAAAACTTTGTTGAACTGATGATATCTAATGGCATAAGTGTCATTTGGTTCATTCTTGGGCATGGAGTCTTCACATAATCATTAGGTGCCACTCTAGTGGTCAACATTTGGCTCCATATGGGGATGCATGCTAGATATGAAGTGATAGTGTGCAAGAACCGAAATATGCATCCACCGACCAAAGATATATATTAGCAGTATCCATTCAAAATAACATCAAATAAAATCAAGTACATAAATGGAAATTTATCCTAGGAAACATAAATAACAAATTTTTCATGAAATAAACTACTTAAACAAAATTTACAAGGGATAGGGTTAGGAATATGATACACAGGATGCCCCATGTGCTGCCCTAACTAGGCCTGCGTCAGCCCTACGTAGCTCTTGCTGCCTCTGCGCTGCCCCTGCTGGGCTCTTGGCTGGACTGCGTAGCTCTAGCTACTCTGCGTTGCTCTGGAATGCTCCTTCTCTGCCCTCGTTGTACTCTTGGCCTGGGATCAAACCATCCCGCTTGCCAATACTACCCCTCACTGTAGCTAAAACACTTCTAAAATTCTTAGCAAACCATGCCCTAGACTCTTAGCTTAGCTTCAGTGCTCTGCCAATGTGTGTGTTCTCTAACTGACCCCAAGCCCTTATCTTATAATTTTCTCATTGAATCATCAACGGCCGTGATCTAATCTCTAATCGACGGCTAAGATTAGAAGCTACTTGATTCACATCACTTAAGTCATTCTCATCAAATGTTTAATTTAATTCACTTTAATCTTTTAATTTTCCTAAGTTAGACTTAGGGTGCTTAATTAAAAAGATTAATTATTTGAATAAAACTTAAACCTGATGGAATTTCCCCAAACTCTTTCTGGGTCTTGGAGATATCATGTACTCCAACTCCTCCACAAAATTTGGGAGCTAGAGCACATCCGATGCTACTTGAAAATCTCAACAACAACATGCGCAGAAGCCTGCGCAGGGGTTTTGGATGACCAATTTTATGAGTGGCGTTCTGCCGAGATCGCCCGTGGAGGAGGGAGAAATCCCTCAAATAATTTTGCTAGTTTTTTTTGCTGAGGATTGTCAAGTTTTGGCATCCAGATTGTACTCAGATTTTCACTGTTACATAATAATAAAAACCTCATCTATTGCATTGGTTTTCCCACATTGTGTTTTTTCCGGGGACAGTTGTCCAAAAATATTGGTGTCATATTTTTATATGTGTGCTCTATATTTCTCAGTTTCTAGCATTTTATTTTTCGCAACGTTTTATTTGTGAAGAAATTGTAGTGTGCTATAACAAAATAAACTGCATAATTTAATCAGTTAGAAGAATTAATTCCTGTTGTTGCATTTCAAGGAAAATTTGACATGGTATCAGAGCAAGTTTGACAGATCAGAGGCTTAGAGGTGAAGAGGGAGAAATTTGCAGTTCAGAGGGAGCAACAACACAATTTCTCCAGATTTGCACATAGCCAGCGAGGTAGTTCAGACTGCTGGGCGGAGGGGTCGATTTCCAGTGTAGCTGGTAGGAAAATTCGCACAGGCCAGTAGCAGTTCCAGCAGGTAGTGGTGAAGCCGAGAAGCAGTTCCGGTGAAGTAGATCAGTGAATCTGAAGGGAAGATCTAGTCGCAGTTGTTTAGCAGTAGCAGAATCAACCCCAGGTGGAAGAGAAATTGCACACATTGAGGAATTTTTTCAGAGGGTTTCCAGTTTCAATCTTGAAGGGAATCTAAAACTTCCAGTCGCAGAGGTAGAACCAACAGGCAGGACTACACATTTTTGAAAGGGGTGCGAATTGTAGAGCAGGTAGCCAAGCAAGAGAAGAGGAGATTCCTGTTTATTTCCCAGTTGTGAGTTTTGCAGAAAATGGCCTTAGCAAGACTTCGAGATAAGGATAGGCTAGATGGAGCCTTTGTTGAGATTTTGGGGTGTTGGGGTAGCATCAGATGTGCTCTAGCTCCCAAACTTTGTGGAGGGGCTGGAGTACATAAGATCTGCAAGACCCAGAAAGCGTTTGAAGAAATTCCATCCAGTTTAAGAGATATTTAATTAATTAATATTTTTAATTAAGGACCCTAAGTCTAACTTAGGAGAATTAAAAGATTAAAGTTAATTAAATTAAACATGTGATAAGAATGACTTAAGTGACGCGGATCAAGCAACTTCTAATATTAGCTGTCGATTAGAGATTAGATCACGATCGTTGAAGTTTCAACGAGAAAAGTATAAGAGAAGGGCTTGGGGTCAGTTGGAGAGCACACACACACTGGCATAGCACTGAAGCTAAGCTGGAATTCTAGGGCGTGGTTTGCTAAGAATTTCAGAAGTGTTTCAGCTGTAGCGAGGGGTAGTATTGGGGAGGGGGATGGTCTAGTCCCAGGCCAAGAGTACAACGAGGGCAGAGAAGCAGCAGACTAGAGCAGCGCAGAGGCAGCAGCTACGCAATCTAGCCGAGAGTGCAGCAGGGGCAGTGCAGAGGCAGCAGGAGCCACGCAGGGCTGACGCAAGCCCAGAAAGGGCAGTGCAGGGGCAGTGCAGAGGCAGCAGGAGCCACGTAGGGCTGACGCAAGCCCAGAAAGGGCAGCACAGGGGCAGCTAGGGTGACGTAGGCCATTCCTGAGCAGCGCAGCAGAAGGCTTCAGAGCAACGCTGGGGTTTCTAGAGGCTAGAAAGGCCTGAGTTTTGTAAATCCCGTTTGAGGGTGTGAATCAGTCAGTTTTTCTGTCTCCATAATAAAGGTTTTGCTGCAAATTTATCTCTGTCAGGTTAACCAGTTTTGGGTGCCCAGGATTGTTGTACTTAGAATCTGCTTAATAATAAAAACTCTCCAGAAGCTAGCAGCACCAGTTTTCCCGCATTGGGTTTTTTCGGGGACAGTTGTCCAGAAAATCCTTGTCTGTCACTTTGTCATTGAGTATGTTATTTAGTATTAGATCTGCATGTGTAGGCTGTTAATGTATTTACTTAGATGTTAATGCTGAAGTTTTCAGATTAATAACTTAAGTAAGTAGGAGAAGTAAATCAAGATCTAACAGTAGGGTTTCTTAAGTTTAAGAAATTCTCACATGGTATCAAAGCGATTGTAGATCAAGTTGGATATTCAACAAGATGACTGAAGAAATCTGTGTTGCAGAAAGCAGCAACAGCAACAGAGAAATTGGAGGAGGAGGCGCAACACTGGAGTGACGCAGAGTCTTCTAGAGGGACGTAGTGTTAATGAAGGTTGTCATTGATGTCAATATGGCATTGGCCGAGATGGCAAATATTCTTGAGATACCCCAAAATGTGATGATAAGGTTGAAGACAATAAATGTCTAGTACCGGATGATGATGTCATGACTCTTGTTTGACAAGAATTCCATCAATGAAGAGGTCAACCCATGAAGATGTCAAACCACTAATGAAGAAGCCCTATGAAGTCCTTGAACTATAGCTATAATGTTGCATGCGCCTTGATGATCTAGACCTTAACTCTTGATGACATATGGAGTCATACACTTGATGATGTCATACACTAAATGAATGACCACAATTGATGATGACACTTGATGAAGGCTGAAATACTAGATGATAACGTGGAAGATATCATTTCATGGTTGGAAGACTATTTTGAAGTTCTCCTAATGATGCTACACTATAACATATCACTGCACAATTATGTGAAACACTCATTGCTGGACACCATCATGATGACGTGGATGTCCTACATGTTCCTATGATGATGAAGTAGCCAAATAATGGAGAAGACAAACAATGGAGAAGCCAAACAAAGAAGCCATACTATCCTAATCATTTTCTGCACTAAATAATTTAAGGACAGTCACAAAGAAAAATAATTTTTTTTCCACCTTAGAGGCATATTTCCTCAATGGGACCTAGACCATCTTAAAGAGGATTTTTTCCTCTTTCCAACGAGCCCTTACACGCCCTAGAACTCCCAGCGGTTGATGAGATAATGGATTTTTAAGTTTAGAAAAATATTTTTTTTATCTAGCCGACCTAAGTTAACATACATATGTCGGCTCTCATCTCCAACAGTTACGTCCTCTCTTTAAATGACAAAATCACTATAAATATAAGTCGAATCCTTCATTTTTCACTGTCAATTCGGTGAAAATTTCAAAGATACAGGACAGGAGGCCAAGGAGTTCAAAAAATCTTGTGGATAATACTTACAGTAGCTCAGATCACCTGTTGAGGAACAAATCTATACTATAGGAGCTACAGGATTGTCTCTCGAGCTACAGGACAGTCACTGTGTGATATCTTTGTTTATTACGGATTGCTGTGGTATTGCAGATTGCATTTCCTGTGCCAATTCCGAACTGTGGTACCTCTATTAATCATTGCAGATTGCTGTGATTTCAGGCTTGTAGATCTTGGACTATACCTCAGAGCTATTCACCTTCTCAGACTGTGTCAAACTCAGAAACTTGGATCTGTGGTATAGAAAAAGGGTTTAGAATTGTGACTAAGAACTTTCAGACTTGTGCTATATTTGAGCAAATATCTTGTGAGATTTGGGCCAGTTATTGAGCTTATCGAAGCTATAGATTAAAGACAATTTTTGGAGCAGTCTTCAACATAATTAAAGCAGATCCGAACACCACTTTGAAGACAAGCACAAGGATTGTTTGGAAACATAATTTGGGTCCTGTTTTGAAGTATACATACTGTGCAATAATACAGTGAAGGCACTTTGGAAGAACAATATCGAATTCATTTTTAGAGAAGACTTATTATACAAAACTTTTGAAGACAATCCTAGAATAGATTGGAGAGATTTTTGGACTCATTTGGAAGACATCTTGAAGACATCCTTGGAGCTGAAGTGTAGAGAAGACTTGGAGACACTTGGTTGCAAATTTTGAAGAGGCTATTGAAGAAGGGCATGGAGCATCCTTATAAGAGAATTTAAGGAACATCTTAAAGTCTATTCAAAGAGATATTTGAGCAGATTTGAAGCCTTGAAGAAGAGTTTGGAGTAATCCTTGTACTTGAAGCGTTTGGAAAACCTTGTGCAGAACTTGTGCAATTGATTGAAGACACCTTATGACATCATCAAGCATTGATGGAAGTCTTGAAGACCATGATGTCATCATGAGGTAACTTGGAGAAATTGTTTGGGTATGATGAAGAGCAGTGGTGACACCTTCTAAGAAGAAAAGGTTGTTATTGATGACGTAATGTGGAGACTACAATGAAGACTAAGTGAAGATTGAGAGGGCTTGTTGAAGAAGACATTGGGAGCCGTGAAGTATAACCAAATATATCTTGACGAATTGAAGCAGGAGGTTGGAGCCTCATAGAGACAAGGTTGGTGCCTTGGAAGATAGGGTTGGAGTCCTAGAGGATAAGAGTCCTCAAGAGACCAGGTTGGAGCCTGTACCAGATATAGGGTTGGAGCCCTTGAGGTTGGTGCCTCAGAATTGACAAGGTTGAAGCCTTGGAAGTCCAAGTCGGTGCTTGGCAAATACAGGTTAGAGCCTAGGAGATTGAAGATTGGTGTCTTCATCTAGGGTTGGAGCCCTACGTATATTGTACTTGATTTATTGTAAAGAAGAAATTAATAAAAGCATTTATTCTTATTGTTCATTTTGTGTTCTAAATATAAGTGATCTAACTGGTAAAAATAACAATTGAAAAGAAACACTGATTCACCCCCCTCTCAGTGTTTCCAACAATTGGTATCGGAGCCAGCACCTTCATTCAAAGCCTAATAGCTTGAAGGTTGATCCTTAGAACACAAATGGCAAAGCCAAGAAAGAAAGTCTCCAATCCTCCTAAAGATGTGTTTTCCTCAACCATCGAAATTGAAGTCAATCAATTTGTGAAGGCTCCATTGTTCAATGGAAACTTTGATATATGGGAGGCAAGAATGAAGATTTTCTTGAAGACTCAAGGCATTGAAGTTTGGAAATCGGTGATTACTGATAACATGATGGAAGGAGAATCCAATGAGTATAATACAAGAGCAATGAAAGCAATCTTGAATGGGCTACCTGATTCTATGAAGGCCAATTTGCAAAAATGTTCATCAGCAAAAGGCATATGGGACAAACTTCATGATCTTCACTCAAAAGGAGCGTTGACAATGATCTCTAGTCAAGAAGATGATGAAAAACAAGAAAGAAGTCCAGAATCTATCAACAAAGCTGGAGATAAGAGAGATGACAACAAGGCTAAAGAAGACCTAGAAGATGAAGAGAACAAAGAAGACTTTGAGGAAGATCTCCTGAATAAACTTATGGCTTCCATGGAAGAGATTAACAATTTGAAAAGGGAAATGACGAACTTAAGAAGAAAGCGCAACATGGTAACCAAGACAAGACAAGGAAGGAAGTTGACTTTGTCAAGCTTCAAGTACAAGAAAGGGATGAGGAGCTGGCCAAACTTAAGGAGGAATTTCATCAAAACAAAAGAAAGCATCATGAAGAAGTCATATCTATGACAAATCAATTGGATAAGGCAAAGAAAAGGGAAGAAGCTTTGTCAAGCCACCTTGAACAAAGACTTAAGAGCTTGAACAATCTTGAAGCAGAGATTGGTCAATACAAGGAAGAGGTCTCGTCTCTTAGATCTCAACTAGAAGAAGCAAGGGAACAAGCACAAGGAGCCGAGAAGGTGATGGAAACTTTGGCATTCATAGAAGGACAAGTTGATGAAGCAGAAAATGAGAGAAACACCATGATATGCCAACTAGAAGAAAAGGATGAAGAAATCTTCAAACTAAAATCAGACATCAATCTTCTCAAGGCCGGAACATGTGAAGCTACAAGAATAAAAGAAGAAATGGAGAGTAGTCTAGCAGAGAATAATGAAGAAGTATTCATAATGAAATAAAATATCATCTCCCTTAAAAACGAATCACACGAAGCAACAAGGATGATCAAAGAAATGAAGAAGCAACTAGTCATGAAAGATGAAGATTGTGAAAAATTGAAAGGAGAAATTGTCTCTCTTAAAAAGGAAGTTGACTTGCTGAATAAGAACTTGAAGAGTTCTCAAACCCTAGATGACATCCTAAGTCATCAAAGATCCCCCCTTGATAAATCAGGTCTTGGCTATGCAGGTGAACCCTCAAGCAAGAATGATAATGCTTCAAACAACAAGGATGTGAGGAAGCCAGGAAGAAATGATACTCCCAGTTCCAACAAAGGCAAGAGTCAAGATGACATTAGAAGAAACCCTACTCCAAGGAGATTTACAGATGATGTCAAGAATACAAAAGGAAATGAATATCATCAAAGAATTCCAAGGCAAAAAGACTTCAGAAGTACTTCAAGGAACTCTTCATCTCCCAGGTACCAAAGTATATTTCTTGGTTATTGCTATTCTTGTACAAACTTTGGGCACATGGCAAAAGATTGTAGGGCATATCACAAAGACATATATAATGGTCCCCGTCAATCTCCTAGAAGCAAATTTTCAAGAAGAAGTAATGATCTTTCATTCATGAACAAGATGGAGTGCTTCAATTGCCATAACATTGGGCATATGGCTCATGATTGGAACTTGGCTTGGGTCCCTCAACAAGCTAAAATTATGTCAACTAAGCTAGAGAAGAAGGTTACACAAGTATGGAGAAGGAAGAAAATAGGATCCGAAAGTCTCTTGAACACTCCAGCCAACAACACACGTTGTTGATTTGATGAAGACATCCTTGATATTCCAAGTGTTTGATGATGAGACTCTGCCAGAAAGGAGACCATGCATACTGTTAGGGGGAGCTTATGATTCTTAATCATTCTTGCAGAAGCTATCTGTGAAAGGGCCCTATAAAATCCTTGATGAGTCACACATGGACAATCATCCTTTGATAAATCATCTCTCGAGAGCAACTCCATTGAGGAATATGATCACTTACTCATCCAGTGGACTATTGTTGAGGATCTCTTCCATTTGATTACTAAGCAAGTAATCGTTCTTGAGGTAGAGGAATTTATGCAGACAGGGGGAGTTGGTTCATCACATGAAGAAATGTAGACACATCTATCATTGAGCACATTTCCAGAAGGAAGAGCACCATGACAGGGGGAGTAACTTACCTATGAAGAGATACTATTGATGAAGAAAAGAAGCAGCTTGACAGGGGGAGTACTTGGGCATCCCATTTTCCATTGATTTCAAAGGGAGAGAGAATGTTGGAAGGGCAAGAATATTGCCATCAATGACAAAGGGGGAGATTGTTAATCAAGGTTGTCATTGATGTCAATATGGCATTGGCCGAGATGGAAAATATTCTTGAGATACCCCAGAATGTGATGATAAGGTTGAAGACAATAAATTTCTAGTACCAGATGATGATGTCATGACTTTTGTTTGACAAGAATGCCATCAATGAAGAGGTCAACCCATGAAGATGTCAAACCACTAATGAAGAAGTCCTATGAGGTCCTTGAACTAGCTATAATGTTGCATGTGCCTTGATGATCTAGACCTTAACCCTTGATGACATATGGAGTCATACACTTGATGATGTCATACACTAAATGAATGACCACAATTGATGATGACACTTGATGAAGGTTGAAATACTAGATGATAACGTGGAAGATATCATTTGATGGTTGGAAGACTATTTTGAAGTTCTCCTAATGATGCTGCACTATTACATATCACTGCACAATTATGTGAAACACTCATTGCTGGACACTGTCATGATGATGTGGATGTCCTACATGTTCCTATGATGATGAAGTAGCCAAATAATAGAGAAAACAAACAATGGAGAAGCCAAATAAAGAAGCCATACTGTCCTAATCATTTTCTGCACTAAATAATTTAAGGACAGTCACAAAGAAAAATAATTTTTTCCACCTAAGAGGCATATTTTCTCAATGGGACCTAGACCATCTTAAAGATGATTTTTTCCTCTTTCCAATGAGCCCTTACACGCCCTAAAACTCCCAGCGGTTGATGAGATAATGGATTTTTAAGTTTAGAAAAATATTTTTTTTATCTAGCCGACCTAAGTTAACATACATATGTCGGCTCTCATCTCCAACAGTCTCGTCCTCTCTTTAAAGGACGAAATCACTATAAATATAAGTCGAATCCTTCATTTTTCACCATCAATTCGCATGAGATTTCAAAGATACAGAAAGACAAGAGTGCTGAGGAGGATTTTTTAAATCAATGTTTGGGTTGAAAAGATTTTTTGTTTTAGGGTTAGAACATCTTGAGGACAACAATGGGACCGATGGGTAGACTTGGTTTAACATATCAGAAATCTGAAAAATTGCGAAAGGTAGGGACCGGGTTGAGGTTTCATAGGGTATACTTTAGCTCTTCTAGAAGCCTCGACAAAGTGCTACAGTGATCACAAGACTTTCCCTTAAACTATATAACAATCACCTCCAAAAGAATTGATGCTTGGACCTTGTCAGGTAGGTAATACACTGTGAACAATCCACTCCGTGGGAGGCACCTTCTTCTCGCGATCCGAGGAGGGCATAATCGCGTGCACACTTATACACGTACCCAACTCGTACCCATTGTTTGGAGCTCTGTCATCAATTGCAAAGAGACCCAGGCAGCAAGAAGATTGGACATCCATCCTTGAGATATTCTGGACCATGGGAATTCATCAAAAGGATAGCTCGGACTCATATGGCCATTACCATCGAAGATAAGTTGTTTGGACTTGGCATCAAACAATTGTCAAGAAGCAGAATTGAATCTCAGTGATGACGTTTCTTGGATGTGTGGTGGTGTGTTTGAAAACAAATTTGGATCTATAGTGACACCTTGCAAAACACAACCTTGGGATTTTTTCCTTGCATATCTTCATTAGAGACACAATGTTTATCGTTGCATTGAATTTGGCTAGTATCTTGCTATTAGTCTACAACAAATGTACTTCTTGAAGGAAAAAATATTAAGTGTAGACTTTGGTTGATGGAACAAAGGCTAGAAACACTAGTGAGAAAACCTTGAAACAATGAAAGATATTTTGATGTTTTGTGAAACTCTGAAGATAGCAAAGACTACTGAACATTTTTTGAGCAAGCCTATTGAAGATCTTGAAGCGAAAACTTTCATTGAAGAACCCTTTGTAGAAGGAGTATTGAACCATCAAGGCAATTCGGAACATTGTGTTGAAGACATCTTGTTGAAGAACTTGGGTTGCCTATTGAAGACACCTGAAGGTCTTGTAGATATTATTTGAGACCATGATGCGTTAAAGCAATCATGAGGTGACTTTGAAGATCTTTGTTGGGTGTCATGAAGAGTGAAAGCAGACACTTCTCTTTCCCCGAGAAGACATGTTTGTCATTGATGAAGTGATTTGGAGAAGGCAAGTGGTTGACTAAGAGATTGACAAGGCTCGATGCAGATGTTATTGGGAGCCATGAACTTGGTGAAGAACTACTAATATTATCTTCGACGTAATGGAAGTTGTGGTAGGTTGGAGCCCAGAGATAGTGTGTCCCTCAAGAAGACTAGGATGGTTCCCGTACCATAGATAGGGTTGGAGCCTCAAAGTGACAAGGTTGCTTTTCTTTGAAGATAGGGTTGGAGCCCTCTAAAGGATAGGTGTCCTCAAGAAGACCAAAGCTGGACCCTCGTACCGTATATACGATTGGAGCCCTTGAGGTTATTGTCTCCAAAATTGAAAAGTGCTTGAGTTTTCGGAAGTCCAAGCTCGGTGCTTGGAAAAAATACAGAGTTGGAGCCCGGGAGATTGACGATTGGTGTCTTCATCTAGGTTGGAGCCCTACATATATTGTACTTGATTTATTGTAAAGAAGAAATTAATAAAAGCATTTATTATTATTGTTCATTTTGTGTTCTAAATATAAGTGATCTAACCTGTAAAAAATAACAATTCGAAAAGAAATACCGATTCATCTACCCCCTCTCGTATTTCCAACAAAGTATTATTTTTGCACTTGTTTTTCTTTCACAATTTTATTTTTGAAGGTTGTAGTGAATGAATTTCGATATTTGCTTCGTAGAACATAGTAAATAATTTGTTAACTAAATAAAAAATAGAAGACTTTCCATCGCCTGTTGCAAAGTAGGATTTCGAGCAATAAAAATTTTCACATGGTATTAGAGCTTGTTTAAGTCGAGGAAAAGTGTGAGGAGAAAAAGAGCAGATCCAATAGATCCAACATCGAAGGAGGAGAAAAAGTGAAGATCCAACATATCCAAAATTGAAGGAGAAGTTGAGGATCAAAGAGAGTTGCGTAAGTAACATATCGATCTCCTGTCAGTGATTGCATAGTCCAACCTGTGGGGCTAATCCTCGAGGAAATCCCTCTCTAGTGTGAGCCGACAGCAGGTAGGATTTTCCCAGTATCGTAGTTTTTCAAAGGTAGAGGGAGAAACGCAATGCGCTTCTAAAGTAAAGCGCATCAATGTACTTGAGTGGATACGACAGCTTTGTGTAGCAGTTGATTGCTAGTGCGTAAGCTGCCAAGGAGAGTAATCGAAGACATTTTGGGGATTTATGACTCGTCAGAGGGTTTCATGCCAAATAAATCCCTCGATTTCCCGTGCAAGTGTACAACACGCCGAGTTCGTGAATTATTTGGCTTTCTCCCAAACAGGGAGTGCATAGAGCCATCTACGTAGAGGGTTAGAGGCAACAAATCAACATCGTGTGGGGGACTTTTCTTCTCGCAGAATTCCCAGCTGAGGAATTCTAATTATTGATAGTTGAGAAAAAATATTGTGTGGAAGATCTACTATCTCAAACATAGAGTGTGTAGGCTAGGCCAAGCAGGCCGCGCGTAGGAGAGAGAGAGAAATTCGACATTCTTATAGAGATGGCCTCATATGGGAAGGATCCATGGAAGAACAACAAATTAGATCCAATTATCGCAAATTTCTCACATCGTATCAATATCCTCGCTACAAGATCCCAATAGAATCAAAGAGTATGAGTGATCATAGTGTTAGAAGGTGAGCGCCCTACCATTTAGATAGATGACCGCATAGCTAGTTGTAGTCCAGCTTTCGTAGGGAGACAATTGCAGAACTAGTTGTCATGGACACATATAGTGTGAATTGCCCCGTTGAAGCATGTTGGTGCGGTCTCCAACCAAGAGATTCCCGTGCGCAAGTAGCCACGCATCTAGTTTCTAGCATATGAGGGTAGTGCGAGTTGTCGTGAGGAGTAGAGAGATTTCCCATAGGGAGATAGAAACTTAGAGTGAGTCTATGTTTCGTGAGGAAGTAGTCCTATGGAAGCTAGTACTTCAAGATATGAGGAGACCGTGTGACTCATTATTGCGGATGAGGCTGCGTAGTTGTGCAGCAAGCATCAACATAGCAATAGAAACAAGTAATATGAGTAGGTCATGACTCGCCATGATCGCTCACACATCTCCATGGGAGTGTTGGGGTGATCTAGAGCCGTAGCTCACCAGAAGTTGCGTATGGGTAGGATCCTGAGGAGTCCACCTCTCGGATCACTACCTTGCTACGGAGCCCAAATCGATGTAGGAGGATGGATGAGTGTTAGTTGGTGCGCAGGAGTGAAAACATGACAATGCAAAGGGTTAGCGCGCTACGTAGTCCCGAGCAAAGACAAAGAAGAGTTGCAAACAGAAGGCAGAAGGCATAATGCAGTAAGTCAACATCAACGCAACAACTTCAAAGGGACAACACAGCAGGCTAAAACATGTCAGACATTCAATACCAAGATGCCTCATGATGAACATTTGTTTAGTTTTGATGTTTTTTTTCGTTGCAGTAAGCAACATCACGTTGTAGTGTAAATGAAGTTGCAAGTAAGGTGGCAAACAAGAGCATAAATTCAGAATTTGAGGAGAGTTGTAGTACTGGATGCGCTGGTTGACACGTGACAGTAGAGACACATAAAGGCAAATGGAACATTTGCAAAGTCAAAAGCTGGTGGCCGTAGTGAAGCTGCATATCGGCAACATACGCAGGGAGATGTTGCAGTAACTCTGCGAGTAGTACTCGCAGGGTGTATCGTGACAGCAGCACATTCCCTGCCTAAGAGGAAGTGTTTATTTTGGATAACATCTGAGATGTGTTATGTGTTTGAAAATTGGCAGTGGAGGCTTAGGCACATTTATTCTAGAGAACTCCATAAATCGTTTGTGAAAATTCCACTCGTAATATGTTTTATTAAATAATTAATTATTTTTAAAGGGACCCCAAGTCTAAACTTTGGAAAATAAAATAATTAAAGGGTATTAATAAACCTCGAGTGAATCTTCTAGAGAAGACAAAGATCATGTCAAAATTTAATCTTAGTCATTCATTAAGAATTTAATCTTGGTCGTTGAAGTCTCAACGAGAAGATTATAAGGAGGACTTGAAGGGTCAGTTTGGAAATGACACCGAGAGGAGCCAGAGGATCAAGAGATCAAAATTATTTAGTGGGCGTTAGGCCGAGGGAGAAAATCGATCAAGAGATATTTTGGAGAGAGGGGCATAGATTTCGGTTGGAAATATGCTAGATTCGAAGAGAGCATAGCCGAGGAGGCAGAGAAGTCACAAAGGCAGCGCAAATCCAATGACGTAGAGGCTACACAGTAATCGTGCGCAGCCCTAAGAGGGATTCCATTTTCCGTTGAGGAGGTGGTTGGGTCGCGTCGCATCCCCTAAGAGAGTTTTCGAAGGCCAAAAGCCCCTTGTTTCTAACCACAGAGAGAGACTAGCACAAAGACAAGAGAGCAACTACAACTATGATGCGTAGACTACGCATAGGAAATACAAAGTATATCGTTTCTGGGTGTTGATTAGTGCCATGTTCCCCGTGGAGGAGTGAGGTTTGTCTCACAATATTTTATTGGTTAGTTTCTCTTCCGCATGATTTGACAAATTCCGTTAATCATAGATTTGTACTCATAATTTATCGCATAATATATAAACCCTCACACTCGCCGCATCGATTTTCCCCGCATTGGGTTTTTTCCGGGGACATTAGTCCATAAAGAACCGTGTGAGATGTGTTTATGATTTTCTATTGCTCAAATCTTTATTTCCACATTTTTTTTTCTTCCGCAATTTTATTTGTGAAGGTTGTAGTGAATGGATTTCGATATTTTCTTGTAGAACATAGTAAATAATTTTTTATGTAATAAATAAATAGAAGACTTTCCACAACCTGTTGTAGTAGGATTCCCCGGTAATATGAATTTTCACACATTTCATCCTTTAAACTCCTTTGAAACTTCTTCTCTAACCTAAAACAGTAGATGGACAAATATCCCGAACAAAAATTCAATAAACTATAACCCAAAAATAAACCACCTTCTAAGCTACTGGTTGGATGTTTCACTGTCACACACATGACTTTAAAAATGAATAAAGTTTAAACTTAAGATATGTTCATATTGATATTACATACTTTGGAGGTAAAATGAGACTCCTTTTCTATAGAAATTGAGGGGATTTTAATGTTGAATCATTGGAGGTATTTTAGGACAAGAATCCCTATTTTAAGATTGAATTTTTATTTAAATTTGAAATCCATAAGTGACGCTCGCTTACCCCTTTTGGAGTTAGGGTTTCAATTTCTTTTGAAGCCAAGACCCCATGTAGATATATAGAAGTAATCTTTGAAGGTATTTAAGGATTATGTTGGCCCTTAATAATGAATGAAATCCCAAAACCCATGATTTGAATTGATATGCTAGCCAATGGAGAATTGCCACATTAACACCTTGTGGGGTTTTTTCCCATAAATTGGGTTCTCTATCTTCAAAATGGCATAACTCACTAACTATGAAGAATGACGTGGCGTGACACATACCACCAAAATACAATCTCAACGAGGAGAATCCAATGGTGAGGATATCCAAGGAAAATTTAGTGATATGCTTGATCAATAACCTCCAACAAGTAAGCTTTCCATATGTTCATTACGCAAGGAAACAAAACCATAAATCTAAGTTAAGCATTCCCAACCATCCTTCAATTGAAGCTTCCAACTAATGCAACTCCAAAAAAATTAAGAGCGTTCAATAACAAATGTTGACATCAATGACACCACCATTCAAAATTTCCCCCTTTGTCATTGATGGAAACTCATGTACTCCCCCCGCGATCACTCGGTCCCCCTAACTTCATGCCTCAATATTCTTCTCTTGATTTATCTCCCTTTGAAATCAATGGAAAAGGTCTACCGCCCTCGAAAAATTTTCTTCTTTCTTGTGAACATGCAACTTTCCCGTGTTCCCCTTGACGAGAAGCCTTCTTTTGTCTTCATTCAAGATGCCTTGATCAATGCTTGCTACATTAAACAACCTATCTCCCTCTATCATGCTAGCTTCCATACTAATTCACACTATTGATTCTACTATACTCAATATGTATCAAACTCTTCTCCTACCAAACTCGTTATTCCACTCCAAACTTCCCATGACACTCTCTTCATATCTAAAAATTTCAACCTCTCAATGATCGAGCTTCAAATGTGCGACTATTGCAAGACAGTCTCCCATCTCAATGTTCACAAGATAGGGAGTTAACATGTTGAATCTTCAAAATAGTGTGTGAACCGCATCTTCTGCCGCATCATCATCCCGAACTTCAACATTTTTCCCATCAAAGATGCATCATGACCTTTTTTCCCATAGCTGCAGCCCTCGAGAAGCATCACCGTTGAGACTTTCTCATTTGCTAGATCTTCTTGCATTTGTTTTCTTCTCTAGATCTTCCCGTATCCGATGTTATGGTTATCATTTGTGGAAAGTTCCATTTTGTACTCCGCAATCACAAGATATGTACCCATAGTTATGGAATTTGTAACTGATTCAATGTTAGGTCCCGACCATGGTTAGACAAACAACATATACTTTTTGTTTTCAAAGTCATTGTGAATCCCTGTCTTGCATTCTTGCAACCTTACTTCTAGGGTTTTGTAACTCCCTTGTATAATTAGTACCAACTCATATGCTTTCGTAATCCCTAGCCATATGTCCAAAGTTAGTACATGAAAAACAATAACCATTGAAAATCAATAACCATTGAGCAAATTAACATACCTAGATGAGTTATCTTGTCCGGATGATATTTTATATTCATTCTTCCTGAGGTGGTACAATGCTTCATTGATCCTTGTTCTCGATTGCTTCCACATTATTTCTTAGAGCCACAACATTTTAAATCTTCATCTGTGCTCCTTATTTTTATTTTTCCTTCCGAGTAATCCCGTTGTTTTTATTCTTATCAATCTTTCTTTGTGGGGACTTGGAGCATGTACCTTCATCGCGTGAGGCTTTAATTTTCCTTTTTCTTTTACCTTCATATTTAACTAAGTGAATTATTGATCTTTATTTTCAATAGTCTCAAGTATGTTCCTCTGCCGTCCTTGAGCTTGTTGATTTTAGTAAGGGTTGCGCGTACAGTTCTCCTTGATTTTAAGCAAGGTATTCTTAAAATATGCCTTTCAATACTTTTCATCTTTATTCTCGCTTATTCTACTCGTAGCTTTAGAAGAGTGAAATTTTTTGCTTTACTCGTTAAGAACTTACATTTTCATTCATTCGCCTCTCATTTTTCTTCTCGAGCTTGCTAACTTCTCGCCAAAGATGCATCTAGTTCCTATCAACTTCAAATACATGCCTTTGACTAGATTTTTTTAGTTGTCAGTATCGTGTCTCTCTTTATTTCTACTTTCCCGAGCTTCGAGTTTCAAGAGAGCAACTCCTTTGAGTGTGTGATTTTCTCTTTTTTGTTTTATTCCATTATTTGAAGATATTAATTAATTAATTTTCCTTGTCCTCTTCTCGCATCTTCTTCATCATCGTTTTTTGATTCTTTGATATGAGGATATGCACGATTATCAACATATTTATCTTCGACATGTATGATTCTTTGACCTTCATAGAAATCTTGAAGTTTCTCCCAAAGATGTTTGGTTGTTGAGCATCGACTAACTTTTCACTTTTATGGTAGCTATAAAAGTACTAAGAATTACATTCATAGCTTTTGTATTGTACCTTCTAGAAATAGGGAAATTTTGAGGTCTAAAATCTGGTCTCCTAATTATAAAATAATAGTGGAGATAATAAAATAAGATTAGATTACCTCATTAAATTTTGGAGGGAAAAAAGACGAAACTAATTTTCCACTCGTATTTTCAACTTATCTCCCTATGACGTTACCAAAATTTTCTCGAGCACGAGCACTCATTTGATGCAAAAAATTTAATTTTTTGCATCCAAGGAGTACCCATGTTGCATACTTTTGATGGACCCTACATGAAAAATGTGAAATACTTAAAAAAAATATTTTTTTTTATGTATTTCAAATTTTCCATGTAGTAGGGTCCATCGAAAGTATGCAACATGGGTACTCCTCGGATGAAAAATTAAATATGCATCCAAAGAGTGCTCCCGCTCAAAATTTGAGTAAAATCGTAGGGAGATCAATTGAAAAAAATAGTGTTTTAATTTTAATTTTTTTTTAATCTTTTTTACGTTTTTAACTCCAAAAAATGGTGAATCTCCCCCCCCATGGTTGACATCATTATATTGAATCCTATTGGTTCTTATAAAGTTAATTTTTGTTGTACTTTTTAGTTCTGATGCCCATTTTTTGACTTCTAAAATTTCGTAATGGTTTGTCTCGCCGAAATGTTTCGAGAGACAATTGAGTCCCATACCTCATATTCGTGAGCCTTCAAGTAAGCTTCCATTCTTCCTTTCCAAAATTAAAAACTCTAATCTCATTGAACATAGAATCAAACTATCCAAAGCTTCACTTCATCAATACCCTGGAACTTCCTTTGATTCTTTTTCCAATATTTGAGGACATGCCTCTTTCTTTTTCCCCATCTCTACACTCTCGAGGTATTCCTTCTAGTTGTTAAGATGCTACCGAAGGAACTCGCTTTTGATACAAATTTTTTGGAAATACTAGGAGGGGGTGAACCAATATTTCCTATCAATTAGTGCATTTAAATTCCATAGAGCATTAATTGTTATTAGCATCTAAAAACATAAACATCATCAACACCATTCAACAATGCATAACATATAGAGACAATAGACATAGATATTTTTAGGTGGAAATCCATCCGAGAGAAAAACCATCGAACACTTATTAATATTTGTCTTCAAAATATTTACATCAATTTTTCAACTCCTAACCGAAGGAGGTTCCAACTCGCAGGACGATCCTATTCCATTTTTACCACTAAGCAACTAGTGACGATGCTCCCATGCTCCCTAGATTTAGGATCCAACCTAATAGGTGCCTCAACGCTCTCGCTACTCAACCTACTACCGGATAGATGTTCCAACTCCTCGTGCAAGCTAAGCAAACGCTGGCGAACACCACACCCCGCCACCATACAGAATCGTTCTTAGGATCCAATCCCAAAGAGACTCCACTCCAAGGAAAATTTTAAGGATGGGACAGCTTTATCTTAAATATTAGAAAAACCTTGGCAAATATTACTAATCCATAATATGCAAAATATAAAATGATTAGTGATATTTTTAGTAAAAATATTAAAAATTTCTAATGATTTTATATAGTCTCTATAAAATTTTGGCAATTTTTACAGGTAAAATAATGTTTTTCTATATAAAAATTTGGGCGAATCACTTTTAGGAGAAAATGAAAATTGGCGAATCTTTTTTTGGAAAAAACATGGGAAATTAGCCCATCTATGAATATTAGCCCCTAAAAATTTCCCCTTCTCCACTTCTCCTACCGTGCACCACCCCTCGCCACCTTGATCGCCTATGGACCAAGTTTCACAATTTCCAGACCAAATCCACTGTGCGCTCAATATCAATAGAAAACCGGCAAATCAAGAATCTACAAAACAATATCCGAATCAAATATTTCTATGCTCAATCTCGCACACCAAAACCTCGCCGTCATATATCTACTATAACACAAATTTTCCTCTCAATCTCGCACACACCAAAACCTATATGGATAATAATGCACTTGACTAAAATATTGTATTTGTCCAACCATTAAATACGAGTATGCTCATTATAAGTACGTAATCAACAAGTACATATGCCAATAACCTTGTTCAATGTACCTCTTCTCATCAATTAAACCCGATTTTTAAATCACAACCGTACACCTTGTCAACAATCATATATTACTAACAAAAACAGTCCTTTAATATTGCAATGGAATCAATATAAACACTAGCTCAATAGTTAGCTATGACTAGTGCATCGACAATAGAATATCGCTTCAATCCAACATAGCTCTTTCAATGGTCATCATAATTCAAAAGTGTCACATGTTATTTGCACACTTCGAGACAATAATAATCATATCCTCCTTATGTAATGGAGCACTATAGGTACCCAAAATGTTTCCATTGGTCATCCCGTCCCACCATTATCCTTAATACTACAAATAAACACATTTTCCTCTTTTAGTGGTAAGGAAAAACATATGATAGTTTATTATAGTGTTACTCGGCGCCCAATATGCCCACGTGCAATATGTGTCCCTCCCTTTTTGTCGCACTTATTTTAATTAATCCCCGTAAATAAAAACTATATGTAGATTTATTAATTGAACCTCGTTGTCTCATATATTCAACACATACCTTTCGTAAAATAAAATGAATACGTGGACAATGCTTCGGGTCCACTATGGTGTTATACATATGCCCACAATACAACTTGTCCAAAACCATATGATCTCCCGGTGTGAAAAGAGTATACACATGCAAACTTCGCGTCCCTCTTTTAGTAATATCGTCCCATAAAAAAATCACATATGTTCCATACCCTTAGAACTACGTCCCATATATGTATCAAAAATATGTGTCACAATTTTATTGTAGAGTCAATTTTTCTCTCCTTGAAGAAGCTCTCAGGGATAATTGAAACCACCTATCTATTTTACACCTAGGAATTATGTACCAAGAGGAGACAAGTTAAGGATCTTCGTATGTTTTTTCCAACCGTTCGATATCCTTTGAAATTTCAACTTTCTTCAAGGAATAATCCTTATTCAATAAGGCCGACTTCAATGTGAATGTGTACAAATACCCTCATAATTCTGGTCCTTCACCTGAGCTGCAAGCATGATGTAAATAAATAGTTTTATCTTTGCCCAAAATACTATTTGATGATAATTCCAGGTTGCAAATCAAGGAGTTTGCACTCTAGGCTTCCATTCCTTTGCTGCTTAAAATCATCAATGGGCCATAGGCATAAGAAGTACAAGACACAATGTAGTTCAAGCCTTTTTAAAGAATAAGGCACATCGTTTAACAACTCTTGGTCTATAGTAAATTTACCTTCATTTATTTCATGGTCTCAGGATGTGATACCCCAACGAGGGTCAAGATCCTTCAATGTTCAAACTTCTTTGTTGGTAACGTATAACCTTATACAAAATGAAATCCTTTGTGTTATCACTCCGCCAAATCTCTAATTTTGAAAAAGAAATCCCAATAGAGGTAACCACCAACCAATCCTTTGGCTTGGTATATAACCCTACCAAACTGGAGAGGGCTCTCTCCACAATGTCACAACCAAGAGGGCTGGAGAAATTAGGGTTTTAGGCTATGTATGAAAAGCATAAGGGTTTGATTTTATTTGATTGAGTTGCTGGATGAGGATATTAGGTCAAATAATTTAGGTCAGGGAAAATATGATTAGGGTTATAGAGATTCAATGGGGCAAGGTAGGTAGAATGCCAACACATTAGAGTTCTTGGGATGGAATGATTAAGACAGGTGAGGAGCTAGGAAGAGCATGAAATATGAATTGTTCCTATACTGAAAGAAAGATGAACAAAATATGACAACTTGTCCAAAACAGAGCATGTGAGATGAATTCTGTTTCTCTAACTTGAAAGTGATCATACAATAGAAGTGCAATGAATTATGAAGAAAATAAATTCAAACATAATGAGATATAAGAAGAAACAATGCTAGATAACCATACCACAGGTATCCCAAAGAAATAGCTGCAACACTTTTATTAAGTTCCTACCAAAATGATTACAATAGAGTCTCTGATCAATATACCAACATCCAACTAATTCCAACTTGTGAAATGACTGAAAAACTACATGTTATAGACCTCAAAAAAACTCCTCCCAACTCCAGGGGTCGAATCCATGAGAGGAGGAGCAGTTCCACCAAAAACTGAGCTGAAAGCTGAAGTGTAGGGAGGTCCAAGTGACTCATCCCTAACTTTTGTGAACTGATTCATTACACCTCATTGAGTTCATTTACCTAATGTATTTACCCTAGGTAATAGTAAAAACACCATAATTACATTTACATCATTGATTTACAGAGGTAAAAACATGATTCCCCAAGATAAAATCCAACTGGCAGAAAAACTAAAAAAAAAATCAGAAAACTATCAAATGCGCCATCCCTTTGTTAACACACCATCCATTTGTCAAACGTGCCATCCATGTTGCAGCCTGATTTTGAGTGCCTTCCCGGTGTCCAAATTGGGCTCAAGATGGCTTATTGGAAATCCTAACAAGTCTAATTTCCAAATATGCCTTTATTTTGCAGAATGGATTTGATTTTCCCTGTCAAAAATTGATTCTCCCAAGATTGCTCAATGTGCAACACATAGGCAAAAAAGTGGGCAGAACATTAATTTTTTGAGTGTTTTTTCACCTTTTCACCTGCCAGTTGTCTAGAACAAGGCTAACAAAATGGTTTTCCTACATATCTTCATAATTATGCATATTCTAGTGGTCTTCTTTTGGCTAAAAAGTGCCTCAAAAAAGAGCGCAACGCCTAGCGTGTTGCGCGTTTGACAATCTAGCTGTCACAAGACCGTTCAAGGTTTGTAAAATATCACAAAAACTTCAAAACTTTACCCAAAAACTTCTCAAAATTTGATAATTTGATGCTCATTATGTGGCTAGGTATGAATTGAGGCTTCAGCCAATATGTCAAGCCTCCTTTCCTCTTCTTGCATGGTCAAAGCCTCAATTTTTGCATTGGCTCTTTTGAGCTTGGCCTTTGTAATTTTGTCTCTTTGGGCATAGTGCTTGCCCTTCTTCCTTAGTACATCATTATCTTTGTTTGCCTTCTCTAGAATTTTCTCTAAGTGATGGTTAGCTCTATCAAGCCATGGCTCTTGGTTACTGCCTCATCTATTACACTATATGTTTCTAGTGTCTCTTCAAGAAAAATTTTGGCTTTTTCTGCCTCTCTTTGAGCTTTGATGAATTTGACCTCATCAATGACATGTTTTGTTTTTAGCTGCTGGTTCTCCTGCTCAAGAAAGTCAATGACAAATTTAGACCTTTCAAGATTAGTTTGTAGCTCCTTAATCTTGGCTTCTTTCTTTTTGATGACTATGTTAATGTCCTCATCATCATCATGTTCATCTAGGTCAACAAGGTCAAAATATTGTTCTGTCTCATTGAGGACTTCCTCCTCATGTGTGATATTTTCCTGAATCTCTACCTTTGTCATCTTTTGCTTCTGTTTGTCTACCTGCTTTGTCGATGTAGAAGGCAAGGCCCCTCCCACAATCTGTGGGGCAAACACTTGCCCGTGACCTCTCTAATATGCTTTTGCCAATGGTTGTATCTCAACCACATTAGCATTCTTAGGCTCATTGATCTCAGCTCTGCTAGGTGACCCAGTCTCAATGTGGGATGGAGATGATGGTGGTGAAATAGATGAAGGAGACTGATCTGATGATGATGCATGAACTATGGGTAGAGATGGAGGAATGGATGTGGACGGATGAGATGATGAAGGGACATCTTGGGCATGATGAATAGGTGGAGCAGTGAATATGTCATTAGCTATGAAAGTAATCCATGAAATATTTAATTGATTGAGGTGATGGAGGGCTATGATTTTTATGAGGGAGTGGTGAAAAAGACTTTGCATTTGGTGGTCATAATATCTATTTTGGGAAATAAATGCGATATTTTCCATGCTCCAGAAGTGAAAGTAAGGTATGTTGAGCATCCTGACCCTTGTGAAGTGCATAAGTAGCCGGATGTGATAGGTATAAATTCTAGAGAACCTACCTTCACAAGAAAAGTATTTCATGACGATTTTCATCATGGGAGCATATATATCTAGGAGGTAGTAGAAAGGAAAAATCCTCTTTCTTTCATTCTTGTATCTAGGTTTAATGCATGGCTCATAGTGTCGCTCCTCCAACTCTGTTTGCTTAAACCATTTTTCTCCAAAATTCGGGATTCCAGTGGCAGCTGATATGATGGCAGTGGACAAAGTGAAAGTGACAGCAGCAAGGGTTACCTAGTTGTCATGGATATTGGAGATGAATAGTCCGGTCAACATAGGATGATGTTGGGCCCTTTGTACTTTCTCTCAGAATTAAAAAAAGCCTACATACTTAAAACATGTCACAGTTATGGGAGATGCCATGAGTTCCCTGGTATTTGTTGGCACAAGTCTAAGGATTCTCCCTCCTCTGCTTAACTTCTTCTCCTTTTTTTCTTCTCCCTCACTGTGGTTTCTGTTATGTTCTTCTTCCATAGGTGTCTCAGTAGCAACCCTAGGGAGATGTGATGATAGTGGAATGTAGGTAAAGGGAGTGGGGAATAGTGTGAGGAAATTTAGGGAGGTGGGGGAAGGGATTTTTTATTTGAGGGAGGTGACAAAGAGTAGACATGATGAGAGAATTGGAATAGGGAATTTAATTACAGTTCACAGATTTGGAAGCCTAGGCTTGTGAGTAGCCTAGGGTTTAGGGTTAGAGGATGAAAGGTTTGGGGAAAGGGGATTATGTGATATAGGGGTTGAAATAGGAACAACAGCAATAAGGGAAAGGAATGTGAGGATTTTGGGAATGAAATTAGGAATGAAATTGGGAATGGAGAGTGAACTAGGGTTTCAAAAGCAAGTAAGACACCAAATCTTTCACCACAAAGACAAACACCACAAAAGCGATTTCAAGAGGAGAGGAATGGTGGATTTAGACCTTACTTTCTTGCTAGAGGTCGAATGCATTGTTGTTGAAGATTGAAGGCCGTGTGATGATGTTTGGATGGCATTCTGGAGTTTGTTGTAGAAATCGGGAAAACACGTAATGCAAAGAGAAAACACGCAACACAAATAAAAAATGTGCAACACAAAGAACAACCGTGCAACGCACAACGCAAAGAGAAAACATGCAACACAACCTCTGTTTTGTAAAATTTCTCCTTCAAACTTGAAAATTGTGATTTTTCTGAGGTTGTTAAAGGATGGAGGAGAGAAATAAAGCTTGTTTTGATGTCATGAGGGTTTATATACTTGAGTGAATTTGATTGTAATCCTTTGCAACCTACTTTGCTAATGTTTCAAATTTCACTTTTAAACTTTGTAGAATACCCTTACACTTCTGAAATTTTTTCTTTGACATTTGATCAGTGGATGAATTGAAAACTCTTTCAATTTGACATGTGATTGTTTGGAAATGTGGAACTAAGTTGGCGGCTTGGGAAGTAGGTACTTATTACATATAATGAATATAAAATTACATAAATGAAAAGTAAAATTGCATCTATGTTTTTGGAATAAAATTACATTTTAGAATGAAACTCACACTTGCAAGCATAATTACAAATTTGAAAATTACATTTACATGCTTGAAAATCCTCTTTAAATGGTAAAGGGATATTATTTGGATCACTCTCATACTTGTGCTAATCTTATGCTGTGAAATGGTGTTTTATTTAGACCTTGGAAAATGAAAACCTAGAGACCTAATGAAGATCTTGAGAGATCAGACTTCATGGTGATCTGACTGACACAATAACATGATGAAAAAGAGTTTCATGACTGAAATATGCTTAGCAAGACATGATGGTGGGCCAACAAGTATGAATTTTTGAGGAGGAGTGATGTTTTATGAACTAAAACTACCATCAGTGAGTAAATTTTTGAATGAAGAGCTAGGTGGAATGACAAATATTTCTGAATGAGACTCCTAAAATGATATGAAAAGAGTATTTTTTATCATTGAGGGTAGTATGCAAATAATGACACTAACAATGGCCTTATTGGGGATGATAGCTCTAAAAGAGGTGTCAAGAACTACAAAACTCTAGATTTTGTAGATCAATGCCTCTTCCATTGGGCCAATATGGTCAAAACTCAAACAATAACATGATTGAAAACTAATAACTCATAAAAATAGAATAACACAATGCAAACTAAAATGACTGAAAATTGACTCAACACTGAATTACTTGATTGAAAACTGAAATTTTTTAAAATGGTAGAAAATCAGTGAAGCTCCATGGCCTTCACTTCGAGCTCCGAACTCTAGATATTCTCTACTTCACACTTGCAGAAAATGTAACTGATATTTACAATGAAATGGAAAACTGATCGAGAAATTTGTTTCATAAAATATAGTGTTTCAGGAGCCTACCATTAACTGGTCCTCCTAAACACTCATATCCATTCATCTCCTCAAGAAAATAAGCATTGTGTCCTCGACAAGCTGAAATCTGATATGGTCCTTTCCATAAATTTTCAAATTTACCATGCTAACCCTTCTCTTAATTTCTGGCATCCCAGCAGAGTACCACATCTCCTATCTTGAAGTTGTCTTCCTTAGTTTTCCGATCATAAATATTCTTAATTATTCTGAAATACTTCATCCCTTGTCTGCTGAAGGTGTATCATTTGATTAATACGGTGTTGTATGTCATTTTCCTCAGTCCCTGATTCTTGCAGCAATTTCATTACCGGGACTACTAATGATGAAGGAAACACAATATCGACACCATATACAACTTGAAAAGGAGACATACCAATAGAATTTTTATTACTCACGTGATCTGCCCATAATGTATTAATCAACTTCTTTTGCCAATTCTTTTTATTTGCCTTTAACATCTTCTTAATGATACTGATAAAGGATTTATTATACTCTGCTAATCCATTACCTTGTGGGTAATAGGTTGTAAAGTGTCCCAAATTAATGTTATATCTGTCACAAAACGTAGTCATCTTCTTAGACTTGAATGTTGTCGCGTTATTTGTGATAATAGTAGTAGGACAACCAAAACGAGAAAAAATATTAGTTTCTAAAAACTGAATGATGATAGAATCTGTTGCTTGCCTGGTCGGCATTTATTTAATCCACTTTGTAAAGTAATATGTGGCCATCAATATCCACTAATGTTTTGTGGATGATTTTGGGTGAATCTCGCCTATGAAATCTTGGCCCCACTACTGAAATTGTGCATGGACTGAAATATGTTGAAGAGTTAACGGTAGAAGCTTTCTCTTACCCTGAAAAAATTTACATTCATGGCAGCCCATTACTGCTTTGTAAACATTTGAAAAAAGTGTCGGCCAATAATATCCCGCTCTCAATATTTTATTAGACGCGGTAATCCAATATAGGTGGCCCCTACAATCAACTGTGTGGAAGTCATTCATCACTTCCTTAGATTCGCCTTCGACCAAACAGGTCAGCAACACACCTCCAGGATTCTTCCAGTAAAGTGCATTGTCTAGTATGCAATACTTTGAAGCTTTGAGTTTCAAACATCTTCCTTGACTCTTAGTCATGCCTACAGGAGGGTTTAGGTGTTGCAAAACATAAACAATATCAGAATATTGTGGAGATGACAAAAAAATATCGGATACCTGAATGAGATTCATTTCTTCTTCATTTTCGGACAAAGTTGAAATCAAGTTGATGTCAAGAGAATGAGTATTTGACTCAGCCATGAGCTTTGCTAAGCCCTGACCTTTAATCATCTTGGTGGTCTTAATTTCAAGTTCATACTCCAGTAAAGCTGCTATCCATATTCCTCTCCTACCTTATGGGTCTGTCTGCATGAGAAATTGTTTCACAACTGCATTAGGTACATAGGCAAGAGTGTGTGAATGTAATATGTAAACTATGAAATCTTTCAGTGTTTTAACCAAAGCCAGAGCCTGTTTCTCTATGATGTTGTAGCGAAGGGTTGCATCTCTGATATTGCAACTGAAAAATGCAATTGGTAGCTCTGTTTTATCCCTTTTCTACATCAAGACTACTGCCATAGTGTGCTCAAAAGAAAATGAGAATATTGTACAATCAGGACTTATCAAAACCGGGGCAGTAGTCAAGGAAAACTTAACTAAATGTAAATATTTCCGGGCATCTTCAGACCACTTCACATCACTATCTTTCTTCAACATATTTGTCAATTCTCTAAGGTGCTCTGCTAAATTAAGAATGAATCTTCATAAGAAATCCATCTTACCATTGAATGCTTGTACTTCCTTTTTGTTGTGAGGGGAATCAACCTATTGAATTGCTTGAACACGGAAAGGATCAATCCAGATCCCATCCTTGGAAATGATGTGACCAAGGAGTTTTCCCTCCTCCATGGAAAAAAGGCTTTTCTTTAGGTTGAGCGATATTATGAACTTCTTGCATATCTTGAAAAAAATTCTCAAATGGTGCAAATTTTCATCATCAGAATGTGAAAATACTTTCAAATCATCTAAGTAAACAACCAAAAAAACATCTTTTTCATTTGCGAATGCTATGTCCATGGCCTGCTAGAATGTGGCCCCTGAATTTTTCAAACCAAATAGCATTTTGGCATATTTGAAAGTGCCCCAAGGTGTAGTAAATTTTTTCTTGTCTGGATCATATTCGTGCACCATTATTTGGTTGCAGCCTGAATAACCATCCAACAGTGACATCCGGGAAGAACAGACAACTCTTTGAAGTATATGGTCCATCTTCGAAAGTGGATAGTTGTCCTTGAGGGAAAATTTCTTCAAGTTTCTAAAATCTATACAGAGCCGGATTTCTCCAGTCTTCTTTTTCACTGGGACCAACTTTGAAATCCAATCGGAGAATCTAATCAGGACATTGATATCGGAATTGAAAAGTATATTTACCTCTTTTTCAATTGTTGGCAGCAATATGGGATTTATCCTTCTCAAATTTTTCCAAAAGGGATTTTGATAGGACTTGATTGGAATAGTGTGATGAATGATGTTCATTTCATACACCTTTAAATCTACATATTCCCATGCGAAAACATCAGAAAATTCATAAAGTAATTTAACATATTCAACCTTTACCTCGGGAGATAAGGGCTTGGATAGTTTCACCATATTTGGTTTGTCAGTTGTCCCAATGTTTACATCTTCAACACCCTTTTCCATAGGCATCAATGTAGACTTCCTTGCTACGTCATCTTGGTCAAAAAATTCTTCCAAAGGTATGAGACCTTTTGGAATATTGTTGTCTTTTAGTTTTAGTGTATCCATCTGAGTTGCTTCTATATCTTGGTCATATTTATCAGAAATTTTATCTATAGAACAATTCTCAAATTCTTCTTCACCTTGAAGAAAGTTTTTTATCTTCTTATCATCCCAAAAAACCTGCTAATATCACAAGTTATTGGGAAAAGTGGGCCGGTGCTTCACATGAATCTCAAATTTTTTGTTTGAAAAAGATGGGGATTTTGAAATTTCTTGCAGCTTTAGCCAATGAATCTGCCATGAGATTTTGATTCCTTGGTACCACTGTAAGTATACACTCCTGAAACATTTTTAAAATATCAAGTACATCATTCCTATATTGTCTCATTCGAGGATGGTTAGCTTGATATTCCCTTTGACTTGCTTGATCACAAGTTCTGAATCACCATACACTGCAATCCTTCTTGCACCCAGTTTCTTTAGGATATTTAAACCAATAATCAGTGCTTCATACTCGGCCTCATTGTTAGTGCAATCAAAAGCTAATTTATAAGAGCGTAACCTTACATTTGTAGGGACCTTATTCTGCTGATGAAAAGGGTTGCGGACCCAGATTCCAATGCATGCCCCATATTTTCCCAGGGCACCATCAAATTCCATAGACCATAAGCCATTCTCATCCTCCAAATGCTGAAACTCTGATTTCTGTTTTGGTTCAATTTTCTGAATTGTCTCTTCATTCTTTTCCTGAATTTCTTCCACTTTATCCAATGGTTTTTCTGGATCTTTCAATACTTCCTCTGATTGTTGTTCTGATAAGCTAGGCAGATTCATCTTTTCTTTTTTTATCACTTCTCTAATGCAATTATGGATCTCTGGGACATCTTCTACATATACTAGCTAGCTATCTACATCATTTAATTTGCTATAATTAAACAAAATGAATGACCCTAAATCTATATGTACAACATTTATCAGATGATTGTTAGGATTTTCTTTTCTTGTGATCATATATTTCATCTAAGTTTCACGGTACAATTTTCTCAATTTCCCAAAAATAGGAATAGTAGCATAAGAAAAGGCTAATTGTAATGTACCCCGTAATCCCCCCCCCCCCTTGCCCCCCAAGATCTTGATATCAGCATGCCAGAGCATGGTGGTATATCAGCTACCACCACATCCATTAGAACATTCTTTGTCGGAATCTGCTCTAGGGAGACTACCAAATTTTTAATCAGGCCAATACAACAGACTCTACTTGAATCGAAGGAGTATAAGTCATGGTAGGGATGAGAGATGTCAAGGCCCAAATTCTCCATTATGGCTTTTGGCATTATATTGTGGGAGGCTCCAGAGTCTAACATGGAATTATCTAAAATGCACTGGTGGATTCTTAGACTCAAGTAAAAAGGAGGAACCTTGCTATCTTCTAATTGATCGTAAATAGCAGGACCAAAAATGAGCTCAGGATGATCATCTTCAACATTTACCATGTTGAAAAAAGGATCTAATTTAAGCATCTTGGCAACATGGAACTTGTACTGGTTGTTATTAACAAGCTCGGTTAAAGGAATAGACACTTTTAACTTGGAAATTTTTGTATCTAAACTGAAAGGAGTAGTTTTTTCTACCTCCTTAATGACGATGTCTCGTTGTCTAGCATGGTCCTTTAATGGAACTTCTTTCTTCTTATTGTCATTTCCCTTATTTTCTGAACTCGTGGATGACTAATTTTCTTTATTCTAATTTGTGATCATAGGCTCTTTTACCTTACTCTGATTGCTAGGAGGATTGTGCTTAGTTTGGGTGTCTTTCTGCTGAGATGCTCTCTTTTGAATGCGATTAACTGGCACATCTCTGCTCCTCAATGACATCTGCCTATTTTTTGAACCAAGTGAATTCAAATACCCTCACTGGTAGTCATCTGATTCAGTCTCTAATTCATGATCATTAGGAAGGATAAAATCTTGATCTTTAGGCTGATATTTCTTTTCAAAATACTCCTCATCTTCAGTCAAAAACATAGGCAGATCATCAACTTTGAAAAGGAGGTTTTCCTCAACAATTGCATCTTCATCTTCTTCTTCTCCTTGAGCATAGTTCTGCTGCAAGGGTATCATAATTTTTTGTTGATGTTATGGTGGTTGTTTAGGAGCCCATCGTTCTCTCTGCTTAATCCTTAACTGAGGCTATTGTTGACCTCTGTAGTTAGGATTTCTTACCTCAGGCTGTCTCTCAGTGATGGACATCCTGTCAACCATTCGTTCGATAGATCTTATCAAAGTATCCATCTTAGTATCGGAAGATGAGGTGGATGGTTCATCTTTAATAGTAACTCTCCTCTCATTCCTAGTTGTAGCTCTCTTCATTAGCAGATTTGCTTCAACATTGATCATGTTCTTTTGCATATCTTCCATTGTAGTTGGATTTCTTTCCCTTAATTGGTAAGCCATGTCAACATCAAATGAATTTGGATAATGTATGAGAGCTCAGCCTGGAGGAGGCTTGATCTCAACGGTAATTTCATTGTAAATCCTATTAAAGCGAGTATTGAAATCTTGGACTGATTCATTAAGATTTATTTTAATGTTCTCATACTCAACAAGCAACTGTAAGTTATTTTTATTTACCTCCCACTGGGCTATAAAAAAATTAGTGATTTGGTCTGGAGTGGCAATGGAATTAGCAGTGAGAGACCTAAACCAAACTTTGACATCTCCTGAGAAGTTTTGGGCTATAATCCTCATTTTTTCATTGTCGGCATCAAAATCCTCCAAATATATGAAATCAGTAACCTTAACAATATGTTTTCTTGCAGATATGGTGGATTTTTCATCAAACAAGGGGAGTATTTGGCCATGACCCTAAGGTAAGTCATTCAATTGGGTTGGCAAGATAAGTGGGGAAAATATTTCCATGATTCTTGTTGAGTGAGGTACTAGATTGACAACAGGAGGGATTGGTTGAATAGGTAACATAACATAAGTTGTAGGTACTGAAGTAGTAGGTATGAATGATGAGGTTGAAGGTGTAGATGAATAAACTACAATTTATTGAGTTTGAGGTTAAGTTGAGACATAAATTTCCTCTTGATGGTAGCATTGGATCCAATCTTTGATGTCAAGTTTAGATCCAGGGTTAATCTCTTCGAAAAACCAATCTTTAAGAGGACAAAGGTCTAATTCAGAAAATGACTTGACCTCAGATAATCTTAAAGGATTGAATACTATGTCAGATAAATAGGTTTCAGACTTGGATTTAAACAATGACAATTCAAATTTCAGATCATATAGTATATCTTCAAGAGAAAGTAGCTGAGCAGGTAGAGAAACTGGTCTTACTAATGGAAATGGTCCTGACTGAATGTTTGCAGTTTGATATTTATGCCTTTGAAAGATCTTCTATGGATCATCTACTGGAGCAACTGGATCAAGATTGGGATTTGCTCTGGTATACCTTCTGGAAGCCAACTCTACAATCTTAACAATGCAATTATCAAATCATCCTTTCTGAAACTTAACCCTATCATCCAAAGGATAAAATTCCAAAATTTATTATCGTACACCCAGGGAAAATAAATCTTTCGTTCCCCGACAACGACACCAGTAACGGTCATCACTCTGCCAGATTTCTAAGTCTGAAGAAGAAATCCCAACATAGGTAACCATAGACCAATCTTTTGGCATGGTATCTATCCCTACTAAATTAGATAAGGCTCTCTTCACAAGGTCACAGCCAAGAGGGTTGGATAAATTAGGGTTTTAGGCTAGCTATAAGCTCAGGGTTTTTGATTTGATTTGATTGGGTTGTTGGATGAGGATATTAGGTCAAAGAGGCTAGGTCAGGGAAAATAGGATTAGGGTTAGAGTCCATTCAATAGGGCAAGGTAAGTAATAAGGCTAGCACATTAGAGTTCTTTGGATGGAATGATTCAGACAGGTGAGGAGCTAGGAAGAGCATGAAAGATGAATTCTTCCTAAACTGAAAGAAAGATGAACAGACTATGAAAACTTCCCCAAAATAGAGCATGTGAGATGAATTTTGTTTATCAACTTGAATGTGATCATACAATAGAAATTAAATGAATTATGAAGACAATACATTCAAACATAATGAGACATAAGAAGAAACAATGCTAGACAATCATACAACAAGTATCCCAAAGAAATAACTGCAACACTTTTATTAAGCTTTTGTCAAAATGATTACAATAGAATCTTTGATCAATATGCCAACATCCAACTAATTCCAACCTGTGAAATGACAGAAAAATTACATGATATAGACATAAAAAAATCTCCTCCCAACCTCAGGGGTCAAATCCATGAGAGGAGGAGTCGTTCCACCAAAAACTAAGCTGAAATTTAAAGTGTAGGGAGGTCCAAGTGATACATCCCTAAATTTTGTGAACTGATTCATTACACCTCATTGAGCTCATTTACCTAATGTATTTACCCTAGGTAACAGTAAAAACACCATAATTACATTTACATCATTGATTTACAGAGGTAAAAATATGATTCCCCAAGATAAAAGTCAATTTGCAGAAAAACTCGGAAAAAATCAGAAAACTGTCAAACACACCATCCCTTTTTCAAACGCACCATCCCTTTGTCAAACACGCTATCCATGTTGAAACCTGATTTTGAGTACCTTCCCGGTGTCCATATTGGGCTCAGGATGGCTTTTTGGAAAGCATATTCTGACTAGTTTCCAAATATGCCTTTGGTTTTCTGAATGAAGTTGACTTTCCTTGTCAAAAAATTATTCTCCCAAGACTCCTCAACATGTAGTGCATAGGCAAAAAAGTGGGCAGAACATTGATTTTTTGATTTTTTTTTCACCTTTTCAACTGCCAGTTGTCCAGAACAAGGCTAGAAAAGTGGTTTTATTGCATGTATTCATCATTATGCATCTATTGGTGGTTTTATTTTGGCCAAAAAGTGCCTCAAAAAAGAGCGTAGCGCCTAGGGTGTTGCACATTTGATAATCTAGATGTCACAAGACTGTTCAAGGTTTGAAAAAAATCACAAAAACTTCAAAAATTTACCCAAAAATTTCTCAAAATTTGATAATTTGATGTTGATGATGTGGCTAAGCATGAAGTGAGGCTTCAACCAATATTCCAAGCCTCCTTTCCAATTCTTGCATGGTCAAAGCCTCAATTTTTGCATTGGCTCTTTTGAGCTTGGCCTTTGAAATTTTGTCTCTTTGGGCATAGTGCTTGACCTTGTTTCTCAATACATAATTATATCTGTTTTCCTTCTCCAAAAGCTTTTGTAAGTGTTGGCTAGCTCTATCAAGCCATGGCTCTCAGTTCTCATTGACTACCACTGCAAGTTGGATTGAGTTGATTAGCAAGCTCAACCTCTTTTTTCCTTTCTAGTGTTAGAGCTCTTTTAAGCCCTCTAGTCTTAGGCCTTCTCCTTGGAACTTTTTCTACTGCCTCATCTGCCACACCATATGTTTCAAGTGTCTCTTCAAGCAAAAATTTGGATTTTTCTGCCTCTCTTTGAGCTTTTATGAATTTGACGTCATTAATGACATGTTTTGTTTTCAGCTGTTGGTTCTCCTACTCAAGAAATTCAATGACAAATTTAGATCTGTCAATATTATTTTGTATCTCCTTAATCTTGGATTCTTTATCCTTGATGATTATGCTAGTGATCTCATCATCATCTTGCTCATCTAGGTCAACAAGATCAAAATCTTGTTCTATCTCATGGGGGTCTTCCTCCTCATGTTTTATCTCTTCTTGAATCTCTACCTTTGTCATCTTTTTCTTCCCTTTGTCTACCTTCTTTGTTGATGTATAAGGCAAGGCCCCTCCCACAATTTATGGGGCAAACACTTGCCTGTGACCTATCTGGTATGTTTTTTCCAATATCTCTATCTCAACCCGCTTAGTCTTTTGAGTCTCACTGATTTAAACTCTGCTAGGTGATCCAATATCAACGTGGGATGGAGATGATGGTGGTGAAATAGATGAAGGAGACTGATCTAATGATGATGCATGAACTGTGGGTTGAGATGGAGGAATAGATGTGGAAGGATGAGATGATGAAGGTACATCTTGGGCATGGTGAATAGGTGGAGTAGTGAATATGTCATTAGCTATGAATGAACTCCATGGAATGTTCAATTGTTTGAGGTGACGGAGGAGTATGATTTTGATGAAGGAGTGGTAAAAAATATTTTGCATTTGGTGGTCAAAATCCCTCTTTTGGGCAATAAATGTCATCTTGTCAATGCTCTAGAAGAGAAAATAAGGTATGTTGAGCATCTTGACCCTTGTGAAGTGCATAAGTAGTCGAATGTGATAGGTATAAAGTCTAGAGAACCTACCTTCACAAGAAAAGTATTTCATGATGATTTTCATCATGGGAGAATATCTCTCTAGGAGGTAAGAGAAAGGAGAAATCCTCTTTCTTTTATTCTTGTATCTAGGTTTAATGTATGGCTCATAGTATCTCTCCTCCAAGTCTGTTTGCGTGAACCATTTTTCCCCAACATTAGGGATTCTAGTGGTAGCTGATATGATGGCAGTGGACAAAGTGAAAGTGATACCATCAAGGTTTACCTGGTTGTCATGAAGATTGGAGATGAATAGTCTAGTCAACATAGGATGATGTTGGACCCTTTGCATTTTCTCACAGAATTAAAAACAACCTACATAGTTAAAACATGTCACAGTTATGGGAGATGCCATGAGTTCCCTGGTATTTGTTGGCTCAAGTCTAAGAATTCTCCCTCCTCTGATTGACTTCTTCTCCTTTCTTTATTCTCCCTCACTGCAGTTTATGTTTTGTTATGTTCTTCCTCCATAGGTGTCTTATATGAAACCCTAGGGAGATGTGATGATACTAGAATGTAGGTAAAGGGAGTGGGGAATAGTGTGAGGAAATTTAGGGAGATGGGGGAAGGGATTTTTGATTTGAGGGAGGTGACAGGAAGTACGAATGATGAGTGAATTGGAATATGGAATTTAATTACAGTTTAGGGATTTTGGAAGCTTAAGCGAGTGAGTAGGCTAGGGTTTAGGGTTAGGGGATGAAAGGCTTAGGGAAAGGGGATTATGTGATATAGGGGTTGAAATAGGAATAACAGTGATAAGGGAAATGAATGTGGGGTTTTTGGGAATGAAATTAGGAGTGAAATTTTGAATTGAGAGTGAACTAGGGTTTCAAAAGCAAGTAAGACACCAAATCTTTCACAACAAAGAAAAATACCACAAAATCGATTTCAAGAGGAGAGGAATGATGGAATTAGACCTTGCTTGTTGGAGGTTGAATGCAATATTGCTAAATATTGAAGGATGTGTGATGATGTTTGGATGGCGTTCTGGCATTTGCAGTAGAAATCGGGCAAACGTTCAGTGCAAAGAGCAAACGTGCAGCGCAAAGAGAAAACGCGCAACGCAACCTCTGTTTTGTAAAATTTCGCCTTCAAACTTGAAAATTATGATTTTTCTGAGGTTTCTCGAGGATGGAGGAGACAAATGAATTATGTTTTGATGTCATGAGGGTTTATATACTTGAGTGAATTTGATTTTAATCCTTTGAAACCCACTTTCTAATGTTTCAAATTTCACTTTCAAACTTTGTAGAATACACTTACACTTCTAAACTTTTTTCTTTGACATTTGATCAATGGATGAATTGAAAAATCTTGCACTTTGACATGTGCTTGTTTGGCAATGTGGAACTGAGTTGGAAGCTTCGGAAGTAGGTACTTATTACATATAATGAACATAAAATTACATAAATGAAAAATAAAATTACATCTCTGTTTTTGGAATAAAATTACATTTTAGAATGAAACTCACACTTGAAAGAAAAATTACAACTTTTAAAAGTATCTTTACATGCTGGAAAATCCTCTTTAAATGGTAAAGGGATATTATTTGGATCACTTTCATAATTTTTCTGACCTTATGCTATGAAATGGTGTTTTATTTAGACCTTGGAAATTGAAAACCTAGAGACCTAATGAAGACCTTGAGTAACCAGACTTCATGGTGACCTGAATGACAAAATCACATGATGAAAAAGAGTTTCATGATTGAAATATGCTCAGCAAGAGATGAAGGTGGGCCAACAAGTATGAATGTTTTAGGAGTGATGTTTTTTGAACTAATACTACCATCAGTGAGTAAATTTTTGAATGAAGAGCTAGGTGGAATGAAAAAAAAATTGAATGAGACTCCTAAAATGATATGAAAAGAGTATTTTTTTATCACTGAGGGCAGTATGAAAATACTGACACTAACACACCCTACCCCATTTTTACTTTAGATGTTGTTCTTAGAGGGAGGCATCTTGATGAAGATGAACTCATAAACCAAGTCATTCAGAACCAGTCCCCCACTGACAACCCGCTTGAAAACCTAGTCAAAGAATATGAAAGCCACCCTTGGATGAAACTGCACTCAGCTGATTCAACCTCTGAAACCACCAAGGCTGTGGAATTTGACCCATCCAAATATCCGAAAATTACTTCAAACCTCTTGGATAGAGAAGAAGAGCAGTTATGCGAGCTTTTGAAAGAAAACCTACATGCATTTTCTTGGGATTACAAGGACATGAAAGGGTTCCATCTCTCGGTGTGCATACATCATATTTACATTAAATAAGGATGCAAGCCTGTGTGCCAACCCCAAAGGCGGATGAACCCAGCTCTAAAAGACATAGTGAGGGAAGACCTGCAAAAATTGTTGGATGTCGATTTCATTTATCCTATATCAGACAATGAGTAACTATCTCCTCTGGTCCTAGTCCCGAAGAAGAATGGAAAATCGTGAATATGTGTTGATTATCGGGAACTCAACAAAGCCACCAAGAAGGACCATTTCCCTTTGCACTTTATAGATCAATTCTTGGATGTTCTTGCAGGAAAGAAGTTATTTTCTTTCTTAGATGGGTTTAGTGGGTATAACCAGATCCAAATTAGTCTTGAAGACCAGAACAAGACTACTTTCACATGTCCTTGGGGTAACTTCACTTACATATTCCTACCCTTTGGGCTGTGAAATGCTCCAACTACCTTCCAAAGATTTGTCTTGAGCATTTTCTCTGAGCTAGTCCATGACTTGGTTGAAATCTACATGGATGATTTCACATCCTATGGGGATGAATTCTAGGAAGCTCTCTCCAATTTGGGAAAATTGCTGAGAAGATGCATTGAGATGCATATCTCCCTGAGCCCAGTAAAGTGTGCATTCTTGAAAAGAGCAGGAGTAGTAATGGGACGCTCAATCTCCCAAGCAGGAATACAGGTGGACCTGAACAAAATCACCATCATCAAGAGGGTACCTTCTCCTCAAAAGCAGAGAGATGTCAGGATTTTCTTAGGTTTATATGGCTACTATAGAAGGTTTATCAAAGATTTAGGCAAGTTATCTTCGCCACTATTTCTTTTTTTGGCCAAAGACTTTGAGTTTACTTGGTCCAGCCTCTGTCAAGAAGCTTTTGAGGTCATTAAGGGAAAGTTAACTACTATCCCCATTCTCTTAGGTCCAAATTGGACTCTACCTTTCCACATCCACACAGATGCATTAGACAAAGTTGTGGGGGCAACCTTGGGACAGTTAGAAGACAAATTAACTTATGTAATCTATTTCATTAGTAAGAACTTGTGTAAGGCCGAACTCAATTATATTGTCACAGAGAAGGAAATGTTAGCCATTTTCGATGCTTCAAACAAATTTAGACATTATATCACTGGTTATCATACCTTTGTACACACTGAACATGCAACCATAAAATGTTTAATGAAAAAATCAGATGTCAATTCCAGAATAATGAGATGGTTTTTACTATTACAGTAGTTTGACCTAACCATTGTCGATAAACCTGGAAAGGAGAATGTTGTTGCAGATTTTTTATCCATGTTAGCTCTATCTGCAGATGAAGAAGGAATGGTGGATGACCAGCTCTCAGACAAACACCTCTTTTCTATCTCAACACTCTCTCCATGGTTTACTGACATAGTTAACTACTTGTTTGCTGAAAATTTCCCTCCTAACCTCTCAACCAAGGAGAAGAGAAATATCATCAGAAAAAACACCCCTTTCACCTGGATTGGGGGATATCTCTTCAAGCTATGCCTTGACCAAATTCTCAAAATATGTGTGAGGGAGGAATAATTTTTTGACATCCTATTTGCATATCAAGATAGCCCTTATGGAGGCCAGTTTTCCGCAAAAAGGACAACCTTAAAAGCTTTGCAGGCAAGTTACTATTGGCCTACCCTTCACCAGGATGCCAAAATATACACTAGCAGGTGTGAAAAATGCCAAAGGATGGGGAAACCTACATAGATGGATGAGATGCCCTTGCACCCTTAGGTGGATCTTGAGCCATTTTACAAGTGGGGCATGGACTTAATTAGACCCATTGATCCACCATATCGCCAGAAAAAGTATATCATAGTCTGCACTGACTACCTGACAAAGTGGGCTGAAACAAAATCTGTGAAGGTGGCAACCAAGGAAAATGTAGCATAATTTCTGAGAGAGAATGTGTTCTATAAATTTGGATACCTAGAGAGAGATTCATTGATCAGGGAGTACAATTCACATCTCATCTCATTGAGAATATTCTAAGGAGGCACAAGATAAAGGATAAGACTTCCACTACCTACCACCCTCAAGAAAATGGCCAAGTGGAAGTGACCAACAGAGCCTTGGAGAATATCCTCACCAAGGTTGTGAGTAGCAGCAAAAAATATTGGGTGGATAGATTGGTAGAAGCTACTTGGGCCTACAACAGTACTTGGAAAACAACAATAGGGTTCACTCCTTATAACTTGGTCTATGGGAAGAAAGCTTTGCTTTCAATTGAACTTGAGTTCAACACCTTAAGCATGGCAGCTGAGTTATACCTGGATATATCAAAGGCCCAACAAGAGAGGTTACTACAATTAAATGGATTGGATGTGTTTAGGATTAATACATAAGTGTCCTTAGACACGTAATTTTATTAATAATGGGAAAAGAAATTACATGTGAATTGCAAGAGTTTACACACATAAACTTCAACACTCTTGCAATTACGAAAAATAACCTATTTATAAGCTACATGTCCTAACTTAATTTAGTTATGGACCGCTTGATAAAACAACAAGTCTCCATTTACAATAAATGACCTTCTAACCAATCTACTAACTTTATTCTTAATTTGGAGCCTAAGATACGACACTATTCTAAAGTCCTATCTTTTTAACAATATTCTATTTCTAAGTGTCTATGATATTTATTAAATATTATAATTTAATAAATATTTTATCCTAACTTTAAATTATGATATTTGGATCATCTAACATTCCCCCCTATGATCCAAAGATACATTACAACATATACCAAGTACATTCCTGAACTTAGTAAAATTTATTTTTCCAAGAGGTTTGATGAAGATATCGGAGATCTCATCTTTTGAAGGACAATAAATACTCTTGATGACATCCTTTGCAATGAGTGATCTAATATGATGATACTTGGTGTCCACATGTTTTGTCTTTGAATGAAAAATTGGATTCTTAGAAAACTTTATTGCTAACTGGTTGTCGATGAATAATAATGTAGCTTATGTTGGAGGAATTCCCAAGTCCTGTAAAACTCTACGCAACCAAACAATCTCACATGTTGCTTCCCATGATGATATGTACTCTTCTTTTGCTGAAGAAGTGGCCACTATATCTTGCTTCTTGCAACTCCAAGACACTGCAGCTGACCCCATATTCATTGAATAACCTGAGGTTGATGCCCTATCATCAATACTTCTAGCAAAGTTGGCATCTGAAAATCCACCAAGTACAAAGTTTTAGTCTTTTTTGTAAAGCAGACCAAAATATTTTGTTCCTTGGATATAACGAAGAACTATTTTGGCTACATTCCAATGGTTTTCGCATGGTTCCTGCATAAAGCGTGAAAGAATACTGATGGCATAAGAAAGATCAGGTCGAGTAGTTGTCAGATAAATCAAACTGCCAATCAACTCTCGATAAGTAGTGCTATCCACCATTTCCCCCCCTTCAAATTTTGAAAGTTTCGAGTTTTGTTCCATGGGAGTAAGAACAAGCTTGATATCCTACATTCCAAATAGCTAAATAGCTTCTGCTGCATACTTACTCTAAGAAATGAAGATATGGTGTGGACGTTGGTATACTTCAACTCCAGGATAGTAGTGAAGTAGTCCCAAAACTATCATCTTAAAACCTACATGTGACTCCTTTTTTACCTATGCAATATAATCATCATTATTGCCAGTGATAATCAAATCATCTACATACATAACCATAATCACCATATTTTTACCTTGTTGGCGTACATACAAGGTATCATTAGATTCACTTCGTTGAAAACCAACTTTCCAAAGGTATTCATCCATTTTGGCATACCAAGCTCGGGAAGCTTGTTTTAACCCATATAAAGCCTTGATCAGTTTGTAGACTTTATGTTCTTGTCCTTCTATTTCAAAACCTGGTGGTTGTGTCATATACACTTCTTCTTGTAAATCTCCGTTGAGGAAAGCACTTTTTACATCCATCTGATGAACTTTCCATCCTTGCTAAGCTGCTAAGGTAAGTGTGAGTTGGATGGTGTTCCATTTAGCTGTCGGAGCAAACATTTCCTCATAATCAATCCCTTCCTACTGCACAAAACCCTTAGCACTAAGTATTTCTTTGCACTTGTCGATATCTCCATTTTTCTTGTACTTAATTCGGTAAACCCATTTGCATCTGATGGGTTTAACATTCTGGGGACAATCAACAACTTTCCAAGTGTTTTTGTCGAGAACTGCCTGATATTCATCAACCATAGCCTATTGCCATTCTTTATGTTTTATTGCCTCTCGTAAGTAGAAGGTTCATTAAAATCATTTGCTATCAAGGAAAAATTTCCTTCACTTCTTTGTGATCCCTTTGTTCCTATTTTATTCTGTTCATTTGGCCTTACATCTTTCAAAAATTGAACTACCCATTTTGGTAATTGATGTTCACTGGTTTGAGATTGTGAAAAATCACCATCATTGTAAAGAGGGTTGATGTAAAATGATTTTCGTTGATCAAACACGGATTTTGGGGGTGGAGAGTCATTGTCAAAAGAATTGTTGTTGCTAGGAGATTTGGATGAACTGCCAAAAGACCCAAACGGTACTGGTGAAGAAGATGGACTAGATGAATCATTTTCAGTTGAAGGAAACTCAAGTTCATACCAATTTTGTGAAGTTGGTTGACTTTGTAGATTTCCTTTTCTTTTATCACCTTTTGTTTCTAACTTTTGGAGAAGACTTTCAACTTCTTCAACACTCTTACTCTCATTTTCATCAAAAATCAAGTCTTTGCTCACAAAAAATTTCCCATTAGACAAAATTTGGTACTCTTTCTTCTCATCAGAATACCCAATCATTGTGCACTTCAAGCTTCGTGAGTCAAGCTTAGTTCCTTTTTCCTTCAAAAATAAGGCATAGCATACTGATCCAAAAACTCTGAGATGTTTAACTTAAGGTTTGAAGCCAAACCATCTTTCATAAGGCATGATTCCGTCTAAAGAAGCAGTGTGAGATCTTTTCCTTAAGTAGACAACTGTATGAATTTCTTCGACCCAATATATAGGACTTAACTTTTTGAAAGTTAACATAGATCTCACCATTCCTAACAAGGTGTGGTTCATTATTTCTACTACTCCATTTTGCTATGGACTGTAGACATTGGTAAGATGTTGTTTTATTCCATTATCCATGAAATACATTTTGAACTCATTTGAAGTGAATTCTCCTCCATTGTCAGTTCTAAGAGTGTCAATCTTCTCCTTTACTTCATTTTCAAGAAGTTGGTGAAAATTTTTAAAATTTTCAAATGCTTTTGACGTTTGCTTCAAAAATATACCCAAGTCATCCTGATAAAATCATCAACAAAGAGTAAGAAATATCTGCATCCTCCTAGCACAGTTTGTAAGGGTCTAAAAATATCACTGTGAACCAATTGCAAATTCCTGTTTGCACACCATGAACTTGTGGGAAAAGTCTCTAGATGATGTTTTCCATAAATGTAAGCTTCAAATTTTTCATTTTCCCTTTTGAAGGTTGGAATTCCCTTAACCATTCCCTCTTTTTGTAACTGAGAGAGACTTTCAAAGTTGAGATGGCCATATCTTACATGCCACAATCTAATTGGTGAAATGTTTGTACTTGTTGCTCCTACAAAGTCAGAATGTCTTGGAATAATTTTCCCTTTCATCCTTAATAGCTTTCCATCTTCATAACCTGTCATCACTATTTTCGTGTTCTGTTTGACTGAGTTAATTTTAACTAAGCCATCTTCCATAATCACCATATGTCCTTCTTGTCGAATCGTGACTAAAGATAGCAAATTTTGCTTAAATGTTGGGACATACCATAGATTTGAAATCATTCTTTTTCCAATGCCAGTAGAAAAACTTTAACTACACCTTTTCCTTAAGGAGTCTGTTTTGTTTTATCAGAAAGATATATTGAATTGAGATGGCATTGTTTGAAGTTCCAAAAAAATTCACGTTGAAAATTCATGTGTTGAGTTGCTCCAGTATCCATAATCCATGCATCTTCATATTCAGTTCGAAGAAAAGTTGAAAACTGAAAGTTGTTGATTCTGTGTTGGTGAAAACATATTCTGAACCATTAGTATCATCTTCATCATTTGCAAACTGTGCAGAATTTGGATGAAACTTGGGAATTTTATCAATGGAAGTTCTATAATCTTCAGCATAATGTCCAACTTTGTTACATCTCCTGCAAACAATTTGACTGAAATCTCTGGCTATGCCTTGATACTTTCCTCTGCCTCTACTTTGGCCTCTGTTCTGAGTTTTTCCTCTGCCTGGACTTTGTCCTCTTCCTTGATTATATCCTCTTCCTTGATTGTTTCCTCGGCCTTGAAGATTTCTCCTGCCCGAAATATAGCCTTTGTTGAAATTGTTTCCTCTGCTTTGACTATGACCATGACCTTGTACATCGTGCGCTGCTTGAATTTGATTGAAATATCCTCTTCCTCGGTTTCTAGAACTATCGGTTGAGGATTTACTTGTGCTAGCCTCTTTGAAGAATACATCTTCCCTAATCTGTTTCCTTTTCCCAAAACAAATTTCATGTTGGGCTAACATATCACTCAATTCATCAAAATTTATCTTCTCTAACTTTCCAATGACTTGAAAAGTTTCCAAAAAATGTGTGTAAGATGATGGCAATTCAACAATTAAAATTGTAGTCAAGAAAATTTCATCGACAACTTGAAAACCAACATTTATTATTTATTTCTTGATGATTTTAAGCTGTGAAATATATTCAAGAACATCACCACCTCCAGTTAATTTTTGTTGGAGCAATTTCAATTGAAGATCAACCTTTTTAGATTCATGTTGTGTATCAAAGAGATCTTTGAATGTACGTAAAGCAGTCCATGCATCTACAACATTTTCAATATGAATGTACATTTCATTGTTAACTGAAGACTTTATAAGATCTAATGCCTTGGAATTTTTTATTTCCCATTTTGCAAATAAAGATGCATCTGTTGGTTTATTTCATGCCACAATTCATGTGATGGTGCATTTTTCCATCACATATTTCATGCCACAATTCATTATATATGAGAGTGCTTTCAATTAGACGTTTCCATGTTTTATAAGATTTTGCCTCTTCTAGCTTATCATAATAAGAGAACAGATTAATTAACTTCGACATTGTAGTGTTGAAGCAGTGCACCAAAAGAATCATGCACAAGCAAAAATGAGCAACTTGTCACACAAAACACGCCACACAAAAAACAACACACGCCGCACAAAAAATGATCTATTAGGGCTTGGCCTTGACCCTCGTATAGTCGTTGAAAAAAGAGAAAAATGATTGAGCTTTGCACTTGGCTCTAGTCAATTTCTCATTGAGTGTTTACAAAGAAATCCTTTCAAAATTTTATCGTTTGACAATACAATCTAACCCCCCCCCAAAAGTAAAAGAGTACTTTGAGTTACGATATCACTCTTATCTCTCCATATAAAAAATTACAAACAAAATCTCCTTATTACTCCAAAAATTACAAAATCCTTTTACTCCAATAATAAAAAAAATTACATAAAATTATGTACCTTATCTCTCCATGTAACTTACAAAATTTAAAATCACTTTTATAAAAGTGATTTATAAAAAAATCAATTTAATTTCCAAACTTTTTACTTTTTCACTTTATAGAAAAAGTATTTTATTTTCCCATATTTTCCCAATTTTCAAGTAGAAAATTTTTATTTTTCCAATTTTTCAAATAGAAACATTTTTCTTTTCCAAGGATTTCACACTTTCAAATATGAAGTTAAATACTTTAAGTCTAAAAAATACTTTTGCAATTTAAACTCCACACTATTATGCTACCTTTGATTTTGATGTAGATTAATTCTACTTTGCAATATCTTCCAGGCAAGAGGAAAGAGACTTTCAGGTTGCCCACACTATCCATGCTAGTGTTTCTCCTTAGCATTGGTGTTTCTCCTCAGCACTGCGTCCCAACATTTCTCATTTCTCATCTGCCTTCAGTTGAATGCTGCCCAACAATTTCTCAGCACTGTCTCAACATTTTTCCTTTGCCTTCAACTCAACACAGTTTTCTCTTCAACGCTACCAACAATTTCTCAGCATTAACTCGACATTTTTCCTCTTGACAACGATTTCTTCGTGGAAACGTTTAGCTCATGTGAGGCTACGTTCTAGGCCCATTAATGTTAATTTTATTCATTCTTTCTAAGCCCAACCTTCCCGCTATACACATTTCACTAATATCAACTTCTACACTCAATTTCAACATCGAAGCCACCTCCTTTGCTACTCTTTATTTCTTAGCAACAACAACTTTCGTTGCTTCATTAGCTAAATTTTCCTCAAGACTAGAAGAAACTCCTTTTCCAAGCACTAATTGTCCATAAAAAAAAATTCGAGCTCTGATTGACCCACAGTTTCTTCTTTAGGCTGCGTGCCATCGGCGTTCTCTTGTCCAGCAATCCAGCATTCTCTTGTCTAGAAATATCGCAACAATATGGCAATCAACGTTCTCTTGTCCAACAATCGTTGTTCTCTTGTTTTTTTGTTGTTTTCACAACACTTTAAACTGCACTAGCCTCCAATTCAATGACGTTGCCTCCAATTCAGTCCACAGAGAGAAATTCAATTGACTGGGATTAATCACCGGCTGTGGAGAATAATGTATGTGAAATTCTCTTCAAGAGAAGACACAAACTATTGAAGAATTGAGTGAGAGAAAAACTTATGTCGAAGCTTATTTCAAGGTGTTGCAGGTCCAATTAAATTCTTTGGAAAAGGAAAATAGTGTTGTTTGTGAATCCACTTAGGATGTCAAGGGAATAGACAACAATATTGGAGGGTAGCGAATTTAAAAATAAAAAATACACATTGTTTGGAGAAGCATAGGATTTCGAAAAAAAAAATGAATCTTAAAAAAAAAAATTTAGATTTTAAAATGAAGAATCAAATAACAATTAAATTTATTTTCCCTTAAAAAAAAAAAAAAAAAAATTGGACAAATTTGCATACCAATTCAATTGATGAACAATTTACTGGAGTTTTCCATAGGCTTGTAGAGCTGGAATCTCCTTCTCTCATCAGCTGTATTAGTGAAGCTCTGATACCACAGTAATACAGAATTGTTCTCAGACACGTAATTTTATTAATAATGGGAAAATAAATTACATGTGAATTGCAAGAGTTTACATACGTAAACTTCAACACTCTTGCAATTAGGAAAAATAACCTATTTATAAGCTACATGTCCTAACTTAATTTATTTATGGACCACTTGATAAAACAACAAGTGTCCATTTACAATAAATGACCTTCTAACCAATCTACTAACTTTATTCCTAATTTGGAGCCTAAGATACGACACTATTCTAGAGTCCTATCTTTTTAACAATATTCTATTTCTAAGTGTCTCTAATATTTATTAAATATTATAATTCAATAAATATTTTATCCTAACTTTAAATTATGATATTTGGACCATCTAACAAGGATGCAAGCACTCCTTCACACACAAGTGATTCAGCTGCAAAGGAAGGTCTGGCATGACAAGCACATTAAGGAAAAGACCTTTCAAGAAGGAGATTGGGTGTTGTTGTATGACTCAAGGTTCAAGGATTTCAAGGGAAAACTGATGACGTGATGGCTGGGGCCCTACAAAGTGGAAAAATGTTATGATAATGCCAGAATTTAGATCAGAACCATAGATGAGGAGGGTATTCCCCTACTTGTCAATGGTTACAGGCTTAAGGTTTATAAAAATCCCCTGTATAGGGATGGATTTATAAATTCCATAAACAGGGAGGTGTATGTCATGGGAGACCCCATAGTTTCCAGAGCCTCCGCCTCTTAGAAAAAAGAGAAAGAAAAAAAATAAAAATAAAGAGGCGTGGGTGAAAACCTCTTTGAGGCATCCAAGGCCAAATCCAGGGTTGAAAACCTCCATGAGGCAATCCTGGAGCCAAAAAAAAAAGAGAAAAAGAAAAAAATAGAAAATAAAATATCCTTGGATGAAAACCTCTCTGAGGTGCCCAAGGTAGGTTTGTGGGTTTAAAACCTCTATGGAGGAAGCCTACTTACGTTCAAAAAAAAAAAGAGAAAGAAAATACCTATGCAATCATTTGTTTTTTCTATTTTGCAGGTTATTGACCAAAGATGGTTTTTGGATCCATAGGAGCATTTTTTCTTCAATTATCCCTCTCCTCTGCTTACACACTCGATGAAACACTCCAGCATACACCCATTCCTTCATTTCACCCCTCAAATAGGCATAAATCTCCATTTTTCTCCTGACTGTAATTGCTACAGGAAAGTCTAGCAGTTACAGGATTCCTGTAGCACTACAGGAAACTCCTATAAATGATACATGAAACTTAGTCATGAAGGAAGGAGCTCTCCCAAGGATTTATAGACTTCAAGGAGAGCATTATAATTTATTTTTTTCCTGTACCTGCCACTCCTAACCCTTCATTTCACTCCATGCACAAGCATTCACTCTCTAAACCCTATGTTGCACCATTAGAAGCTAGATCATTTGTAACTTGGCATGGGACCTCTCACCTTACCTATCCACCACTCCATTCATTCCATGAGTCTATTCAAAACCTCCATAAACCATTTCCCTTAATTTCTAAGCAATTTGAAGCAAGAAGAAGAAAAAATAAGACTACTACAAGAAATTTGAAAGTTTCATGTAGCAACTATGTGTATGGAACAACAAGGCCAAAAGCTGAAGAAAAGTTGATGAATATGGCTTCAAAATACCACCAGCAGACTCCAGGAGAGTGATAACATCAACTAAGGCACCTGAAGACCTCCAAGAAACACCTGCAAGAAGAAAATACAAACAAATATTAAGCAGCTCACCCATAAAATAAACAAAAAAATAAAAAACAGCAAGAGGAAGATCATGACTGCAACCACAAGCTCAAGCTCCTTGCACTAGCTCATTCTACAACATAACCACACTAAGTAGGCTCAGGTATTTCCCTTCACCTCTCGCTATGCATTCATAATGACCAAAATAGTTTAATGTCGAGGTTTAGAGACTTAAAAGGAAAAAAAAAGGTGGACAATTAACTTGGCCACCTTCATACAGTTAAACTGAAGGAAAAGTAAAAGGTACATGCCACCCGGGCAAGTCAAATCAATTCAAGATGAAGTGAATGAGTACGAAGAGGTGATTACGAGGTTGTGAAATCATTAACTAGAGTGGGACCAATGGTCTCAAATATGAAAACTCGTGTTAAGTACAAGTCAACACCCCACTCCAAATTTTGTTAAAAATACCATAGAGGTAAGTTTTGACTCATTATCACCACTACGTTGAGAATTTTGAGAGCAGAGAGAGAAAAAGAGTAGTGGTAGCCATCAAGGAGAGAAGCATCAAAGTCTGATCTTGCATGCACCATCGTGCTACAGGAAACAGAGAATTTCTACAAGAAACTACATAGGAAGATCAACAAGGATACAGAGGGAAAAAGAGAGTCACCTATGGGTGAAATTGCTTCCTAAGGCCACCATCTCCCAAGAAAAAACACCAGAGGACAAAGGTGAGTGGTTTCCACCCTCCATAAATGAAATTTATCCATGAATTTTTCACACAACAAGTTATAATTTGGCAATTAAAGGGTAAAAAAAAATTGCATCTGTTTGAAACCATAATTTCCAAGATCTCTTCACATAACTCTCAAAAATATTACCACCTTCCTATCACAACCATAATGATGGGAGGGTAATTTAACAAAAGGAAGCCCACTGATATTAAAATAATAAGGCAACATCCTCAAGTCATGGAAATTTTCAGAAACCACCAATGGCTAGGTTTCTTCGAGCTTTTGAAAGGTTTTGATGAGGAGATAGCTCAATATTTTGCAATGAGTCTGCAATCACACTCAGAGGAGAGATCCACCATTGTGGTTAGGGGCATAGCCATCAGACTTTCACTTGAACTAATCAGCAGAGTCACCACTTTTCCCTTAGGAGTTAAATGGGTTAAAGAAAGGATGCCAAGCACTACAACCAAGAAAATCTTATTTTTGCCAGGAGAATAATACATTAAGGACAAGAATGGAGTGAGGAGAGAAATCCTTCCATACCCCTGGGATGAAGTAGCCTTCCATATCATGAAATTCATTTCCCGTGAAGGCATAACTAGTGTATTCTATGGGCACCATTTCAGGTTGTTGAATGAGCTTAGGTTTCAAGGAGAACTCCCTCTAGAACAGAGATTGAGCATCCCCTATTTCCTCTTGAACTCAATAATAGACATGACCAAAAAGGTAAGGGAAAGAAAATACAAGCATTTGGCTCATCGTGGCCTTATAAAATTGATAGTAAATGATTCTCTGAGAATATTAAACCTCCCTATTTCTTGGTCCTCATTCATAAACATGGATAGGGAAGCCTTCATATCCACCCAAACTAGACAAACCTATGCCTCTAGTATTAGAGAGAGGGAGGTAGAAGAAGAAGAAGAGGAGGCTGAAGATGAGGAAGAAAAAGAAGAAATGGAGGTTGAAATAGAAAACTCATAGGCATTAGAAATAGAGAAGGAAGAGACTGAGGGGAAGACAAAGAAGAAATGGAGGTTGAAACAGAAAACACATAGGCATTAGAAACAGAGAAGGAAGAGACCAAGGGGAAGAAGGAAGAAAAGACAGAGGAGAAGAAAGGATTGGACCCTATGTTAGGTATTGATACCTCCCCTCGGGACACCAGCATGTCACCAGACATAACAGATCAGGAAGTGGCTACTACCCTAGCCACTTTGAGCAAACCTGTGAAAAAAGAGAGGAAGAGGCAAACACCCATGCATTTCAAGAATAGGAAGAGTCAAAGGGTGAGGCAAGGGAAACCACATATTCCAACCAAAACCCCTATTACCATTAATGAGTCACCCAAGAAAGATGATGAAATAAGGATAGAAGAAGGAAAGGTGCAAGAGTTCACCTCACTTGTGAGGACCCTTGTGGCCTACATAAGAAGACACCCAACAAGGTTGGCATCCCATACACATCTAACAACCCCCACAGACCCTCAAAAGATAGAAAAAAAAAAAGAGAAAAACAAGCAAGAGAGATTCTTCAGCAGGCAAAACAGAGTTTGCTATAGGAAATTTAGTATTTTCTATAGGAAACTCTAGCATACCAAGAATTAGAGAAAAAGACGTTGGATGAGGGAGAAAATACAACCATGGATGGGCAGGAGGCCCAAGAAGTTTAGAAAAAGACACAAGATGAAGGGAAAGATGCAAAAGAGGGAGAAAAAGATGACAAGGAGGAGCCTACCTCAACAAAATCGGTCCTCAAAGATGTATCAGTAGTGCCAAACCCTAGCCCTCAGCCTATTCTCAGCTCCTACTACACATTTATTGAAGGGGGCAGATTGATTCCTCAGAAGTTCACAGTGCCTTTATTGTATCAGTTGAAAGAGGAGAGGTCACAGACTCATCATTGGATGAAGATTGCCACAACCAACTGTGTGCATGACATAGGGGTCATGGAAGAAAAAGTGACTGAATTGGGAAAGGAGTTGTATGATGCTAGGCTCAGAGAATCCATGTTGAAAGAAAAGCTTTAGAAGGCCCAAAAAAAGAATGTATCATTGCAGAATACTTTGACATTTAGGACCCTAATCCCAGAATGGGAGACATGGAGTTAATGGCATTAGCATATTGGATGGTTAATGAGGAAACCAGAGCACAAGAAGTAATAAGGGTCATGAGAAGAGAAAACAAGGAGCCTCTACACATTACGGAAGAACTATTCAGCCCTAAGGGAGTCATCAACAACCATCTCAAGATAGAAAAGGATGTTGCACTTTCACAAAAGTACCTCAACACACAAGTTCAAGCCATGACTCATTTTGATGATGTTTCTAGGTTGTTGGAAGATGAATGCATAATGGCTAGTCAAAGGAGATGGAATAGCCTCCCTCACAATCTTGGAAACATGGAGTACCACACACCAGAGAGATTAAGAGGTGCCCTAGAAAGAGCACCACTATACAAGAGGGCCATGCAAGCCAAGAAGATTCAGTGGCTTGGTTTGAAACTCAGTCCACCCTTACTGTTGGGGCTGAGTGATGTAAAATACCAATATGAGCATAAAAGAGAATGGGAGGAAGCGAAAAAGAATGATGGATTTTACCCTCCTGAAGGGACTCCCGCACTTCTTCCTTGGGAAGTCAGAGGGTCCATTAACGCTTTGAAATAAATGCAGAAGGAGTACTAAGTTTATTAGAGGATGAACAACCATTTGGTAGGGGAATGATGATGAGATCCATCATTAGGTATATTTGGAGGGGTTAATTGTCACCTTTTATCCTTATTAAGTCTCTTTTTCTCACATTTAATTATATTATGGTCTTATTTTGTTAGTTTAGATGGTGATTAAGGATTTTCATACTTCAAATGCCTAACATGAGTTAAATGAAGGAAAATCACGAAGGTATTGCACTTTTGATGAATATTTTGCAATTAAATCTCGATGTAGACAACAAGGATAGATTATAGGGGGATTTTCCACATCCTTAACTCCCAAAGGCAGCCAAGGGATCCTCGAGATTCCCTCCAACAGCTCGAAATCAAAGGCATCCAAGCAAACTCAAGATCAAGTGCACCAAAGCTCCACTTATCTTGTAGTCAAAGTGGACATATAACCTACTTTTTAGGGAGCTTTTGGTAGCTACCCTCTAGGTTAAATAGGTTTGAGCAAGAGTTCATTAGGATTCGAACTTTGAAGGAAGCTAATAGACTCTTAGCTCTAGTAATAGGTTTTTGAGACTTATGATTATGTAATGAGACTATTTTCTGAAATAAGATGAGTATTCAGATTGTGCTTCACTGATTTAGCTTCAGAAGGCTAGGCTTGTGGGTTAGGGCCCAATCCATTGGCCTTAGTCTCTTTTATGTATTCATGGCTATTTTTATGTTATTTTAGCTGGTTTGCCTTATGAGTTTTTAGCTAGTTTGTTCACATTTCAATTCACTGTTTTTAGTTTGCTTCCATTTGTCTTTGTTATAGATTAAGCTTGCATACATGTTGGTAGAATAGCTTATAAACTTAGAAAGTTGTGTGTCAAGCCTCTCCCTCTCATCTTTGTCATTGGAGTTTGAAGAGGGTAGACCTTCTCCACATGCCAAATTTTATTTTTAGTTTATGATTTCTTAGAAAGAATAGTTAGGTTTTTGTAGTGTTATGAACATGTTTAGAATGCCGAGTTATATTTCTATTTGAATGTTGAAGTAGGTTTTGTTTCCAAATTCAACTCATCTTTTCCATTTCCGTATTATTTTATCCAACATTTTTGGCCTCGTATTTCCCTCAGACTGTTTCCTATATCAATTCAGGACTTTCTTGTAGCACTACAAGAAACCTATAGTAGCACTTGCAACAACACCAGCGGGACTCTACTTAAGCCTAGAAACCATCATCCACCTCATCCAGACCTGCCAAAACCACCCAGACACCTTCAGCCTTGCACCCATGAGTTCAAGCCCTTCCTAAACCACCTTAGCACTTTCTCCTCCTAGTTGCAAAAAAATGCATTTACAAGCATAGTTAGGTCATGAATAGATGCATGAGTAAAATCATAATAATTATAACATGAAGTAGACAGAGTTTGTTTATCCATTTCACCGAGAAATGTGTGATTAGGTTAGTCTTCTATATGCAATGTCAATTCAGTAATTTACATCATGAAAGATGCCTAGTTTGCTTCCATTTCTTTCCATAGCTTAATTTGTAGATTTATTTCATTGCAAAGCGTCTAGATGTACTTTATTTCTACATAATAGTTCTTTTACTGCTGATAGAGTAATGGATTTCAATCATTTTTATCCCTAGTTCTAAATTCAGAAGTGTGACAGACTTCATTCAAACACCCTAGAAATAGCACACTTTCGTAGAGCTCAGAAGAGGATGACATGAGTAGAATGCATATGTTGTGTCTATATAACTTTCACCTCCAATTTTGTACAAACCTCGGGTTGATAAAGTAAAGTAGAGTAGCCTTTGGGAGTTGCAACACTCTTGGTGCAACCAATTACCCAAAAGATTATGTGGCCCTTGGGCCATCCGATCCAATTCTTCATAAGCCATGTCCTCCCCTTCTTCCTCCTCCTTGCCTTTTGAGTCTGAAGAACCTTCTCACCCACCATTCAAATATTTGTTATAATCAAGTTATTCTTCGTCAAAGAAATGAAAATCCTCCCCTTCATTGTCCAAATTCTCCTCAATAGGTGGAAGTTCCCCTTTCTTATTTGTTCCTTCCATAAGATCAACTAACTCTTCAAGGGTTACAATAACCAAATATTCCACCAAAGAAACCAATACACTACTATGATTTGTTTCTTTCTTTCTTCGCTTATGAGTAATAATAGAAACAACAAGAAGTATACCAAGATATCTTGCAAACTGACTAGTAATAAGTCGAATTATCCATAGTTGATCGTAAGTGAATTCAAAAGTTTGTTCCAAACTAAGATGAGAAGTCTCTACTCTCTCAGGAGTATGGGTTGGAGTGTAACTCGGAGCATTACTGCCTTACATGAAAGATTTTTTATTAATATGTGGTGAGTTGCCAGCCATAAAAAATTCACCCTCCTTCTAGTGCCAAAATGTTGACGATGCAGGATCCTGCCAACATACATGGGGATTTCCCCAATATGAAGTCCCAATTAGACCTCACACCATTTGGTACAAGAGTCCCACCCAGAAATGTGGCATGATTTCCATTTTCTTAAAGATTTTCATTGGTTGTAGTAGTTAGCATAAGAGAGAAATGTACATGTACCTTTGAATGAGCAAGTAAATATGCCTTGTGAAATTCTTAATTGTAATATTTATCACGTTTCTTTCATCGAGAGGAAACAAAAGTGAGCCTTTAGGAGATAAGTATTAGTACTAATCTAATAAATACACATGAACAGATGTATGAAATAGTTGTTAGGCATTAAGAAAAATAGTTCACATAGATGCAACGATCATTAAAACAAGTACAACACATATTCAATAAGATGAGCACCAAATCCACCGAAATAACTCAATTTATTTGGTACATATGAATGCGAACATATACTACAAAAATCCAAAGAATAGTATTAAAACATTGATGATATATAATTAAAATGTGTTGTCCCAATGAGCTTCAAATATTAAGCGAAAGTTCTAAGATACATCGATACAATGAACACCACTAGCTCTAAAAGTGGAGTGTTAAGACACTACTCGCTCTCCAAAAGAACTATCTTCCTCTCTAATGCTTGGTTGGAGAAGCCAAGGTGAAAATTTCTTTCTTTGAGTAATGGGGCTCCTTTTATAACAAGAGGAATGACCTTTCATATCCTCATGACTCTTAGACTTGCACTATGAAATTTGGACTTATATATGACCTTTAGACTTCTATATGAATTTTATACTTCTCCATGTGGATCTTTTATCCATATGTGACTCTTGGAATTCCACATATTTACATTTACAAGTTTTCCAAAATTGCTTCATCATTTCCACATCATCATGTGATGACAATGTGATATGTCATTAACATTGATGACTTGGACCCATGGTGACTTGTACATAATTTTCTTTAATAAGTGACGACAATGCCACTATGTCTTCAATACTCATAATAAATCTTTTGTTGTATTTTTCATCTACCCTCGAAAGGGTCTTGAGAGATCTTGGAGTCTTCATGAGTCACTTTGATCATTACAATTCATTGCTTTTTCAATCAGCATAGTGCCTTTGTATTCAAGGAGCTTCCTTGGGCTATCATTCTTGTCAGATATCCTTATAAATTTTTCCCATGCTTTATTGAACACGTGCAGTTGTAGATCACTGATGGCAAGCAAACATTAGCCCAAAAATATCATATTCTATCATGCTTCATGCAATTTTATGTCTGCGGATCATTAGTGCGCTAGAGGAAGAGACAGAGAGATTTTTTGGTTACGGGGCACACTTGCAAGATACAAGGAGGGGATTCATTGATCATTGAGGGTGTGTTGTGTGCTTCTCTTAGAGGAAGAGGAGGCCTGATGGGCAGGTCACAAATTCAAGGGACAAGGAGCATGACTTCTCATTAACGATATGTTCCAGGGCCAAAAGTATGGTGCAATGCACACAAAAAAGGCATAATGAAAGGCATTATTGTCCACTAATATTGTACAGTGCTCTCAACTAGGAGACCGGGGCTTGACTAGCGCAAGGTGCAAAAACAAGAAACAAGAAGAGGGTCTTGATAACTAGGAGTGCATTGTGCACTTGAAATAAGGCTTCTGGGTGTAGGGCGTAGTCCCAACTGACAAGGAAGGTCTCCCCTAGTCCTTAAGAGTGTCAAGTGTGCTTTCCTAGCCTAGAGGGCAGACTTGCAAAGTTAGAAAATTATCTGAGTATGGAGGGTGAAACCTTGAAAAACACATTGAGCTAGAAGAAAAATCAAATGCGACACATATAAAATCATCAATAAAACTTAGAAAATATCCAATACTAATAAGTATACATCAAAATGCCAAAATACAAGCATTCTCTAAGTATAACAGACAAGTTATATGCAGTTGCGACCAAAAGTGTTGTCTTGTGGCCTGAAATTGTACTATGACTCTAAAGTGCATTGTTGTTAGTCTTAGTGATGCAATGACACTTAGGAAGGAACATGGACACCTAAAACACGTATAGGAACCTAAAACAACACTTGACGAACAAAAGTGACACTTCACATGACAGGAGCTAGGCTCCAAAATTTGAATATAGCAAAACTTTTGGAGGGTGTTGTAGCAACGATAACAAGTTCATGCTTGTACGACATAAGGCATGTCCAAGTTGGATGTCCTCCACTGAAGATAGGGTGTTCATGTTAAATGGTTCACCTCCTATGTAAGCCATTGTACAAAGAATTACACCTCCACCTCTGAGGCCTGTGCCATTGCCTAAATTTGCAAAATTCAATGTGTTTTCAAAGAACCTAGATAGGATCGCCCAAGTGTGTGAATATTACCATTTAATTTACAAGAAGACATTTGAATAAAACCATAGATTCATTTTTTAAATGATATTAAATTGGACCATAAACTCTACAGACTACTACATATCAAATAGCCAAGTGGAAAGATATTTGTACTTTGTTACTAGAATTTAGTTGATTCCTCTCTCTCTACACACACACACACACACACACACATACATATATTATCACATTTTCTCACCATGTCATGTTGGCAGGGTTTTACAATTTTTTTGATTTGTGGTAATACAAATATCTCTATGTTAATTTGTCTTGACTTATTTTTCTTCTTTTAAGTTGTAGAAGTTTATATTTAACTCCATGTATAGTAGGTATCCATGTTCTCATTATGACTTTGGAAAGTTATGGTATTGACAATATGATTTTCCGATGGTATGATGACTTCAAATTGTTATCTGAAAGGTATTCATAATTAATATTAGTCACTCAAAGGTATTCATAATTAATCATTTGTCATAACTTGAGATAATGTTGAAGACTTATATGGGTTCAATGAGAACATCTTGTTTGAATAATTGAAAAGGATAAATATACCAGTATTTGATATTTAGACAATGTATCTAAAAAGAAACACTAAGACAAACACGACACACAAATGGATGAGGAGAAAGTCCACTTTTACATAGTTTTTAGTAGAAGACGTTATGATTCTTATAATTTCCTTTTACCCATACATGATATCATATATCTTTATTGTTTTTCCACCCTTTGTATATTTTAACAAGATGTCTCAACAACAAATTGGATAGGTATCATATAGGTATCATAATTACATATGGAACATATATTCTAGCTTCTATAAACCATTTACAATCTTGAATTATATGATGTAAAAGTTGGGGTCTTTATGCTTTTTAAATTAAGCTAATTAACATTGTATTCTTTTTATAGTGGTTTTCTCATTTTGTTATTGGGGAATTTCTACTCAAACAAGTCTAACAAGGTAGAGAAATTAAATGGTTTTAGAATGTAGATAGACAATTTCTTTAGAATCGTAAATTTAAATCATATGCATGCCTACCTAAGACTATTATGTGTTCTTAATAGTACATATCAACTCAGACCTAAGTTAAAAGAACACGACCTATGTAAAAAAGGTTAGACATTTCCATCATAATCTACACATATGCACTAACTAAATAATTGCAATAAGAAATATTATTATTTATTCATCCTAATCTTGGAACAATCTCATCTTAATCTTGGAATTTCTAAGTAGTGAAGGCAACTTCCACATTGGCTTTTTAAAGTTGGTTCTAGGGGAGAATAAAAAGCTTGTTTTGGGTGGTTTGAGCATTTTTTCAAAATAGCATTTAAGAGTTTGAGTATTGAATTCACTTAAATTTTAATATATCAAATTTCACATAAATAATAGTTAAAATGATTAAATAAAATTACTATCTATATACCAATAAAGAAGAAACACGTAAGTTTAGTATCCTCAAAAAAATACACCTCTTATCTTAGAACATCATACTTACCAAAATAATTTGAATTCTTTTTCTTAGATTTGGGAAATATACTTATTTTAATTCTATTAAAATAATTAAAAAAATATTTAAATATTATAAATTTGATCTTCATTCATAACATGATGATTACTACGTAAACTATCTCATAAATAATGATGAAAACCTATTAAATCTTAACATGATTTAAATTATGATAATAAACTATTATAATCTTTAATTTAAAATAATCATGCATTCCACTCTTTAAGGTTGACTCGTTAAAACTAGGATGATAATTACAATTATAAAGATGCAAAGATAGACAGAAGAAGTATAATATGTCTAATAATAATTTAAAAATATAAAATTATGATTTGACTAAATAATAGAATTTGTTTATAAAATAATTTTATTTATAATTAAAAATATTTTTTTTAACAACATTAAATCACAATTTAGGGATAAATTTCACAAATGTATTTGGATAAAGAGTTGGGGAGAAAAAAAACTATATTGAAGAGTTTAATCCTACTCATAATCTTTTTAGAATCTATGCTTCTGTGATCCATATAAAATTGTAAAATCTCTTTCGGTAATAATCACATATAATGGAACGTTGTCGACGCGTTTCGAACCAACCAGTGTGGTTCATCATCAGGACTAGGTGAGAGATCAGATCAAATCAATAAGCTTAAATAGATGTAGAGATGTTTAAACTAGCCGTTTTTTTAACGGCTAGTTTGACTTTTTAATAATTTAAAATGTTTTTAATAAGTAACGGCTAGTTCCTACATTATATGTGATTATTACCGAAAGTGATTTTACAACCTACTCATAATCATTAACAAAAAGGTACATAGGGGCCAATAATTGTTGGAGAACCATGCCAAAATAATTGTAGGAGGAAAGAGTATGTATTTTTTGCTCTTCCAAAAAAGTGGAAAGAGAAAACACATTTTATTTTAATACAAAACTCACTTATAACTGCAATTTTTTTATAAATTTATTGTTTTCAACCACTATTGTTTTTTAATATGAAATTTCTATAATGTAAATTTAGAAATTATTGTTTTTTTTCCTTTTTTAAAAAATGTCCATGGTTGTTTTCTAATATGAAATTTATATAATGTAAATTTAGAAATTATTGTTTTTTTCTTTTTTTCAAAAATGTGCACGGTTGTTTTTTTTTAATATGAATTTTTTTTAATATAAATTTAGATATTATTGTTTTTTTTTCCTTTTTTCAAAAATGTTTTAATGCAATTTTTTTTTTTAATTATTATTTTTTTTAATATAAATTTTTCTATTTAAAAATTATTGATTTTTAAATTAGAGCCCACTTGTACTGAGCCCGAATTAAAACTAGAGCAGAAATCTTGGTAAATTAATACACAGTAGATTTGGATTAGATCATTTTCATACAATTTCCACTTCGTGCTTATCTGCATGGGTGATAAAAACCAGCAGACTGCCTATATCAAATTTATTGATCCAGAGAAACCTTGTTAGCTTGTTTTGAAACTGAGCGAACGATAGAAACTATGTATGTCTTAGCAGTAAAATGCTTAAGTCCAAAGATGCCTTTGAGCTGAGGGAAACAAGAGTGGCCACGCCTACCATGAATCCCACTATAGTTGCGTAAGAAAGTAGGTCTATGATGAACCCTAACCTATTCCATAGAATATCAAATCAGAAAATAGCAATTGAAAAATTTCAGAACCATAGTTTTATTGAATAATGGGTTTTTCTTTTTTATGTCAACGACAGATTTTGAAAATATTATGGAATATGACAATATCTTCTAAAACTCAAATTTTAAAATATTTAGGAAATCTGCAATGACAAAGGCTTAGCAATTGGTTTTGAAATAAGAGTATATAAATGTATTAGCTTATACCTGAAAAAGGCGAAGGATGCTTGGAAAACACCAGCAAAGAAGGTGGCAGTCATAGCCAAAAGTACATAGAGCTCGGGGTTATGAATGGGCGAGACCTCATGGCTGAGCATTGAACCAAGAAGAATCAACACAGAGGCTATAGTGCCTACTGCAAGATCCTTTGAGCTCCCCAATATTGCATATATTAGTGGAGGAACGCTCGAATCTACCAAATATAATTTTTTTGAGTAATCAAAAGCTCTGTACCATATTAGAATTGACTAACCTAATTGTATTGGAAAATTTCCAAATTGATTTGATACAGCCGAACTTAGTAACTATGGTGAAAAAAGAAAAAATGGAAAATTTCCAAATTAATTTGATACAGCCGAACTTAGTAACTATGGTGAAAAAAGAAAAAACAAATGGTGTTCTCTGACAGTTGTTTGCTAGAACGAATGGAGGAAAATTTAAAAAAATTGACGATAGTCCCTATGAAGTGTTTCAAAAAAATACACCTTCTGTATAATTAATTTTTATTTAAGTGTAAATAGTTAATTTATCAATATATTTAAAAATATAATGTAAATAATAAAAATTACAATTCCATTAACAAATTATATCATCAGTTTATCTTATAAACTATATTAGAAACAAATATCAAAGATTGCCTTCTATTTCCGCAAATTTGGCAGGTCTCCAATCATTGAATCGCTACCAAAACCACCTAAAATATTTAATTCTGTTTCAATTGTTTGATAAATTCAATATTACATATTTACATATTACATATTGCAATCTTGATAGGATGGGTTTTTTACATATTTACTTGGTTCTACACTCCTTACTTAAGCCCTGTTCCTCCTTGCTTTCACGATCCTTGCATTCAGGAGGCAAGCTCCTTTTCTTATGTCCACAATCTGGGTAGGTTAAAGATCTCCACCTATGTTAGTCATACGATTTGTCAGTATAAGTTCTGCATTTTTTGGGGCCAGTTAAGTCGGGAGGGGGAATGCGTGAAATTGTCAACTCTGTGATGTGCTTGTCGCAGCACCCTCTCCCCTAAATTCACTGTTTGTGGCTAGGATTTGAAGAGGATTTGTCGACCTCTGCTTCGTCCTTCTAGTTTTCGTGCTATGTCTAAACCCACAAGTATGTTGTGGTTGCGCTTGGTTATCCTAGTTATAAAGAGATCGACTCTGTCTCCTGTCAATTTTCTTGTCCAGTTCAGCCAAACTGTTTCCCAACAGAAGTTGGCCACCCTCAGACCTTCAGAAAGTCCTTTGGCCATGACGAATGAGTCCAATCTCTCTGTATATTGGGCTTGTCTCAGCAAAAATAGAAACACGTCCTGCACTTATCCTGTTTGGCGAGTCACTGACAGCAACTCCTTCATGCATTCACCCTGCAGTTCTCTGTTAATTCATAGAATACATCTGATCATGGGGAAAAGAAGAACACGGTCGGACTCTGAGTGAGGAAAACCACCGATTCAGTTGGAGCATATTCCAAAAAAGTGGGGTCGAAAGACTAATCAGGAACATCTGGAAACTCTCGCAGCAAATTATGTCTTGGGAAACTCTTCCACTGTGCGTCAAGAAATAAGAGGTTGGGAGAGAGATATCCAGACTAAGCCAGAGAACAATGAGACTGAGGCTGAGATTCTAGATTTCATTACAGACCCGGGTAACACTCGAAGCCGGCTCACCCTCTTTAATCAAACCATTCACACTTATTGGATTGTTAAATGCCTCATAGCAAAAGCTATGCAGAGTTTCCCACCAGCGATTGTTAAGGCAGGACAATCAAAGAATGAATCAAGCATGCAAGATGTGTTGACAGAAATCCAGGACCATTTACAACACATCAAGATCACTCAATATCAAGCGACAGACCGCATCAATAGAATGGATAACAGGCTAGGTCGTATAGAGAATATTCTTCAACAAATGCAGCAAGTTGACATGCCTGGGACAACAGAGAAGGATCCTGCCCCAGTCTCCTCATCAGATGGATAGTTTACTTTCAGTTTTTCTTTTTAATGCAATGTGAATATGTATATGAATTGTCCCTATGTAATCAGAGGTACAAAAGGAAGTAGGCAGACAGATAGCTCATGCTAGGTATAGACAAATGAAACAATTCCAGTTTTGGTATGCTTTTCACGCCTATCGGTGGCCAACATACCTGGTTTCCTATGGGCAGGTTGAGGCCACCGCTTGGATTTTGTTTTTTGTAATCTGCCCTTTTATTATAAATAGCAAATAGACATGTCCCGCCTAATTTACAAAAAAAAAGATAAATTCAATATTACCATGAATCTATGCTGAGTTTATATTCTATTTCCACAAACTATGAGATTTTGCAGGTCTCCCATCAGTGAATACCAACCCTGTCTAACGAAAATATTTGATTCCGTATTCAGTGCTTGATAAATTCAACATAAGGATGAATATACGTGAGTTTATATACGCGTTGTCTAAAGAGGTATTAATTTTGCCCAGAAAACAAAATTTATGCTGAGTCTATATATAAAAGCGAGATATCAATTTTGGTTAGAAAATAATAGGTATTTCCATGAAATTTAATAAAAATTTGGAGAATTATTTTGGAAATCAAAATACAATTCTCAATTTTTAAGATTTTGGAAGTTACTGAAATTTTTTATAGTGTTGACTCTATTTCCATGAAAAAACAAGATTTTAACTATCAATTTTTATTTTTTTGAGAAAATGACCAAATTTAAACAAACAAAATTGAAAAAAAAATAATATATATATATATATATATATATATATATATATATATATATTCCAACTTCAAGATTTTGGGTGTCCCAAAGTCTTCTTAGGGCTGAATCTATTTTTACTATAAAAAAACTATAATCCCTCCATAATGATAAACCCCTTGTTTGCAAAGTTATTTGGAAGCATGTTAGAAAAGAAAATCAGCAAGTGGGCAAAAGAAAGAGATAAACGTGCTAAAGGGCAAGCAAGTTTTAGACCTAAACATTTCACAGTTGATCATTGAAAAAGTTTGGGAAAAAAATGAAGAAGTTTTTTGTTGCTTTGTTGATTTCAAAAAAACCTTTGACACAGTGCCTAGGGATAAGCTTTGGGGTAGAATGGAGGAACTCGGGGTTCCCATGCATTTGACAGCAGCTGTGCATAGGTTGTATGAAGAGATGAAAGTCAAAATTAGAACTTCAGCAGGCATTTATGAAAGTTTTAGAAGCGATATTGGGGTCATGCAAGGTTGCCCATTGTCTCCTACCCTTTTTGGGTTATATATTGACCAGCTTGAAGAGTGGCTAAATTCGAAAGGGGGTGACGGTATCCATTTGGGCAAGTTCGTTATAAGGCTTCTTTTGTACGCAGATGACCTTATATTGATTGCTAAATTGGCTCTTGGTTTGCAAGAGCACTTATGTTCCCTTGAGCATTTTTGTAGAAGGGTGAGGATGCAAGTCAATAGTAGTAAAATGAAAGTAGTGGTTTTCTCTAACAAAAGAAAGCATAACCAACATAAGTTATACTTTGAAGGCAACATTCTGGAAGAAGTTGCAGACTGCAATTACCTCATAATCGACTTTAACAGAAATTTAAGTTGGGATGGTTGTAGAAAGAAAAGAACTTTAGGGGGTTGGAAAGCATTTTATGCTCTTCAAAACAGGGGTAGAGAGGCAGAGTTGTGGGACTGGAAAACCACTCTAACTCTTGTTGGGCTTCTAGTGATTCAGGTGATTCTCTACGATTGTGAACTGTGAGCCAGCAGCACAACCGAGATGCAGTGGAAACAAATTGAGAAAATTCAAAAGCGTTTGATTACAAACAAATTCAAAATTAAAAGTGCAGTTCCTTATGCTATCCTATTAAGTGAAACAGGGGCTGCTCCTATTGAAGCAATTGCTATGGTGTGAGTCATAAGGTATTTGAACAAAATTGAGCAAATGGAAGATGGTAGATGGCCTAAGGTTGTGCTTCATGACAGATTGTGCAAAAGAAAGAAGACTTGGATGCAACAAAATAACAAATGGTTTAGTAAATGGGGCATTTGCTTGAGCATGTGTCCTACACACAGTAAAGAGATAAAAACTTTTGTTATGGATAAGTTCCACAAAAGTACTTGGGAGAAAGAGCTAGGGAGAAAGAAGAAGTACTACATTGAAGAGTTTAACCCCACTCATAACCATCAGCGAAAGGCGTACATAGGGGCCAATATTTCTTAGAGATCTAAAATTCTTATTGCTCAATTAAGGACTAATTCCCATCAACTCCATTGTGAAACAGGGCATTGGAAAAGGCCAAAAGAAATGTGGGAGGAAAGAGTATGTATTTTTTTCTCTTTCGAAAAAGTGGAAACAAAAAAACATTTCATTTTAAAATGTGAGGCCTTCAAAGACAGTAGGGAAAATTATGCAGGTATTCTCGCAGCTAGTTCTTGGGATAATCTATTTAGCGAAGAGTTTGTCGAGAAGCTGGGAGCGGTTATTGTAAAACTTTAGAGGAAAAGGGCCAAATACAAAATCCAGATGGAAAAGCAATCTGTCTTGTATGCTATTTTTAGCCTCGTGGACATTAAAAATACTTTCTTTCTTTCTCCCACAATTAAATTTCTTGAAAAATTTTCTCCAAATACCAATAAAAATTTGACAAAATTGTAGACTATTTTTTTTTTTTTTGTAAATTAGAAAATTCTATTAACATTTGTAAGCAACCTGGTGAGAGCATCAGCTTCAACACCCTGAAGACCTGAAAGAGAAGAACATACCCACTTGGGAGGCAATTTATATGGGAATTAGTAGAGAGGGTGATATAGTTACAAAAAAATGGGAACACAGCCCCAAACCAAAAAGGCCAACCTGACCTGAGCAAAAAAAAACCTAGGAGCTTCATGGGACTAAGCAAGCCTTTATGCCGTGTCTTCCCAAGGGTAATCATCAAGACTGGTGGGGCACTCCGAGGCACTGCCTTCATGAGTGGCGTGCTGGGCTTTCCAGTCGTGGAAGGGCCTGCTGCCTCCCCTCTGATCTCCGACATACCATGCCGATTAATTGTTCTTCGTTTGAGCATAGTGTAATGGGGGATTTTTGTCAATAAACGTTTTTCCGTGAGGGCGTCTATTTTCTTTTCCACCACGTTACCACTGTCTCGTTGCTCCTACAAAGCCAGAGCTAGCATGGTTTTAGTTTGCTAGTGGAGCTTAATAGCTCTGCTTAAGATGTTTTCCCTCGCCCTAGTTAGTAAGGGATCCAGGATCCAGTGGATGGAGACATCGACCTCTTCCGTGGATACACCTTTGGCGGACATTCCAGACTCTGCCTTCGAGCTTAAGGATGTGATCCTTAGATCCCTAAGTGGTGGTGTTCTCATAGATTATACCTGGATTTCTCGTGGTGGTAGCTGCTCTTGTGGTTGGAGGTCTATTAGGGGAAGACCAACGCGAGCCTCGACTGCGGCCTCGCCTCCGTTGGGCCAGAGAGTCAAAGTTGCAAGGAGACATGTTGATGGAGAACTCGGAAAATTGAAGGCTGCAAGGCAGAGTACGCCCAAAGCTGAGCTTAACAGGAATGGAGAGCAGATTGCTGTAAGGCAGAGAGAGACATGGTGTAACCTTGGCATGGAAAGGTGGAAAGCGCTTAAGAGAAAACTAACAGTGAAATGAGACAATAAACTTAGAATCCGGATATACAATGAACCTGGAAGCCAGATATAAAAAATTGTAGACTAATTAAAAAACACCCATAAATTCAATATTTAACGACACACATAAATTCAATATTAACATGAATCGATGCTGACTTATATAAAACACACACTGATTTAATTGTCTCAATCCAAAATAATTCTGTGATTGCCCATTGCAAATTTATGGATTCCAAGAGTTTATGAATGGCTCAGAAACTTGCGCGCGTCCTCAGAATACGAGGCAGTAATGGAAGAGTATAATCACAAGCCCCCAGAGACGACTGCATTATTTCTTTTCACACTCCCTTCATTTCATGGTTTCAGTTATCTCCCGAACATCAAATCACGAGTTTCGCGACCGTTCTGTCAGGTGAATCAGTCTACCAATTGTTGCACATCTGATTTGATCTTCAAAATGAAGATACCCACATGAATTGGATTTTCTTTTTCCTGAAATCAGAGATCCAGGTGCATTTGAAATTGTGGTACTGGAGGCTTCCCAGGCCAGTGCCTTGACTATGTTGGAGCCCACGAAAAACCTTCATTGTCTCTTCGGCTTCAGTAATTGCCAATTGGCATAGGTCTTACCTATACAAATGGCCACCATTAGGATGATACAAGACAAATATTGATATACAGTTATATGGTTATTGTTGTGCCATGCATGATGACTCGCTCTAAGGTCATCAAACACTGGACTTTGTCAATGGCACCAATTTTGATTTTTCTGATGACTCTCATTATTTGAAGAAAACTGTTGGGATTAATCAACTCCAACCGAATAGTTTGGTGTTGGCCTCCGACCTTGGAAAAGTCATGGGCTGGGTTTCTACCAACCTGGGCTGTTCTTGGGATTGGTAGGTTATGTTGCTCATTCAACGAAATCAACAAGGTTAGTCAATTAAAATATTGGAGTTGCGTAAACCTATCCACGAATTAAGTGTGAAACATCAATTTATTAAATTGATATTAAATTGATTTTTTCTTTAATAATATTAAGATAATTCTTTGTCTTTGTATTTTCCTGGAGAAATACAATGGATTGAAATTTATTCCATCATCATGATTTAACATGTGAACATTGTCAACATTAACCAACCATCCATCGGGTCAATGGACAATTATTCCATTCTTTATCATAGTGATTTAACAATTGCAATATTAAGTAAAAATCCATTTGGTCGCCATTGTGTGGAATGTATGTTACAAACGTGGGGCCTTCTCCGTCACAATTTAGTTCATTGATTGCAACAACGAAGCTATAATATCCTCATGATAACGTGTGTAGAGTGTCTATGAAATTGGATCACTCACAATATTTAGTACTTATTATTATGATGTATAAGTAAGAAGGATCTAGCTCTCCGAGTAGATATAGAGGTTTTGAAGTTTTTGGTTCTGTCTATAAACTTTAACTACTTAGTTTTCTATCCATTCGCTTTTCCTATGGCTAATGCCATTCGCTTTTTCTATGCATAATGCCAATGAAGGGAGCAACACTTCCTCCTATGGTATGAAGGCAATAATTTGGATTGGTTTTCGGTTTTGATTTCCAATCTTCTAGTCCAAATTATAATGGAGAACAATCAAGCATTCAACATTATGCTTCTCAACCAAACAAGCGACAACGAGGAAGTTGTCTGCCAAAAGCAACAATATACCCCAAATTTAAGGTTTATACAATATATGAGGGATCATGCGCTCATTGAGAATTTTTTAGGCATGTGACTTTCAGAAAAAATCCTATCCCATTTGGTACAAAATAAATGGAAACTCACACGTCAAATCAAGCTCCAATTAGGAGCTAAGGATTTCTTCACTATTGTATTTGCTAACCTAGAAAACCACACTTAGGTTTTTTAGAAAGGACCATATTTCTTTAATTCAATCAGGCTATATCTGCATTTTTGGACAGAACATTTTTTGCCAGACAAAGAGGATTTCACAGTGACACTAGTCTAGATTTGAATTAACTTTTTTCCACGAGACTTCTAGGATGAAGAAATCCTTGTTAGCATAAGAAAAACCCTTTGCTACTCCATCAAAGTCTCCAAAGCAACCAAGCAAGCAAGATATATATCCTATGTCCACATCTACATTTATATCAATATTTTTGAACTACTCCTTGAATATATAAATATTTACTACAAGATGAATTGTGGAAGCAAACCCTTGATTATGACCATATCCCCTTTCACTATTGACAATGCCATGAATATGACCATATATACTACAACTTCCCTATTCTAGCGTCAATGTAGACCTAGCCCATTCTCCATATCAAGATAATGATTGTTTGACCATAGTGGAAAGCAAATGCATAAACCCTAAATCTCCTCCTTCGCAACCTAAGTCTTCTAAGGAAAAAGTTGTTGAGTCAAATCACTATGAGCCACTCACTTTGCTTGAACCTTATAATCTCACTCTGGTCAAGAAACCCCCTAAAGTTGTTATTAAGGATTCCTTGTCTCCCCCTTCATCCTCTAAAGCCCCCCAATGTCCCCCCAAGCTCCCATCTTGTTAAAACTTCATCCTCTGCCATGCCTCCTCTCGATTACATTATCTCTCCACTCGCCATGCTAGTTATCCTATATGATATGCAAGAAGGGATGATTTAAGCCCTAGAACAAATTGAAGATACAAATCTTAACTCACTCAACTTGCAAAAGTTGAACAAGGCCTAGAAGGGAAAAGATCCATTCTCTCTCCTAGAACACCAAGTCCATCATTTGGGTTGCACTTGTTTTAAGTATCATCATGCAATTTATAATCAAACTTAGGAGAAACAAACACACGATCATTTGGTGTCCAAAATCACTCATTAAAAGACTTGACCAAAACTTACTGGGATGAAAATAAACGAGGTAAAAGAGCAACTTGAAAGTTTTGAATGAACTTAGAGTCATCCTAGTTAATTTGGGGCTCATCGGGGGAATCAAAAAAGCTTTTTGTGCCTTAAAAAGCCCCAATCATGAAAATAATTTCTTGTAGCGTATGAAGCCTCAATTGTAAAGGAAAAAAGAGGCTCCTCAAAGAAAAATGGTACAAAAAAAACCCACAGTAATGATGATCCAAGAAATAAAATTTCTAGTAAGGTCCTCACCAAAATAGCAAGCAAACTACGGGGGGGATGCCAAGCAAATGTGACAGATGCACAAGGTATTTTTGGGGGTCATGCCATAATTTGGAGTGATCGAGACATTAAAATACTCAATATGTTTTCTTCCTTATGTATCCTTACCATACATTTCTAGATCATCGCCTCTATTGATTCTTGTTACCTATCCAATGTTTACAACCCTATCATTCCTAAAGAAAAACCCATGTTCCTTCATTCTATCTTCAACACCCGCAATATTATTTCCCCCTCTCCTTGAATCCTTGGTGGTGATTTCAACCTCATTAGATCATTAGATGAGAAGCGATGCAGAATTTGAAGGTTGGATGTGGACTTTGCCCTATTCCAAGAAACAATTGATTCTTCATAGCTTATTGATGTTAATATTAAAAATGGAACTTATACCTGGAATAACAAGCACGAAGGATCATAATAGGTAGCCTCAAAACTGGACCGCCTTTTCATTTTGAAGCATATCTTGAGATGGGATCTATTTACATAGGAATCCATACTCCATACACATGGATACACATGGATCATATCACTATCCCATTTTTCTAAGTATAGACTTGATATCATGGCCTCAGAATAAACCATTTCCTTTTAAAAATTTCTAGTTATGCGAGACTTCCAAACGGATATTCAACAATGGTGGGGAGAGCCATGAATATTAGGTGGTCCAACAATGTTTACATTTCATCATAATATAAAGCACATAAAATGGAGGCTTAAAGGTTGGATTAAGGACAAATTTGGCATCATCTTAGAGGGAAAACATAGACTAGAATGTAAAATGGAAGCGATAGAACAAAAGGCTATCCTATTTGGAAGATCTGAGGCACTAATTCAAGAATAGGTAGCTACCCTTAATTATCTATAGGAACGATGGAAGAAATAAGAGCCCCTTTGAAAACAATTTTTTTTAATCTATTGGCTCAAAGAAGGAGAAAAGAATACAACCTTTTTCCATAACTCTATGCTATAACGTCAACACCACAATTGGATATCTTCTCTTAATAATCCAGAAGGGGGAAAATTGGAGACCCATCAAGATATTACCAAGAATCTCTCTTAGTTATTTCAAAATACTCTTTGAGCTCTCAATCAATAGATCAAGGTTGATCCAGTACATATTCAATAATATCCCAAAAGTGATCAAGCCATAACAAAAAAAATCCCACTCAGAATTATCTCCTTTGAAGAAGTAGAAGCCTTTGTTAAACAAATTCTAAACAATAAAGCACCTGAATTAGATGGCTTCCGATTATTGAATTCTTCCAAGCATACTAGACAATTATTGGGAATAATTTTGGAAATATATTAGGAATAATGGAAATATCTATCCATTTTTAAAGCTTTCGATGCCACTTTTATACCTCTAGTGTTTATAGATGAAAAGGTGGAATAACCCAACAACTACAGACCTATCGCCTTATGTAATGTAGTTTACAAAATCATCACTAATATCATAGCCAATATACTGAAGCCTTTTCTCCCAAAGATCATTTCATTGGAGCAAATGGGCTTTGTAGAAGGTCGAAAAATCATAGATGACATCCTGGTTGCTCATGAAGCCATTCATTCTTTGAAAATTACTAATAACCTAGGAATGTTTCTTAAATTTGACATCTCCAAAGCATATGATGATCTAAACTAAAAATTTCTATGTAGTGTTCTCAAAGCTTTTGGATTCTCTAGTGATTGGACAGGATTAATCTATAATCTTATTTCATCAACTACATTCTCTATTATCGATAACAAATCACCCTTTCCACCTTTCTCCTCTACTCATGGGATTTAGCAAGGAGATTTGTTATCTCCATTTCTCTTCATTCTAGAAGTGGAAGGATTGGGTCACTCTTTTAATGTTTTAATTACAGAGAAAAGGATAAAATTCCTCCGCCTATTTTGGGATGATTACTTGCTCACCCATCAACAATTTGTGGATGACACTATGGGCATGGGAGACCCAACGACTCATGAAGCTTTGGAATTAACTAATATTATGTAATTGTCATCTACTACTTCAGATATGGATATAAATAAAAATAAATCCCAAGTCCTCTTCTTTAATACCAAAATTTCTATCCAATCTCATGTGGCTCAAATTTTGTGTTTCCAAAAATGTAAACTCCCTTCAAAATATCTATTTCCCCCCTAGCTGATCTGTATTTGTAAACTTGAATGTTTTACGAAATGTGCAAGTAAAATTTTATGTCTTTTAGGAAATTAATCAATTTGCAAAAGCACATAAATTAATGGTTTTTAACTCAGTTTGCAGCATAAAAACAAAGACAATAATACCATACACAACAACACAAGACAACAAAATGATGAAGGATTTCAACCCTCCTAGGCTACATCTCCTGGTCCAGCTTCCAATGTTGGCACTCTTTCATTAAGTGCTCAAATATGTGATTTCATGGATTTACAGTGCTCAGAATGAAAAAATAATGCCTCCAATGGCTCCTGAATAGCCAAAAACCCCAAGTTGGGCTCTTTTTGGGTTCAATTTGGTCAAAAACTGAATAAATGATGTGCTTAAATAAGTTTTGTTGCTAACTTCTCTACACGCCAGACTTCCCTACTAACTGTTCTACGAATTTGCCTTTTCCAGAATTGCCAAACTACATTTTCGCCCGCCACCAGTGAGATTCGCGTTGAATTATCGGTTATTTTGAATGTATAGTGACCCCTGTGAGCAGAAAAATTGGGCCACGTGGGCCATTCTCCTAGCGTTATGCCCAAAAATCTGCATGGATCCTGGTACTTACCCATGCCCATAGTGAGGTTATGTGGGAACACCAAAAATTTGGGCCGCAGTTAAGCCCGAACCATCGACTTCTTTCTACCTGTGGTCTCATGGGTTGCAAAGTGAGCGAGGGCCTGGGGCTTAGCCTCCATCCCTTCCTCGACATCATATTTTTCGAAGGTTCAAATAGCAGCGGGCTTCTATAGTTAACATGCAACACTTGCACCATATTGGTAGAGCGTTGCATTGCCCAGCATGAGGTCTCGTGTTCGATTCCTGTGGAGGTTTTTTCAGCCACAAACCAAAATTTTATACCACCCCTGGGAGGCCACGTGGTTTCCAACCATTGGGCCACGTGGCTCCCCGGGAGGCCACATGGTTTCCAACCATTGGGCCACGTGGCTCCCATTCATAGGTCCACTAAAGTTTCCTATCAATCAATCAAAACTCATCAAGCCCAAACCAATATGGTGAGGCCACTTGGCAGCCTACCATTGACCTGGAAGCCTACAGTCAGTTTTCCAAGTCACCCTGCTCCGTCAGTAGTCCTGCATCCAACCTGCAAAATTTTAGTCGTTTAGGAAAATGATTAGAACGCGCAATCAAGAGCATCCAATATTGGTTTTGAGTGATTCAAGTTGCGTTGGATTCAGGGAAACGAGATATACGTTTTGGAACCAGTTTTAAACACTTTTGAATAATTTGAATTTTGAGCACTTTATTGATCCACTGGATCATTCCTCCCCACTAGAATCTTTTAGGCCCCCAAAATATCATTTTCAGCTAACACAAATATTAGGGTACATTTCCCTCACCCTTCCAATCTCAATCCATTTATATTTTCTTGGATTAGTACCTTTGAGCCTCTTGTTCTTCTATCAATAATATTATATTGCTACAATTATTCAAGATATTCAGGAAATAAATCTTCAATTGAAGGAATCTGAATATTCTCTCCTTGATCTTCAATCAAAGGAGGCTCATATAGTCTCAAATTTTTAACATTAACAACTGCATATATTTTCATATGTGGAAGAAAATCTAACTGGAAGGTATTATTACCAATTTTTTCTAAAATATTGAATGGACCATATCTAATTGGTTTAAGCTTTTTACCTTCTCCTTTGAGTCGTTCCTTGCTAATGTGAAGCCAAACTTCATCTCCCACTTGAAAA